>LNAC01000197.1:2371579-2618029 GCA_002007465.1 Ailurus styani
CCCCCGTCCCCCCGGAGCCGCAGGGGGGCCTCTCCTCCCCTCCGTCCCTGCCTCCGAGTCCCCGACCGCTCCGGCCCGTCCTCCACTGGGGCTCGTTGCTGTTTTCTGTTTAAGCTTCCTGACCATGACTGTCATTCAAGTGTGGCACAGAAAGGCAAGATCTAGAAAAAGCCAAAGGGTCGAGGTTTTATTTTATGGAGGGCTTTAATTAATCTTGAGGAATAATCTCCTTTTCCTGCCACGCAGATGTGAACTACCTGAGGGAGGTCCCCGGAGGCAGAATCGAGGCCTTTGGAGAGTGTGAGAACCCTGTGACTAAGTTCCCCACAGCTGGGCCTCCCCTCCCTTCCTCGGCGACCCAGCACTGCCGCCCCGCGGGGTCCGCACACAGGCGGTCAGCAGTAACTGGACGTTATCCGTCTAGACTTTCATGGCATCTCTTATAATTTCATGAAGGAGTTCCAAGTGACTCACCCTCATGTTTTCTGTTTCGAAGTCTGTAGGAGCCATGTGACTTGAGGTATACAGAAAGTGAATTTATTTTCTCCATTTTGCACACGGGGAACCCAGACCAAAAGAGAATTTTGATGTCAGGGAGAAGTGAGTTCTCTTTTCTGGGATCGTTTTGATCATCCATTCGTCTGCTCGTTCGTTCGTTCATTCATTCCATCACTCATTGCACAGACACTCCCCGAAGGCCCACGGTGCACTCTGCATTGCAGGGATGCCGTCACAAGCAAACCACGGGGTTCCTGCCCCATGGAGCCTCTCAGCCTAGACCTTACTCAGAGTCACGTGGATAATAAATGTGAAAGCAGGAGAGATAAGCATTCTACAGGAGACAGATGTGGGCAGAGCGGGGAGCAGATAAGGCTTCTCTGATGAAATGCCTGGGGGCTGAGCCCTGAAGGATGAGCAGCCCACTGGCAAGGGCGAGTGGGGTGTGAAGGCCAGGAGGGCCTGAGAGGCAGGCCGGGTGGAGCCAGGGTGGGGACGTGTGGCCGAACATGAGCCTTGGGAAGGTGGAGGGCGCAGGCCACCTTTCCGGGTTGGAGGAGCCATGTTGAGGACCTGAGAGGAGCTACGGAGAGATTTCACGCCAAGGGAAGACGTGATCCGAAGTGCAAGTTGTGGAGATGACCTTGGTGGCAGTTGTGGGGTGGCGGTCCCTTCCAGCGGGAGGGTGGGAGTGGGTGGCCCATCAGCACTGCGGTGTAGTGCAGGGAGCCTGGGAGCGGTGTGGGGAGGGCCGAGAGCAGGAGAGAGCACTTGGGGCCAGCGGGGTGTTAACAGGGAGGGCGGGCGTGCCTGGCCAGCCCCTGTCCCCACCTTGGGGGACGCGCAGGAACGTCTTTTGGAAGCAGGAGGGAGTTTGAAGGCAGGGGCCAGGGAGGGACAATCATCAGGAATTCCATGTTGCTCGTAGGCCTTGCGGACCATTCTGAAGGGTCCTGGTGTCTGGCGTGGTTATGCCTCTTCCTCCTGTCTATACGCTGAGGTATTTCTCTTAACAAGTCTTTCCCAAAATAGGCAATTTGTGTTCTTGGTGACAGAGTAAGACAAAATGCAGATATTTCACTTTAGGTAAAATAGAAAAAAATTTGTAAACTTGGACTTCAAATATTCACCACGACCACCAATGTCCTGCCTTTCTCTGTGCCGGCTTCCCACCCAGGCCAACTACACTGACCCCCAGAGCAAGCTGCGCTTCAGCACCATCGAAGAGTTTTCCTACATCCGGAGGCTGCCCTCCGACGTCGTCACTGGCTACCTGGCCCTGAGGAAGGCCACAAGCATCGTTCCCTGAGCCTGGAGAAATGGGGAGGAGGTGGAAAGCTGTTTCAAAGGCAAACTTTGGACTCATGATTTTGTTTCATGGAAACAAACTCATTCTGCTGTCAATCTGGAAATGTCAGTGCTGTGCCTTGGAAAGAATGTTTGGCTTTAATTTCAGGTTTTTTTTTTTCTTCTTTTCTATGTTTTCCCTCCAAGTGTGATATTTCCTGTTGAATTAAATTATACTTCAGTTGTTGCCTCAAGTAAAGTTGTTTGACAAGAAAATATAAAATTGTGCTTTTAACTTAACCCATGTAGTTTTTGTTTCAACGTTACAAACTCTCCTGTAACACATTTCAAGCCCTTACATCAGGGCTGGATTATTCCTGGTCCGGGTGACTCCCACTTTAGAGCAGATTGGGTGGTTTGTTTTGTTTTGTTTTTGTTTTGTTTTTTGATCAGAATGCTTGGAGGAGGTCCAAATTGGGACTGGCGAAGAAGGAGCTGAGTACTCTCCCTGCTGCCCCGGGCCAGCCTCTCCCGGCCTCCAGAACTGAGAGAGACCCGTATCTGTTATGTAAACCACCCTGTCTGGCATTTTGTGTGGCTGCTTTAGCTGGCTGAAACAGCAGCCCTAGCCCCACTTCTGGAGTATGGGGTGCGAACACCGACACCTCTTCCCAGAAGGGCTCTTGTCCCGGTACAGGCTGCTGCCCCTTGACCGAAGCCTGCTCGGAAACAGCAGTGTTGGCCTCCCCTTCTTGTAGGGGGAGAGCTGGGGAGAGTGGGGCGACATGGCCTGGGCCGCTCTGAGTCCGGTCCCATATTTCTCTAGGGAGGACAGTGGGCCTGAGCTGCCTCTGCTTTGGGGATTAGGAGGCCTGGTGTCTTTTCTTTCCGAGGGAACGCCCCTCGTGCAACCTCTCTTGGCTCAGAGAAAAGAAAAACAAAGCTGGGAGAGCAGCCCGCTGGGCAGGTGGCAGCTGCTAGGAACCTGGCTTCCTTTTGTTCGGGTACAGCAGCCCCTGTGTCACCCCAGTCACCGGCGGTGAGAGCGGGAGGAGGGCAGGGTGGCTCTCCTCCCAGGGAAAGGGACTAAGGGAGGACCAGGAGAGGGGGAATATTTCTTAAGCCCATGCACACTGAACAACTGAGCCTCTGGGGCAGCAATCCTCAAGCCTGAAACCGAAGTTCCCTGAGACCAGAGGCTGCTTCTTGGGCTCCGACACTTGCTCCTGCCCTTGCTGCCAGCAGTCAGCCTCGGAAAATCCCCCAGTTTCCCTTTTGGTGGAAATAAGGAGTAAGTGAGCCAAGGGCCCTTCCTGTTTCACTTCCACCTTCTATTATACAAAGAAAACTGGGAGCAGGTCCACTTCTTTTCCATGAAGGCCACAGTTGGATAGTGCCCCACTATCCAACTTTAACCATTTCTAGAAATGGAAGTTGTAATCATTCCTAACACACAGTGCTGGGCGCTACCTCAGTCCTAACTGTTCAGAGCCTCCTGGGCCAGGGTCCAGGATGAAAGAGAATCTCTGGCCCGTATGCATCCCTCATGGAGGCCCACAGACCATTGCTCCCGTAGACCTCTCGGGCTCTTCTAGGGTGTGTGCGGGCACGCGCAGGCGTGCTGAGAGCCCTCTGTCAGGGTCACCTGGGACCCATTGAAAAGCAGATTCCTGGGCCACACCCTCGACTTCAGACCCTAGCAGGGAGCAGGACCCAGGCACCTGCATTTGACAAACATCCCCTGGTGAACGTGACAAGTCGGAGTGTGAGAACCGCCACCCTCCACAGGCAGAGGGAAGCACGTGTGCGGACACCTGGCTCCCTTCTTTCCTGTTCCCCCGCCAGGCTTTCCTTGCCGGCCTCTGCGCAGAGGGCTGAGTTCCAAAGGTCAGGTCGGTTCACCCCAAGCAACAGGGAACCAGGCTGAGCCAAGCTAAGCTTCAAGCTGTGGACGCTTCCAACAAGGGGTCCAGGCAGGTAATTTTGTGCTGAAAGAGCCCTTGCTGTCCATGCCTGGCCCAGAGCTTCTCAGCCCGGGCTGGACATTAGCATCTCCTCTGCTGCTAATGGGGGGATGGTGGGAGAGGTGTAAAAATACCCAGGGATTCTGACTCAGCTGGCTTGAGCTGGGGCCTGGGCACAGCACTTTCAAACTCCCCAGGTGATTCTAATGTGTGGCCAGTGTCGAGGACCTCTGTTGCTCTAACTACAGAGTGGATATTTCACATGGGATATGTTTTCTTTTTTTTTTCCTTTTTAAAGATTTTATTTATTTATTTGACACAGAGAGAGAGATCAGATCACAAGTAGGCAGAGAGGCAGGCGGAGAGAGAGGAGGAAGCAGGCTCCCCGCTGAGCAGGGAGCCCGATGCGGGCCTCGATCCCAGGACCCTGAGATCATGACCCGAGCTGAAGGCAGAGGCTTTAACCCACTGAGCCACCCAGGCGCCCACATGGGACATGTTTTCTAAGCCACAGATCAGCTGGCTCTTTCCACTGCAGGGCCAAGGGCAATTTGGAAGGGGCTTCCGTGTGTGTGCGTGTGTGTGTGTGTGTGTGTGTGCGTGCGTGCGTGCGTGTGTGTGTGTGTGTGTGTGTGTAGGATTCCTTTTCACACAGCACCCCAGTGCTGGAGAAACCTCCCTCTTCCCTCTTTCCACTCTATAATCCCCATGTCCCCTCTTCTCTCGTACTGATCCTTCCCCTCTGTCTGGTCTGTTCCTACCTGACTTCAGGAGCATATCACCTCCTGCCTGGACATTTTCAGAGTCGTCCTAACTGCACTTTCCAATGGTCTGCTCCCCACACCTCTGCTTTCCCCTCTGCTGGCAGAGGATCCTTCCACTACTTCAGATGAGAACTTGACTTTGCCCATCATGGCATGTCCACAGGTGATTTGTCTCAGATACCTTATCAATTCTGTCATTGGCCTATAGTATCCAAAGCATACACTCAGCCCCTTAAAAAACAAAGCACTAGCTGAGAAATCAGATTGTTTTCATAAGACCAAACTGAAGTCCAATCTGCTCTGAGTGGAGTTTGACTCTTTCCCAATGTTTGTCTGACACTTTTCTTCACTTTAAGGGGAGAAGAATCTATTACTGCATATAGATTAGAACCTCTTGTAATGTTGGACAAATGCCCTCCAGGGCTCCAGTGGGTGAGAGGGACCCATTTTGCTCCTGTCTCCCGAGTTAAAGCATACATCCATTTGGATTTTGAATTTTGTTTTATAATTAGGCCAAAAGTATCTTCAGTGAGAACTCTCCCATTTCTGAATCCATGGCATTGGAAAGAGACATCAGACTCTGGATGCTGCTTCCAGTGACCCATAACTGTGTGCGGAATGCTTAACTTAGTAAAAATAAAGGATAAAGAAAGAAATGGATGGAGTAGGGAGTAAAGAACCTGACCAGATCAGTCAGGTACCTTGGGAAGAGACAGAGAATGATGTCGTCTTCCAAATGTGTGAAACGATAACTATTATTTAAAACAAATTTCTCTCTGATAGGAATTTGTAGGCCTTATTTGGATACTGATTCAAACAAAAAAGACTTAAAATATTTTTGAGACAATTGGACATTTGATATTTGATGATTTTTAGGAACTCCTATGAATACTGTTAGTTGTGATAATGGTCTTGTAATATTAAAAGGAAGGATTGGTATCTTTTAGAGACACGTACTGAAATATTTATGGATGGAATGATATGATCTCTGGGATTTGCTGCAGGATGATATGGGACAGAGGAAGTGGATGGGAGTAGTGTTGAAATAAGACTGGCCATGAGTCAATAATTGTCAAGGCTGAGTGATGGATAGGCGGAGGTTCATTATACCATCCTGCTCTCCATAATAAAATGCTTTTTAAAAGAACATGATGTTTTGGGGCACTTGGATGGCTCAGTTGATTAAGTGTCTGACTTTTGACCTCAGCTCAAGTCTTGATCTCAGGGTTGTGAGTTCAAGCCTTGTATTGGGCTCCATGTTGGGCATGGAGCCTACTTAAAAAAAAAAAAGATTATGATATTTTTAATACTAAAAATTTAAATACATTTTTACCAAAAATTGGTGGTCTGCATTAGCTTGGTGTTGTGGGTGCTGGCAGTTTGAGAACTGCTGCCTGAATGGGATAAGGTCTTGAATAGAGGGAATAACCAATTCCTGAATCATGGCACAAAGGACACGTTGGAAGAAAAGAGCCACAAGGCAGATGAAGTTGTCCTTTAGTGTGCTCTGTGATCCCGGAGCACTGTAAGAGTAGTTCCTGACATAGGCATGGGAGTGGGGAGACTGAAGACATCAGCTTCAAGTTTCTCCTGGTGTACAATTTGTACTAGAGCAGGTTTGGGATGCATTAGAATGACTCACTATGGTTTAAGAAAATACCGGTTGATCTTCTGCCCGGAGACACAGGCCTACAAAAGTCACTTCTGCGTCTGATGCAGGGGTACCCCCGTGGGCCCCCCACTGCCCTCTAGGGTGAACTTCCTGGTGGGTAACCCACACGGAGTCTGGTAACCTGGGTTTGAATCTCATTTCTGTAATTGACTAACTCTCTGGTCTTGGGAAAATTACTAACTTAACTCTCAAACTGTCAGTTTTCTGATCTGTGAAATGAGCATCATAATTGTATCTACCCCCACAAGATTGCCAGAATTGAATGAAGAAATGTCAGAAGAGCATTTAACTCAGAGTCTGGCTCACATGCCGGCAAGTGTGAGCTGTGATCACTCACCTCCCTCTGGACTCTGCTTTAGAACGGCAGGTCTTCTCCTAACTCACTGAGGTACTCCTTCTGCCCGGTTCTTTTTCCTCTGTTCTTTGTTTTTAAATTTATTCTTTGTTCTCTTTTCTTTGACTTCTAGGCCTCTTAGATCCATGTTTGCAGCCCTCCTGTAGTAACAGAACAATATCATATGATAGACGTTTCCGTGTGCTCATCTTACCGCTGGCTCTATGAATTGGTTTCCTTGTTTTCTTCGTCATTCTCTTGGTCATTTATTCCATCTTCTGTTCTGTGTGTTTTTATAAGCTGGTTCAATTTTTTTTTTTTTTGATGGTACAAGGGAAGGAGTAAATAACTAGCTAAATAAATAAGCCATCTGTGACAGAGGCCAGGGGAAGAGAGGAGTCATGGGGGTGGGAGGAGAGGACTCTGATGAATGAGCTCCACTGGAGTAACAGGGAGAGGAGGGGCCAACAGATACAACTCCCTGGGCCTCTTCAAAATCATTGCTGCTCGGGACGCCCGGGTGGCTCAGTTGGTTAGGTGTCTGCCTTTGGCTCAGGTCAGGACCCCAGGGTCCTGGGATCCAGCCCCACATCAGGCTCCCTGCTCACTGGGGAGTCTGCTTCTCCTTCTGCCTGCCCCTCCCCTGCTTGTGCTCCCTCTCTTGTGAAAAATAAATAAATAAAATCTTAAACAAAAAATCACTGCTGCTTTATGCCTTCCTTGGTATTCATCACATAGGCTACCATTGTTCATTTTCCTGTAATGAAGGGCCGTATAATCCTTAAAACACAGAAAAGGGGCAAGTTGTCTCCTTGTTTTGGTGGCAGGGTTGGGTGTGAAAATGGGGCAGCTTTCTTCCTATTGCAGACACAGAAGCCCAGGATTCAGCCAGCTTTTCTTCTCTGACTCGGTGGGGTTTCTGTCTCCGCAGCAGACAAAGCCTTTCCCGGGAAGAGGTAGTGCTTTCCTGGCCAACAGGATGCTGACTGCTGACAGGCACCCCGTGTGCCCCAAACACGCCACTCTCTGCCACTCAGTGTTGGAGAGATGAGTCACCTCCACCAGCCCGGGGGGACTTGGAGCCTTGGATCTTTCCTGCATGAAGGCAGAAGGGCAGAGCCTGGGGCTTTGTGATAGGGAACACAGCAAGGGCTTTTTTCAGAGATCTAACCAAGGCAGTGGTGACTGATATCTCCCCTCATAACAACTGGGGAGGAAGCTGCTAACTAGAGATAAAGATGACAGAGTTTCTGGTCTTGTCAAAGAAAAAGTCCTTTTAGAGACAGTATCAGACCTTAAAAACAAGGTGTCCCAAAAGTAAACATGAGCGCTCTTCCCCCCAAACTCCTTGCTTGTCTGTCTGGAAGGTTTTGCAAAGAAATAATAACCTAAATACCTGTGCCACTCAATACCATTTTCCCTCAAATTTGACGCTGCCTCTCTTCTTGTAGAGTGGCGGGGGCCATCAGGTATGCTCAGAGGCAAACGTGGCCACAGGAACAGAAGGGAGAGGCGAGGACTGGAATGTGTCCGTGGGAGGTCCGGGTGCACGCTGGTTCTGGGACAGCAAAGGCAGGCCTTCGTAGTCCCACTGTCTGGGCGGGAGCCCTCCTCAGAGGAAGGGGCTGCACAGTGTGGACTCTCTCTCAGGCCTCCGGCAAGTTCTGTCTTTAATTATAAGGAGTTCTTATTTGTTTTCCTTATCTTTTTTCTCCAATTTAATAGAAAAAAAAACACGATATATGGAAAGTCAGAGTTAGACATGAAAACCATGAATGGCATATTGCTAAGTGCATGAAAAAAATCACAAAATCACAGGTGAACCCCATTTTTGTAGTAAGCAAAATATCACTAAGAAAGGATGTGAAATGATTCATGCCAAGGGATGAATAGTCTCCTTTGGAGAAGGGAGTGGATTTGGGGCAGGAGTTATGAAGAAGGGGAACTTAAACTTTTTACTCTGAAATTCTGGAATTTGGGGGAAGAGCACTTAGTCATTTTAAAGAGTAAAAAAGTCAATTTAGGTGCTCTGGATTGGGAGTATTCACCTTCCCGTGGAACGCAGGCTTGTCCTTGAGGTGGGACCCTCCCTCCCAGGCTTCCTGGGTCCATAAGGAAAGCCCCACACTGCCTGCCCCGTCCCCCAAGACATGAGACCCTCGGTCCTGCCATGTGTCAGGGCCTGCTAAGGCTCCCTGACAGCGCAATGGCCGCGCCTCAGGGAATACAAAGCACACCCTGCTGTTATTCTCACGTAATGCTCACGGTGATCCTGTGACATCGGGATAGCAGCGCGTCCACTCTACCGCGTAGTAACCTGAAGATCAAGGGGCGAAACCACACAGCTGCTAGGAGGCAGGAAAGGCAGTGAGGCAGGCCCACTTCACCCACACTCAGGCTTACTTCCAGCCCCCGCCTCTTATGGCAGAAGAAGGTTGGTGTGGAGTTACCTGAAAACAGCAAGAAGGAGCACAGGGAATCTGCCTGGACAGAACACAGGGATGCCATGTAAGTGCACATGCCCATGTAATTAACATCCTGAGATGCTTAACTTTATGTGCAACTTGGCTAGGCCATGGTACCCAGATATTCAGTCAGACACCAGTCTAGATTCGCTTTTTTAGATGCCATTAATATTTAAACCAGTAGACTTTGAATAAATCATTATTCTTCATAGCGTGGGTGGGCCTCATCTAATCAGTTGAAGGTCTTATGAGTAAAAGACTGAGGACCACCCAAGAGGAGGGAATTCTGCCTCCAGCCTGCCTTTGGACTCAGTATCAACCCTACCGTGGATCTCTTGCCTGCTGGTCTTCCATTCAAGTTTCAGACTTGCCAGCCGCATAATCCTGTGAGCCAATTCCTTAAAATAAATCTCTTTCTCTTCATATATTTGCACATTCTACTGGTTCTTTCTCTAGAGATCCCTGACCCATACACTTTCCCTACAGGGTGGATACACTTAATTTAAACTAGCTTTTGTTGGTATTACCATACCTAGCAGTGAGGCTTGCCCATCTTACATGCTTCATAAACATTTGCGTGAAAACCAATAGCTAGACTAAAAACACTCTATGATTTTGCCAGATGTGATTTTTATTTAAACTATTATTTTATTCCCTTATGAGTCACTCTAAAGGAAAGGAACAAAAACTGTCTTGATTAAATTAGCGGAGGGAGGGTGGGAGCAATGAATGGTGAGATGTCTTCCATTTCTGAAGATTCTGTGACCCCTCATCATTCCAAAAACTATAGCTTTTCTTTCTCTTTTCTTTCTTTTCTTTTCTTTTTTTTCTTTTCTTTTTTTTTTTTTTTTTTTTTTTTTTTGTCTTTTAAATCAGAGTAAATGGGGACTGGCAGGGCCAGAAGAAGAGCTCGAGGTACCTCTCACCTTCTCCCCAGGGGCCCTGAACTGTCCTTTCTGTAAAGATGTGCCCAATCCTATTCTGTCCACACACCCCCACACACACTACCACCACAGGCAAACACTCTCTTGCTACCACAAACATGATGCTAAGGCCAGCATGAACTCACTTCCGTGTTTGCCCAGCAGTATTTGCATTTTACAAGAGCTCGGAGAAGAATCAAGGAAACAGCTTCCTATAGGGCAGCTTCATTGCTCCCACTTTAACCATAAAGGAAACTGAGGCACAGAGATGTTGGGCAGTGTCCCCAAGGCTGCATAGGAGTCATGGTCCAAGCTGGTCATGAGGTGGCTGGGAAGAAGAAAGGTGTCTGGGAGGATGTGCCTCGCTTCTCTAGAATCCTGGTTCACTAAGCTTCACCACTTCCTGGAGAGCAGATCCTGATGAAGGGACTGAGACTTCACATCTGGCTTCACTGTCCCCAGGGCCACCTCCTGGAGAGAGAGGAGTGTTTCTTCATCCCCAGTTACATTTTGACCTCATGTTTCTTTTCACATAAGTTGTGTTCGAAGCAACATTCATTTCCCAGAACTTGGCAAGCTCATTCCCCGCCTATCACTTGGAGAATTCCTTACCTCTCAGCACTTAGTGTAGCAGTCACCTCCTCCAGAAGGCTTGCCCCTGTCTCCCCTGCCCCAGAATTCCCCCAAGTCCACAGTGCCCAGGCTCCATGTGTGATGCCTTGCATGGTCACAGGACTGAGATTCCTGAGGGCAAGGAGACTGACACTGAGCAGTGTCTGGCCCACGGTAGAGCCAGTAGAAGTGAGTAAACCAGGGAATACTTCCAGGGGAAAATGACTAGAAATTACTAGTACTCTTGCTTGATACATAATGGGCATTCCATATTTATAGGGTAGTTCTTAAGAGTGCTTAGAATAAATACCCCCAACTTAAGAAATGCTGAAGGGATTCGAGGCACTATTACTATCATATCTGGGTAAAACGTCAATGGCCACAAAGAAATTTTTTATAGTACATGCGATTTTTAATTCTTTTTATTTTTGAGAATGTTTTTAATTTTAAGTTTTCCTCCCATAAATTTTCTAAAACCATTGGCATTCTTTTTCCTTCTCCAGAATCTAGTAATTGGCACAAAATGTAGCCTCAAATTATGTATTATAAGTATTTTAAACTGGAAATGCCATATGACACGATTCCAGGGGCCTGCCAATTATTTAAGATAAATAAGATCCATCTGGTCTCAAAATTTCTGGTCAATTCAACAAATTAAAAATCACTTGGTTTAGACATTTGGCATCATGGCGGTTGTTCATTTTTCATTCATCCATCCATTCCTGTGGGGAATGGAAGCCTCCTGCCATAGACGGGTAGTAAGGTGGTCAAGGAGAGAAGACACTGATAAGCAAGAAGGAGAAGGTCAGAAGTGCACTGACTGGTGGCTGGGGAGTACATGGAGAAACCCTCAAAGGACAGGCTAGCCTTTTGACCAAAATGGTGTTGTAACTGTCAAGGAAAACTAGTGGAAAAGAAGTACACAAATAATGTTGTAACTAGGAGTGGGGCCCAGCAGGGATGGGATAGGCTAGACCTTAAGCAGGAGGTAGGAAAGGAAAGGGGATAACTTAAGTATGGAAAATTTTCCTTGGATACGAAATCACCATTTCATGTAGGCAGTAAAAAAATCATTGTGTAGTATTTTTGAAGAAGAAAGGGACCAGCCACAGGAAGGACTGGGACAGCAGCTGGTCCCTAGGCCCAGCTGGAGGAAAGGCAGCATGTGACCTGGGCGGTGACTCAGGCAGGAGGGATGGGGCTCAGGCTGCCTGCAGCTGCGATCGTGAGGACAGGATGGGAGCCCACAGAGGACATCCTGGGGCAGCCTGGGGACTTTCCATGCAGGAACATATGTGGAAACCCATAGCCCAAGAGAATTCTGGCCCTCATGCCAGGCAGAGTCCTTGAGCATGAGCAAGGAGAGATGAGTGGAAATGCTAACACTGCACCACCGCAGCACAGGGGAGATGGGGAA
This sequence comes from Ailurus styani, assembly GCA_002007465.1. Taxonomy (NCBI): domain Eukaryota; kingdom Metazoa; phylum Chordata; class Mammalia; order Carnivora; family Ailuridae; genus Ailurus; species Ailurus styani. Next base: position 2,383,516 of record LNAC01000197.1, read on the forward strand.
GGAAGCAGGGCTGATGGCCAGTGCACTCTATAGACAGCTTCATTACCAGCCTGCCTGGCTCTGGCCTTCCAGAGCCCTGCCTTCCATGACGGGCGTGGAACCCTTTCCAGGGTAGCCTGGGTGCCCCATGCTCTGTAGCTTCCAACCCACGGACTCAAACCTCAGACACGTTTCTCCAACAAGACTGGTTTGTTCCATATCTGTGTCATGCTTGTGCCTCCATTGACTTAGGATGCTCCTTTAAGTGGGCTTACATAAATATCCACATTCATAAATTACTCCCATCTGAACCACCCCTCCACCCCTCCCTGCCCCATCCACCAACCCACCCATCCATCCCCAGTCACTGGGCTTCCTTGCACAGTCAAAACCCTTCCTGGGCATCCAGGTGGGACTGGGGCACAGGACACCTTCTCTCCTCTTGGAAGCAATCTTGTCACTCAGCAGAGTAAATCACTGGGGCCTCCTGGGAGGCATAGATGCCTGCCTCATCAGGTTTCTCCACTTTTTAAATTCTGTCGTGGAGTGTGGAGCCCAGGCCTCTCTCCCTACAACCTCTCCTACACATACCTGGGGGCTGGGCTTCTGGCTGAGTCTTCAGGGAGCTCCCTGCTTCCTCGGTGAGGGAAAACATCACCCTACTAACTTCCACGGTGGTAAGTCATGTTGATAGCGCCCACTCTTAATGGGACATAATGAGAATAACACTTCACCTCCGTGGTCTTCCTTCCAAAATCCAATAAGCTCGGATCAGTTATGAGAAAAACCTCAGACAAATCCCAATTGCATGATATTCTATAAAAGAACTTACCAGTGCTCCTTAAAACTGTCAAGATCATCAAAAACGAGGAAAGCCTGTGGAATCATCACAGCCAAGAGGAGCCTAAGGAGGCATGATGACTAAATATAATACAACATCCTAAATGGGATCCTAGAACAGAAAAGGAACATTAAGCGGAAACTAAGGAAACCTGAAGAAGGTATGGTCTTTAGTTAATAATAATGTGTCACTATGGGTTCATTAACTCTAGGAAATGGACCATATTAATATAAGAAGTTAATAATCGAGGAAACTGCGTGCGTGTGGTGTTATGTGGCAATTTTTTATCTTTGCAACTTTCCTGTAAATCTAAAACTGTTCTAGAATTAAAAGTTTATTTAAAAAATAAAATCTTTTTAAAAACATCATCCTAGGGGTACCTGGGTGGCTCAGTCAGTTGAGTGCCCAACTTGATTTTGGCTATGGTGATGATCCCTGGGTTGTGAGATTGAGCCCTGTGTGGGGCTCTGTGCTCAGCAGGGCGTCTGTTTCTCTCCCTCTCTCTTCCTCTCCCTCCGCCCCTCCCCCACCCTCTCTCAAATAAATTAATAAATATTAAAAGGAAAAGTCATCTGAAAACCCCCAATGGAACAGCAAATGCTGGATCATATGTCACTGAAGAAAATTTTATCATGGATCCTAAATGCTGCCTTTCAAACCACAAGCACAATAGAGTATCAGCTACTTACTAAATGAAACTTACCCACTTTAACCTCCTTTACTGCTGTTTAAAATATGTATTATACAATCCACAGTCCATTCACTTAAAAAATATTGGTTTGGGGGCGCCTGGGTGGCATAGTCAGTTTATGTGTCCTGCTACTGGTTTCAGCTCATGTCGTGATCTCAGGGTTGTGAGATCAAGCCCCGAGATGGACTCTGCAATCAGCTTGGAGTCTGCTTAAAAGACTCTCCCCCTCCCTCCCACTCTCTCTCTTTCTCAAATAAAGAAATCTTTAAAAAAAAAATCTGGTTCGATTTGTTTCTAATTCAAAAAGTAATATATTACTTGGCGTGACCTGAGAAAAGGAAATTGTCAAAGTTGTTTCTCCCTTAAGAAATAGCATTATTTGCAGAACTTCCCGTAAAAGCATTTTTGAAAATGACTCAGAATGCTCACGGGCTCCACCACATTCTACCTTGTAGGAATCACCGTGATAAGGAAGCAGTAATCTCCAGTAACAGCTAGATGTGACAAAACCAAATAAGCAGATTCCTCGTCTTACTGTGCATATGCAAAGTCTGTCCCACTGTCCCCTGGAGTAATTTGGGAGGCCGTAAGTACACAGTACTCTGGTTGTATCCCTCATGTGTTTCCTGTGCTGTTGTTTAATGGGGAATGGTAGGATTGGAGAAGGGGAGAGAGATTATCAAGGAGAAGTGGGGAGAAGATTTTCTTGTTCTTAGTAGGAATACCTCAAACAGGAGGGCTTTGATTTGCCTATTTGGCACGTAACACATCGTTCTAGCATCATGGAATCAAGTTATGGAAGACTTCCGGCTGAAAGGAAAACAATGGGGTGGCTGATGCCTTTGAAACCCTGAAATGTGCTCCCCGGCCCCATCCCACACACCGGCCCCACCGCCGCGATGCTAACATCTCACCCTTTCCCTTTGCCAGCTGTCGGTTTAGCTCTCTTGCCTCTCGGGCTTCTTCCCACCTCAGTCCTGCCCCCCTACTTTGGACCCTTTGCCAGCTTCTCCCTGGTTTCCTGGCCTTCCCCCGTGTAGGAGTCAGGACAGAAAGCCAGGGGGTGTCCGCAGGACTCTGAAGGAGTCCTCTGCATGTTCAATCCCTCGTCAAACGCTCCGCACAGTTTGCTTCTTTAGTGAGCAATGGCTTTGGCATCTCAAAACGAAACAAGGATGAAGAGGCTCAAAACAATCGGCCAATCAAAAAGCTGCAGGCAACGGAGTGTATCTTCAAGGCCCACACGCCGAGGGGTGGCCTGATGAGCTTCTCTCTTGAGACGGTTTGCTCACTCCTCCTCCGCTGCCGACCAGTGATCCCTGGTGGAAGCAAACCTGGGGGGTCTGCTCCTACCTGGACGTCCCGGGGGGGCTTACTTCCGGAAACAACACCCTGGGCTCCCTAGAGCCTCCAGCGGCCCCGTGAGAACAGCTGGCACTGCGCATGCTCATGCTGGGACCGGCAAAACATGCGACTGTTGTCTCGGCTCTTCTGAAAATTCTGCTCAATGCTATTTGCACGAGCAGAATTAGTGATAATATTTTCACCATCATTTCACAGCCAGGCCTGACAGTGAGGTGGGAAGGGCTGGATTTGGAGGCCGGGGGTCTGGGTTTAAGCTCCAGGCCTTCACTTCCGAGGGTAGGTTGCAAGAACGCTCAGAAATCTTCCTGTGCTCATCTGAAAATGAAGGGAATAATCCCTACATGTTGTGCATTTTATGTGAAATTTCATGGAAAAGAATTCTGTGAGGTCCTCCACATACGAGGTGCCCTAGTATCCACGGTATAAATTTTACAGAAGATGCTTCTTGAGCAAGCGGTAGTGTGATGCAGGCAGTTTCAGAACTGTCAATTTCATTATGGTTTTCAAAATGTGATTCTTAAGGCCTTTTGCCCCTGGAACTTGGCTACCAATTGAATATTAAAAAGAAGGCTGGGGGAAAAAAAGAAGGTTGAGAATGGCTAGAATCAAAAAGACAAGAAATGTAAGGGGCGCCTGGGTGACTGAGTCCTTAAGCGTCTGCCTTCAGCTCAGGTCATGATCCCAGGGTCCTGGGATCAAGCCCCACATCAGGCTCCGTGCTCAGGGGGAAGTCTGCTTCTCCCTCTCCCACTCCCCTGCTTGTGTTCCCTCTCTCACTCTGTCTCTCTCTGTCAAGTAAATAAATAAAATCTTAAAAAAAAAAAGACAAATGTAAAAAGTGAGGATGTGGAGAAAAAAGAGGAGAAAAAGGAAACCTCATACACTGATGGTGGGGGGATGTAAATTGAGCAGCCGGTTCCTCAAAAAATTAAAAATAGAAATATCATATGATCTAATAATTCCACTACTGGATATTTACCTAAAGAAAACAAAAACAAAATACTAATTTGAAAAAAAAAAACATTCGCACGCTTATGTTTATTGCAGCATTATTTATAATAGCCAAGATATGGAAGCAACCCAAGTGTCCACCTACAGATGAATGGATAAAGAAGATGTGGTAGATATACACAATGGACTGTATTAATCACAAACAAGGATGAGATCTTGTCATTTGCGACAGTATGGATGAACCTAAGGAGTACGATGCTAAGTGAAGTCAGTCAGACAGAGAAAACAAATACCATATGGCTTCACTTATATGTGGAATCTAAAAAAATGAAACAAACAGCAGAAACAGACCCATAAATACAGAGAACAAACCAATGGTTGCCAGAGGGGAGGGTGGGGGGGATGTGCAAAACAGGCAAAGGGGAGTGGGGGATACAGGCTTTCAGTTATGGAATGAGTAACTCATGGGGTAAAAGGTACAGCATAGAGAAAGTAGTTAATGGAATTGTATCAGAATTGTATGGTGACAGGTGGTAGCCACTCTTGTGAGCACAGTGTGACGTAGAGAGATGTTGGTTCACTATGTTGTATTCCTGAAACTAATGCCAGATGGGAAAGCTCTTAAATGTCTGGGGCCAGACATATCCTTTACAAACTGTCAAACTGTCACTCTAAGTGAGAAAAGATGGGTAGGAGTTGACATGGTCTTTTACATGGTTCAAGCCTTTGGAGGAGGAGATTGAGAAGTGAGTAAAAGCTGCTGGAGCCGTGGCCATAGTGGTTATCCAGGCTCTGCATTCTTTTCATTCTCTGAATGCTATCTTCTGATGAGCTGAGTTTTAATTTTGATGCCCTTTTTTGATCACTATTTTTCTTGTACAGTTAGTGTTTTTTGTATTCTAAGAAATCTTTGCCGACCTCAAGGTCATGAAGGTATTTTCCTATGCTCTCTTTTAGAACCATTAGTTTTCCTTTTTTATTTAGATTTGTTAGCCATCTTGAATTAATTACTTTGAATATGATGTTAGGCCTTGTACAAATGTATAATGACATATATCCGTCACTGTGGTATCATACAGAATATTTTCAGTGCCATAAAAACCCCCTGTGCTCTGTCTATTCATCTCTTCTCTCGACCCGGCCCCTGGCAACCACTGGTCTTTTTACTGTCTCCAGAGTTTTGCGTTTTCTAGAATGTCATATAGCAGGAATTATACACAGCTTTTTCAGATTGGCTTCTTTCACTTAGGAATATGCATTTAAATTTCCTCCATTTCTTTCCATGGCTTGATCACTCTTTTTTTCCCCACTTATTTCTTTTTGGTAATAAAGAATATTGCATCAGCTAGATATACCACAGTTTATTTGTCTATTCACCTACTGAAGGTCATCTTGGTTGCTTCCAAGTTTTGGCAATTGTGAATAAAGCCACTGTAAACATGCCCATGCAGGTTTGTGTGTGGACATAAGTTTTCATGTGCTTTGGGTAAATACCAGAGAGCATGATTGCTGGATCATGTAGCAGGTTTAGTTTTGTATGAAATGCCAAACTGTCTTCTAAAGTAACTGTACCATTTTGCATTTCCACCAGCAATGAATGAGAGTTCCTTTGCACCTCATCCTTTCCAACACTTGATGTTGTCAGTGTTCAGCATTCTAATATGTGGACAGAGATAGTATTCACTTTTTTGGTGTGCAGTTCTATTTTCCATAGAATTTTAAAAGCTGAGGTATAATTTACATACAACAAAAACCTTTTAAAAGAGTACAGTTCATGGGGTACCTGGGTGGCTCAGCTGGTTAAGTATCTGCCTTCGGCTCAGGTCATGAACCTGAGGTCCTGGGATTGAGTCCCACATCGGGCTCCCTGCTCAGCAGGGAGTCTGCTTGTCCCTCTCCCCCCTGCTTATGCTCTCTCGCTATTCTCTCTCTCTCAAATGGATAAATAAAATCTTAAATAAATAAGTTTAAAAGTGTACAGTTCAGTAGGTTCCAGTATACTCACAATGGTGTGCAACCATCACCCCTATCGAATTTTAGAACATTTCCATACTGCCCCACCCAAAACCATATTCATCAGCAATATCTATTTCTTCTTCTCCCCAGTCCATGGCAACCACTACACTGCTTTCTGTATCTACAGATTTACCAATTCTGGATATTTTCTATCAGTGGAATCATGTAATATGTGACCTTTTGCATCTGGCTTCTTTCACTTAACATCATGTTTTTAAGGTTCATCCATGTTGGAGCAGGTGTCGACTCTTCAGTCCTCTGTATGGCTGAATAATATTCCATAGTATGTATGGATAAACCACATTTTAGGTCGTTTCGCCTTTAAGCTATCATGAATAGTGCTGCTATGAACATTCTTGTCCAAGTTTTTGCTTGAAAACTTTTTCCCAGTTCTTTTTGGTATATACCTAGGAGTAGAACTGCTGAATCATTTGGTAATTCTGTGTTTAACTTTTTCAGGAACCATCAAACTGTTTCCCACAGTGGCTACACAATTTATATTCCCACCAGCCATGCACGACAATTCCAATTTTTCCATATCCCCTCCAACAGAGTTTATTTTCTATTGCTGTTTTTTATAATTATTATAGCTATCTTAGTGAATAAGAAGAAATATCTTATTATGATTTTGATTTTCATTTCTCTGGTGACTAATGATGTTGAACATATTTTGATGAGCTTTTTTGGCCATTTGTGTATCTGTTGGAGAAATGTCTGTTCATTTGAAATCAAGAAGTATATAAGTCCTTCAATTTTGTTCTTTTCAAATTTATTTTAGCAATTGGAGTCTCTTAAGACTCTATTTAAATTTTAGTTTTTTTTCTATTTCTGTAAAAAAAATGCCATTGGGATTTGGATAGGGATTGCATTGATATATGACTCTTGCTTTTGGGTACTACTGTCCATGTAGCAATATTAAGTCTTCCAATACATGAAAATGGGATGTCTTTCTGCTTACTTAGGTCTACTTTCTTTCAGCAATATTTTGTAGTTTTCAGCATACAAGTCTTTTGCCTCCTTATTCCTAAGTATATTATTCCTTACATGCTTTTTAATGGAATTGCTTTCTTTATTTTCAGACTGTGTGTTATCACCATCATAAATGAGATTTCAATACCCCAAAGTGTTCCCTCTGGCCCTTTCTGTGAAATGGTATTTTTAAATTTAGTTTTTACTTGTTTGCTACAAGCATAGAGAAATACAATTTACATGTGAATACTGATTTTGTATCCTGAGACCTTGCTAAATTCACTTATCAGTTCTAGGCAGTTTTAATTCTTTATTTCCAATATTTGTGCCTATTTTTTTGTCCTACTGTCCCAGTGAATAATGGTATCCAGTACAATGTTGAATAGAAGTGGTGAGAGTAGACAGCCTTTGCCTTGCTCTTCATTTTAAAGTGAAACTTCCAATATATCATCATTATGTATATTGTCAGTTGTAGGTTTTTTGAAGTTCACTCTATCAGGTTAAGGAAGTTTCTTTTTTTTTATTTTTAAAGATTTTATTTATTTATTTGACAGAGAGAGAGAGATCACAAGTAGGCAGAGAGAGAGAGAGAGAGGAGGAAGCAGGCTCCCTGCTGAGCAGAGAGCCTGATGTGGGGCTCCATCCCAGGATCCTGAGATCACGACCAGAGCTGAAGGCAGAGGCTTTAACCCACTGAGCCACCCAGGAGCCCCTCTTTTTTTTTTTTTTAAGGAAGTTTCTTTATTATTCCTAGTGTGCTTAGAGTTTTTATCCTGAAGAACTACTGAATTTTGTAAAATGTTTTTCCTGTATCTATTGAGATGCTCATATGATTTTTCTTTTATTTTGACAATGTGATGAATTATATTGATTGATATTAAAAAACTTAAACAACCTTACATTCCTGGGAAATTTTCCTTGGTTTTGGTCATGTTGTATTATCCTTTTTAAAAAGAATGCTGGGCTAAATTTGCTAATATTTTGTTAAGGATGTTTGTGTCTGTGTTCATGAGGGAGATTGGTCTGTGGTTTTCTCTTCTGGTAATGTCTTAGTATGCTTTTGGTATTAGGGTTGGGCTGGCCAAAAAATTTAAAAATTGGGAAATGGTTTCTTCCTCTATTCTCTAAAAACAGTCTGTGTACAATTGGTATAATATCTTCCTTGCAAGTTTGATAGAATTTACCAGTGAAATCATCTGTGACTGGAAAAGGTTTCAATCACAAAAGGGTTTTAGTTGCACACTCAATTTTAAAAATCAACATGGAGATCTTCAGATTTTCTATTTCTTCCTGTGTCAGTTTTGATAAATGTTGTTTTTCAAGGAATTTATCTAATGTGTTAGTATTTTTTAGAGTAAAATTGTTCAAAAACTATTAACTTTTATTAATCCTTTATGTCTGTAGGACTGCTAGTGAAACACCCTCTTAATACTGATGTTTGAAATCTGTGTTTTCTCTCTTGTTGACTTACTCAATGACATCATTTTCTATCAACTTCAAGGACCTTCTTTACATTTCTTGTAGTGTGAATTTGATAGAGATGATTCTCAGCCTTGTTTATCTAAAAATGCCTTATTTTGCCTTAATTTTTAAAAGATATTTTTGGTAGTATACTGATCCTAAGTTGCAGGTGTTTTTCTTATAGCATTTAAAAGGTTTTGTTTCATTACCTCCTGGCCTTCATTGCTTCTGATGAGATGTCAGCTTTAATTTGTAAGTATATAATGTGTCTTTCCTCTTGCTTCTTTTAACATTTTTCTTTATTGCAGCATTTTGACTACAAAGTCCTGAGTGTGATTTTCTTTATATTTATTCTGCTTTTGACTTGCTCAGCTTCTTGGGTTTGTAGGTTTATATTTGTTTTCTCTTGTTTAATAATAACCTGTCATTTAAAGCTTGGCTGCCTCCCAGCCACAATATCTCCTATAGCAGACCTGTTCTTCTACCTACCTGCACCAAGCTAGGTTGACTTAATGATTAGGGACTCATCTCAACCTAAAATTCAGTTCATCAGGGCTTCTCTGTATCTACAACTCATTCACCAAATAGAAATGTATGATTCCTAGTTCGTCTAGATTTATTTTGTTGCTGTCATGGTCCTGAAGGCCTTTTGCATTCTTCTTCATCCTAATCCTGAAGAAGCACTGAAGGTGTTTCTTCTTATTCTCTTGATTCTCTATATATGAGAGACTGTACTTCCTGCCTCATAAAGTTATGTGATTTGATTGACCAAAGAAACGTGTGAAGTGTGACTGCTTCTAGGCATATATCCTTGTGTATGACTGGACATGGTCACTCTATGTGGTAAGCTGAATGACGGCCCCCCAAAATGTCCACATCTTAATCTCTGGAACCCGTGAATATGTTACTTCACTGGAGAGAGAGGATACTGCAAATGCGATTCTGTTGAGGGACTTGAGATAAAGAGATTATCCCTGGTTCTCTAGGTGGGCCCAGTGTAATCACAAGGATCCTCAGAAGAGGTAGGCAGAAGAGTCAGAGCGAGAGAAGATGCGACAATGGTAGCAGAAGTAAAAGAGAGAAAGAGAGAGAGATTTGAAAATGTTACACTACTTGGTCTGATGGAAGATGGAAAAAGGACCATAAGCCAAGGAATGCAGGTGGTCTGTAGAAGGTGGAAAAGAAAGGAAGCAGATTCTCCCCTAGAGCCTCCAGAAGAAAAGCAGCCCTGCCAACACCTTGATTTTTGTCCATTTTGGACTTGGACTTCCACAACTAAGTCAGCATCTTTGCGTTGTTTTAAGCCACTTAAGTTTGTGGTAATCGGTTATAGGAGCAATAGGAAACTAATACACTCCATCACAACAGCGTACTCCCCTTTGTGGAGACTGTCAGCCGAATTCTTGAGTGAGCAACACAGAGCAGAGCAGAGTCACCGCCTGCCCATGGCGGACTTGGAACATGAGTAAGAAATAAAACATTGTCCTTTCAAGCCAGGGAGATTTTACAGATGTTTGCTTTTACAACACAGCTACATGTGGGTACAAAACCCACATAAAGAACTTTACTCTGTACAACTTTGCTGTGGAGCCTGAGGACATTTGTCCATGGAGCCTGAGAGTTCAGGGCCTTAGAAATGATGAGACATTGGGCTGTTCTAACAGGAACCTCAGAAGCAGTTTAGAGGTACTTTAGCAGGTCTGTTGAGGGCCTGGCATGTCACGGCTCCTCAGTGGCCAAGACAATACCTGCAGAGGTTTACGTGTGCTGCTCCTTCTCTCAGGGAGAGCACAGTCTAATCGGAGGGAGAGCCTGTGCAGGCAGGAAGCCCGGATGAGAATATAAGGTGTAGACTGAAGTGTACCTCAGAGGGTCTGGTAGTGCTGAACAGGAGTTACTGTGCGGAGGAAACTTGCTGAGAGAAAAGAGTATCTCTCAATCAAAAAGGAATTTTGCTAGATGTTGCTGCTCAGGAAGGACAGAGCTGAGGTCTTCATTCTACTTTAATGAGAACAAGTCAAATAACAAAAGCAAAAACAAGAAAACAAGCTGAAAGCATATGCTTCTGCAAGCATGTATGTGGCAGGGTCTTCCCTGGGGTCTCTGTATCCTTTCCTCTGTAGAAGAGGGCAGTAAATGTTCCCAAGGAGCGAGCCAAATGGGTTAAGATTCTATAGTATTGTAATCATGACTGCGTTTTGCAGGAAGGGTGAAATGTGTTCGTTGCCTTGGCTTCTAAGGCAGTGAGGAATGTATTACATTTTTTGAGATTTCTCTTGGGATCCAGGAAAGATCTAATGAATCATTTCATCTAATGCCTTGTGAGGGCTAATTGGTCCTGACCCTGACTCTGGGCCCAGGAAAACCTAGGGGTGGGAGTGTGTTTTCTAGATTCTGAAGTAAAAGATTCCAGGAGTTGGACTGAGTCAGGAGACCCTTCTGAGGGTGGGGTTGGAGGCAGCCGGGCAGGGTGTACCTTGAGGAGTATGAATCATGATCAGGGGCGTGAAATGTAAAGCAGACACAAAGAAAGCTCACCCACCAAAGCGGAAGGTGAGACAAGAAGCTGCTGGGAAATGGAGTCCCAATGGCTGAAATTAGAAATCTGGAATCAAGTCCAGAGACTGAGTGGGCTGTGCTCAGTGAGATAAAGTCTTTCTTCATGAGGTGCTGACCTCATGGCCTGGGAAGGCCTGTGGCTCAGAAAGTCAGGAAGTAAGGGGACTTTTTGAACTTCACATGGAGGAGGATCCTGATTTATGTGGACACCATCCTCTTTCCACTCTTCCATATTGGCCCCATGTAAACCTTACCCATGAACTCTTCCTTACCTTATTTGCCTCAGGGCCTTTGCACTGGCTCCTTCTGGTTGGAAGGCTCTTCCTCCACATATCCACTTGGCTCACTCCTGTTCTGTCTCTTCTCAAATATCACATTCCCCAGAGGCTTTTCTCTGACCACAGTTGTAACCTGCTCTGCCTGCTCTGTCACTGCCCACCCCTCTTCTTTTTATTTTTCTGACTTTTCTTTTTCTGTGGCACCCATCTGACTTCTGGTACATGGTGAAATTTACTGATTTACTCTGTTTGTGGCTCATTGTCTCCTCCTGCTTTAAGGGCAAGCTCCATGGATGGGACTGTGTCTGGCTTGCTATATCTCTAGTGGTGTACTGGCCTAGCATGCACTGGGGACTCTAGAAACCTGCTGCATAGGTGTCCTGTTGAGGATAGCATATTCCATGACCAACTCAGGTAATTGAGGGGCTAGCAGACATCAAATAACTCAAGGTAAGGCTGGCTGTCAACACTATATGCGCGAATCCTGATACCTATTAGTGCTGCCAGTTAAGTAATTTTGATCTTCTTTTAAAATATCGTTACCTTTTCTAAAAGCTTGAGTCCTCTTGCCTCTTTTCTGCCCAGGGTAGGAGCAGATATCTGCCTCCCCAGATACTGTTAGGAGTGCTGGCTGCAGAAGGGCTGGGTTGCCCTCCCCACTGCATGTGAGGGTCACAGATCTCTGCTTCAGCTTCTTCTTGGGTTATCTCTTCCTGAGGGGGTAGGAGAGAGTGGGGATCAGTGTTACACACCAAACTAACCCCTTCCTCACTCATACTCACATACACACTTCTACAGAGGGCCCTGGTTTCTGGGGACACACTGCTCAGACATCTGCCATAATACATGTCTCCCCCACTGGGCTCCCCAGTCTCTTAGGGGGTCTTGTGCCAGGGCAGGACTACAGGCTTTTGGGAACACTGGGACCCAAGGTGCTGAACTGTCCAGTCAGCTTGGGCCATGTTTCCGGCCTCCCAGTGTCCTAGCTAATTGCTAGGGCTCACGGCAATGACTCTCTTCACCAACATACACGTGCCCGCACAAGCGTGTGTGCACGCGCGCGCACACACACACACACACACCCTCTTTCCTGAAGCAGACAGCTCTCTTTCTGGTCCAAGCAGCTGCTAGGTCCACCAAGCTGCCCTGCACTCCAGGTCACATTCTGGATTGCTCTTTATTCAAACAGCCACAAGGGCAACAGGTCCCTGATTTTGGTCCACAGACACATGGTGGCTCTTTCAGTCCAGGTTTAGGAACAGATACTAGAGAGGCGTCATGCCAGAGAGAGATGGCAGCTAGGGCTGCTAACTCAGGGGCTGGCTTTCCAGGGGCACCATGAGAAAATGAGGAGATGAATGTCCTCCTGCCTCTGCCTCCTGAGAGCCTCTCCCTGCATTTCTCAAGGCTCCACATACGTGAGCTCATGCAAATGCCACACAACCCCGCAGGTGCACAGCATTCACTGTATTCTCCCCACTGCATGGGTGGGAGGTAGGGAGAGGGTGCCTGGCCTTCTCATATGCAGACTAGTGGGTGATATACGGTGCATCATGGCCTAGTCCTGCTTCCTGTACAGCTCTCTCTAACCCTCCCATGTGACTGCATGTGGAGATGGGGCCTATGAGGAGATAAGGAAGTTACGTGGAGCTCAGATTCCATAGGATTACTGCCCTCATACGAAGAGACACCAGAGTGGCTCCTGGGTGGTTCTGTCAGTTGAGCGTCTGACTCTTGATTTTGTCTTGGAATGTGGTCTTGGGGTCATGGGATTGAGGCCTGCAGGTGGGGCTCTGCACTGAGCCTGGAGCCTGCTTGAGATTCTCCCTCTCCCTGTGACCCTCCCCCACTCATGTGCGCTCTCTCAATCAATCAGTCAATAAATAGACACCAGAGAGTGTTCTCTCTCTCAGAATACACATGGAGGGAAAGCGATGTGAGGACATAGTGAGAGGATAGCTGTCTGCAAGCAGGAAGAGAGTCCTCACCAGAAACTAGCCCTGTCAGTCCTTGATCTTGGACTGCTGCACTCCAGAACTGTGAGAAAATAAATTTCTGTTATTCAACCACCCAGAGCACCCAGTGCTCTGTTGTGGCAGCTTGAGCAGAATAACACAGAAGCCACCATGAGATCAGCCTAGAATGGCCCGGCCTATGGATCCAGGCTCTGGGGCCTCTGATTCTGAGGACAGTGGTCCCTACTGTAGTTCCTTGACCCAGGATGCAGGCCTGGGCAGGCACCTGCCTGTCCTGGCCTGCAGTGCTCACTAAGTATTTATAGTTTAATCATCGAGTTCTCTAGAAATGGATTTTCCTTCCCCTACAAGTTGATAATAATCTTCCCCAGATATCTTGCTGAAGCTTGCAACAAAACCTCCTTCTTCAGACCCCACCCACCACCCCAGAACACTGTGAAGAGACCACAGTGATTATCCCTTATGGTTCCCTGGTTCTCTGGGGGTACTGAGGAAGCACAGGTGGCTGGGACAAGGTCCACCGGGGCTTGTACAGGGTGGATCTAGGTAGGGGCCGGCTGCTTGGAGGGGAAGGTTGAGAACTGCCCCCTGGCACAGGTTACACCCTGGGCCTAGCTACCCTCTCCTCCTTCCCGTTGTCCAGGGCGAGGGGGAATTGGGTTCCTGGGTGAGGATGGCGGGTTATGGCACCAAGGCTACAGCTGTATCTCCATTAGGAACGCTGATGCTTTGGGGTTGAGGTCTAGTCGGGTTACTTGGTTAGTTTAGTTGGTTTAGCTTAGGGTGGGGGAAAAGAGGGAAGAAAAGGAAGGATAAAGTGGAGGAGAAGAGGGGGTCAGGAAGAAAAGGGGGGACAGGAGTCACAGGAATCAAAGTACAGAGATGTCAGATCCCACAGAGCCAGGCTGGAAGGGGACACAGATAGTGACACCCATCATCTCTCTGGATGACGCTTCAGATGACGAGATATGTGAATTCCCAATTCAGAGCCACTGTGTTCCCAGCATCTTCATGGGTTTTGTTGCTAGGGCCAAATCCCAGAGGAGGGTGGTTGTGGAGAAAAGTCTTTTTAGAGACTTGACTCATTTTGGATTGTTTGGGAAGGCTTTTTTCAGCCCCATGTGTTTTTGAAAAAGCAGCACAATAGTCAGGCTGACATCATCTGGTGTTAATGGGAACACTATAAACATTTCCACTTTGAATCAAGCCAAAGCATTATTTTGCAAAATTATTTAATGATTTGTTCCAGCATTCACCTAATCAGTGCAAATGTCAAGCAAGTGTTCAAAATGAAAGAAACCAATGTATTAAGAAATAGATGAATTTGTGGTAATGATAATAATGACAACAAGCCCCCAGTTAGGCTAAGTACACAAGGTTCTGGATTTCTTCCAGGGGCTTCCACAGAGCCGAGGAATGTTTTTTGCCGTTCACTTACACAGCTGAGCTGGCCCGTTGCCACGACAGGCAGCTTTGTTTATTTGGTTTTCACTTTTCAGCATGAAATACAGTCCTGTCTTGATTCTCCTGCCTCTGGGGCTCTCTGAATGCTTTAACTAGAATCCTTTCTGCTCATTTGCAGAACGAGTCCCTCTCTGGGACTGGTGGGTACCCCGAAGCACGGCTGGGGGCAGGGGGTTGCAAGGACTGTGGCTCTGCTTGGCCAGGTCATAAGTCACAGTTTCTGAGTGAAACCTTTCCTGAGCAGGAAGCTCTATTTGGGGATAGCACTGATTTGGCTTTTGAGCTCAAGGTGACTTGGTGGTAAGGCTAGGGGACTGCTTTATCTGGGGAATTCGTGCGTGGGCTCTGTCTGGTCGTTACAACCCCATGACGCCGCTCGTGGGCACCGTGGCCTCTGTGTGCTCTCATAATCCCAGCAAACGTTCCCCTGAGGAAGGACGTCGGTCAGAGGCTTGCCGTCAGGCCTGGTGCCAGCATCAGTGCTTCTTACGCCTGCTCTAGCCCAGAAAGACAGCGGGGGTTCATGAGGAAGACAGAGCAGACGCAGTGCATCTCAGAAATAAGCTCTTCACGGAGTATGGGAGAAGGGGAAAGGCTGTGGAAAATAGGAAAGCACAGCAGGGTGAGAGATGTGGGGTGTTTCTGGGAGTGTGTGGGGAGTTTATAGTTCAAGAGAGAATGGCCTGAATTTCTTAAAATATTAAGCATGCAAAAACAGGCAACCTGGTGGTTACACTTGGCTGTTATCTTAGCGAAATGAAAACTTGTTTTCACCCAAAAACCTAAACATGAATATTCTAAAAAAAAAAAAAGCCTATCCCTAAGAGTAGACTTGTAGCACCGTAAGTCCAGAGAGGCTCTGATACCATAAGTCTACCCTCACACTCTATGATTCTATTTATACGACATTCTTGAAATGACAAAATTATAGAAGTGGAGCACAGCCAACTGTCGCCAGGGCTATGGAGGGGGCGGGGCCAGAGGGAGGGGGCGTGGCTAGGAGAAAGCAGCATGAGCGATCCTTGTGGGGATGGAGACATTTCCTACCTTGACTGTATCAGATGTAAACAGTATTATATTTTGTATCTTGACGACAGTGTCCTGGTTGTGCTACTGGGCTATAGGTTTGCAAGATGTTACTGCTGCAGGAAGCTGGGGGAGGGGCCCAGGAGCTGTGCCTGTGTTACTTCTAACTACATGAGAATCTACAACTGCTTCACAATAAAAAGTTTAGTGACTCCAAGAAAAGGGTGGCCCAGGTGGGTCCACTGAGAAGGTGACATTGGACTAAGACCTGAAGGAGGCGGCGGAGACAGACATGCATTTACTGGGTAGGCATGGGAGATGAATCGCAGGGGTAGCCGTGGCAGGCACAGTGAGGCACTGGGCTCTCACTCATCCTGGTGAGGGGAGCTGTGGGTCATTCTGTGCAGCACAGTGACAGGGGCCAACTTCCGTTTTAATAACCGCCCCCCCACCAGCTGCTGAGAGGACAACAGACTGTTGGGGCCCGGGCAGAAGCAGGAAGATAGTAAGGGGGCCACGACAGGCACCCGGGATGATCCTAAGTGTCTCCCCCACCCTGGCAAGCCCTGTCTGTGATTTTCCTGAGTGAGCGTGCAGGTAGATGTTTGGGAATGCATGCAGGAGCCTCCTGAAGAAACCCCAGTCCCCAAAGCCCGAGTCTCCATCAGTGTTCCACGGAGAGCATACAGCATGGTTAAGGATGAGGGTCAGAAAGGCGAAGATGAGGAACCACCAAAGAACAGAAAGCTTAGGTTACAACTTACCATGAAGCCTGGGGGCCTGTGGGAGGCAGGTCTGGAAGCCTAGTGGTTTAGTGTAACAGAAATAAGAATGCCCTCGATGGTGTCCAGCATGTTCACATGCATGTCATTGAGCTCTTCAAGTAGGACTGCTACTGGGGACCAGGGCCCAGTACGGAGATAGAGTGGGGGTAAACCTGGCGTAGCTCTTACACTCAGAGAGCTCGCTATGACCGTAAACAAGGGAGCAAGTAAATAAATAAGTGACAAATCATACTAAAGGTTAGAAACCAAACAAAGAATGGGCTGGGAAGGATGTGAATAGCAAGGCGGATGATAGAACTCCCGTAGGTGAAAGGTGACACTTGAGTTGAGCTCTTCAGTGGGACAAAGAGCCAGGTTAGACAGCCCCCAGCAGAGGGAGTGGCCTGTACGAAGGCCCTGAAGCAGGGAGGAGGTGGGAGAGGGTCCAGAGAAGCCACCACATGCCACTGTCACACTGCTCAGTCCACTTCCCGCTTGGCCTCTCCCCGGGACAGTGCTTCATATCCAGGGCACCAGCCGCATACTCCTGCCATTTCTGTTACAGAGTCACAGAGTCAGGCCTGGCTAATTCTTCATAGCCTAAGAAACAGCTGTATATACACAGTGAGCATGAGAGATACTTTCCTCTACAACGTATGAGATGCTGATAAATGTAAGAAATTGTGGGCGATACCAAAAGGCTGTCTTGCAAAAATCTCGGTCTATAAAATGTGTCTGCTTCCCAAAGTCACTGGCCCCCTGGCATGACCATGCAGTCCAGCAGAGGACATGGTCAGCAGGCTGGCATGGCAGGCTGCAGAACACGCAGGGAACCTGGATGATGGGGTGAAGCATGAGAGAACAGGCACACCATGTTCCTCCGTTTCCAAAGGCTACCAGAACAAAGTACCACAAACTGGGGGACTTCGACCAACAGAAATGTATTCTCTCACAGTTCTGGAGGCTGGAAACCCAGAATCGAGCTATGAGCTGGGGCATCTTCTCTCCAAAGTCTCCAGAGGTGGATCCTTCCTTGGTTTTCCCAAATTCTGGTGACCCCAGGCATTCTGTGGCTTGTGGGAGTGTCACTCCACAATCTCTGCTTCCAGCTTGCCATGGCTGTCTTCCCTCTGTGTCTGTGTGTTCCTGTGTCTTCACATGGTGTTCTCCCTCTCTCGTGATGGTCTTGCCATTGTTTTCCCTTTTTATAAGGACACTAGTCATGATGGAGGAGGGCCCATCCAAATGACCTCATCCTAACTAATGACATCTGCAATGACCCTATTTCCAAATAAGGTCACATTCTGAGGGACTTGGGGTCAGGAATTCAACATATCTTTTGGGAGGACACACTCAACCCACGAAGCAATACTGTGCCAGGAAAGGAAGAGTGGTTAGAAAGTACTGGGCAGCTGTTGGATGGAGTCACAGATCTCACACCAGAGAAGCTGTTCTGAGCTCACATCCACACCCTGGATCTGCTTATTCTGAATCATTCCCACTAATCCTTTTAAAAACATGCTTTACCCTAAGCATTTCTGTTATTGGTTTTATGTAAAAAGTATTTTTCTGCTGCTGACACTAGAGAATTTTTGTTAGTGGTGCAATCACTTACACTTGTGCCAGCCCGAATACCTGGCTTTCTCCCTGTCCTGCACCTCATGGCCATCACGCTGTCCAGCTGGGAAGTAAGTGGAAGTAAGTAAGTAAGGCCAGGCCAGATCACAGGAGACCCAGCAAGCCAGCAGGACCTACACTAGCTTGGCTAGGGAGTAGGGAGCCATCCAGTCCCCAGCAGGGGAATGATGTGGGAAACACAGAGTCTCTCAGGTCTGGGCAGGGTAGGATGAAGGGGACAAACCAGGAGGCTTTTGGAATTAAAGTAGACGTGAAAGGGTCAAGAACTGGGAACCATCCATATGAAGGTACAGATTACATAAAGCTCCCAGTTTTGGGGAGATAAAGATGAACCTTAGAGCTTCTCCTTAGGAGAGAGTGGTTCCTAAGGAAAGATGGGTTGGTCAGTGATGAAAACAGGAGCTTGCAGAAAGAAGACCTTCAAGTAGAAGAGGGTCAATGGCTTCAAACTTCACCAGAGACAAGTATGTGATAATTTCAGGAGGGAAGGCCTTCCTTTCCACATGTCCTCTTATCCTCTTCAGGCAGGGATGGCTCTTTGTCCTGCTTCCAGGGTGCTGGGATGTCTCAGTTCTCCCCTGGTGGCCCTGTGGCCTCTGCAACTAGAGGAGGATGTGCTCCCGGTCCAGCAGCCCCTCTTCCCATGTCCTCATCATAGCTGGGGAAAGAGGACTGGGATGAAAAGGAGGAGTGATCTTAAGGACCAGGGGAGGTGGTCTGGCTGAGTGCCTGAAATGGCCACAGTCCTTCCTTGTCCATGTGCAGATTTCTACTTTCTCCTGGTGCCATAGACATTACAGCTGAATCCATTTAAGAGGACGACAAATATAAAAATCATGACCCCAGAGTCCTTCAACCCCTTGTAGTATACCAGGGAAATATTTATATTATGCCCCAATAACAACCATTGTCAGAAATAAATTCAGGATTCTTTAATTTGGACTTGAGTTCATTCATATGCTTGTTGCTAAGTTAAAAGCTTGAAATAATTTTTTGCTGAAAGAATACAAGACTCTTGCCTTTCAGATAAATAGATTTTTCAAATCAAAGATGTGAAATCTTAGAAATGATTTCAAAATGTCTTTTGGAAAGCTTTTCTGCTTCTGACCATAAAATGTCAAAGTCACATTACAGTTTTTCTATACTTGATCTTAGCCAAAAACCGAAGAAGCAATCCATTTTTCTAAACGTAGTTTTACTTATTAGTATTCATTCACAGCTAAAATGATAACATGTCAAATAATAAAAACACATTTCTTTAGAAATGTACTGTATGGGGGCACCTGGGTAGCTCAGTGGGTTAAGCCTCTGCCTTCAGCTCAGGTCATGATCTCAGGATCCTGGGATCGAGTTCCGCATCAGGCTACCTGCTCTGCAGGGAGCCTGCTTCCTCCTCTCTCTCTGCCTGCCTGTCTGCCTATTTGTGATCTTTCTCTGTCAAATAAATAAATAAAATCTTAAAAAAAAAGAAAAAGAAAAACAAATGTACTGTATGGGGCTCCTGGGTGGCTCACTCAGTTAAGAGTCTGCTTTTGGCTCAGGTCATGATCTTGGGGTCCTGGGATCGAGCCCCGCATCAGGCTCCCTGCTCAACGGGAAGCCTGCTTCTCCCTCTCCAACTCCCCCTGCTTATGTTCCCTCTCTCACTCTCTCTGTCAAATAAATAAAATCTTAAAAAAACCCACAACTGGACATCATCGTAAAAAAAACCAATCATTTCAGGGCTCTGAAAACTGACCACAGGTAAACAACAAATCGAGAAACATATAATCATGAAAAACTATGATGATGCAGGTAAAAGCAGTGGAGACAGGTGGGTTCTTGCCTGAGACTGCCTCCACCCTTCATCCCAGCCCAATCAGCCTGGTTGTTCTGCCAGGACAGGACTGCCCTTCACTTGATCTGGAGTAAAGAGCAGAAACTCACAGCTGACAGTCAATGGGAAAAGCCTGAAGATCTCCTAACCTGAGGCTGCTATCCTGGTTGGGATGAACAATATAAGACTTTGAGACTATAAGAAATTAAAATAGGAAAACTTGGACATGAGATAGCCATTGAGGTCTTAGTAAACATTCCATATAACCCTGCCTGTCTAGGAGCCTGTGCACATGCACAGACGAGACCCAACAGGGCCTGGGGTTAAGGTAACACCATAGGCAGAGTTGAAATTGCCAAATTTGAATACACCCCCCAATTTAAACACAGATCCATAGTGTTTATGCACAAACTTTGCCAATCACTGAGTGACCACTAAGCTATGTAAACACAAAGGTGACCCCAAAAGAAGCTAGGCCCCCAAAAGAAAAAATACAGATAAGAATTTTTAAAAATAACAACTGCACAGGGCGCCTGGATGGCTCAGTGGGTTAAAGCCTCTGCTTTCGGCTCAGGTCATGATCTCAGCGTCCTGGGATCGAGGCCCGCATCNTTCCTCCTCTCCTTGTCTCTCTGCCTGCCTCTCTGCCTACTTGTAATCTCTCTCTCTGTGTCAAATAAATAAATAAAATCTTAAAAAAAATAAAAAATAACAACTGCACAGAGTCATAGATAAACACTGGGTGTGTGTGTGTATGTGAGTGTGACAGATTCTACAGATCAAGTCCAGGCAAGTTAAAAAACAACAAAATGCAGTAACAACTAAGAATCTCAGAGGATAAAAAGGATCTAGATTATTTATATGATCTAAAATATTCAATTTCAACAAAAATGTATGAGTCATGCAAAAAAAAAAAAACTGTTACCCATAGTTGGAGGAAAAATCCAATGGAAACTGTATTTGAGTAGCCCAAATGCTGGATTTAATAGACAAGGACTTCAAAGCTGCTATTTTAAGTATGTTAAAAAAAAAAACAAACAAAGGAAACCATGTTTAAGAATTTGAAGAAAATATTATTAAAGTGATTCGACAAGTAGGAATTAAATAAAAATAAAAATAAAATAATTAAAAATAAAATAAAATAATTTTAAAGGACCAAATGGAAATCTTAGGGTTGAAAAATAGAATAACAAAATGAAAATTTTATTATAGGAGATCAGCAGTAGATTTGATATATTAGAAGAGAGAATCACTAAATTTGAAGATGGGTCAATAGAAATTCTCCAATCTGAAGAAGAAAGAGAAAAAGAATTGAAAAAAAAAATGATTGGGCACCTGGGTGGCTCCGTTGGTTAAGCGACTGCCTTTGGCTCAGGTCATGATCCTGGAGTCCTGGGATCAAGTCCCACATGGGGCTCCCAGCTCCATGGGGGGTCTGCTTCTCCCTCTGATGTTCTCTCCTCTCATACTCTCTCTGTCTCTCAAATAAATAAATAAAATCTTAAAAAAAAATCAAATTCTCAGAGACCTGTGGAACAACATCAAACATGCCAACTGCATAATGGGAGCCCCAGAATAAGAGGAGAGAGAAAAAGGGCAGGAAAAAAATTTAAAGAAATAATGGTTGAAAACCTCTCAAATTTTGTAAAAGCTTTAATCTATAGATCCAAGAAACCTAAAGAACACCAATTAGGAAAAATAAAGAGATCTTCACTTAGCCACATCCAACTCTTGAAAGCAAAAAACAAAAGAAATCTTGAAAGTAGTAAGGGAAAAACTAATCATATGTAGGAGATAAAAAATACACAGGATGACTAAACCTCATCAGAAATGGAGTCCAGAAAGCAGTGGAATGGCATATTCAAAGTGCTGAAAGAAACAACTGTCAGCCAAGAATTCTATATCCAGCAAAACTATCCTTCAAAAGTGAAAGTGAAATAAAGATAGTCTTAGATAGACAAAGAGTGAGATAAAGTGAGACTAAGATATATGCCTTACAAAAAATACTAAAGCCAGCCCTTCAGGATTAAAGAAAATTACTTCACTTGATAACTTGAACCCATAAGAAAATGAAGACATTAATGACAGAAATGGTAAAAAAAAAATGCAAGTAATTAAAAGAGTTAATGAATATACATCTTTTATTATTTCTTTAAATGGTTTAAAATGATATAGAGCAAGTATATTTTGGGGTTTACAACATATATGTGTGTGTGTGTGTGTGTGTGTGTTAATATATATGACACTAACAGCACAAAAGTGAAGGTGGGGCAGGGAGAAAAGGAAGCCATATTGGAACAAGGCTGCTATAATTTACTGGATTAAGTTAGCATAATATGTTAAAAATGAATATTGCAATGCCTAGATCAAATACTAAGACAATAACTCAAAAATATAGTTTAAAAGTCAACCAAGGAGGGGGTACCTGGGTGGCTCAGTTGGTTAAGCATCTGCCTTCAGCTCAGATCATGATCCCAGGGTCCTGGGATCAAGCCCCACATCAGGCTCCCTGCTCAGTGGGGAACCTGCTTCTCCTTCTCCTTCTGCCTGCCACTCCCCTGCTTGTGCTCTGTCTCTCTCTGTCAAATATTAGACAAAAAAATCTTAAAAAAAAAACTAAATTAAAAAAATTTTTAAAAAGCAACCAAGTAATTAAAGTTCTTTTGTTTAACACAAAAAAAGCAAGTAAAGGAAAAATAGAGAAACAAAAAAGACATGAGGCATATAGAAAATAGCAAAATGACACATAAATCCAATCATATTAGTAACTACACTAAATGTGAATAGAATAAATATCCCAGTCAAAACACAGAAATTGTCAGGGTAGATAGGAAAGCAAATCCAACCATATGTTGTCTATAAGACATACACTTTCAATTCAAAGACACAAATAGGTTGAAAACAAAAGGATATCTGCTCTCACCACTCTTATTCAGCACAATACTGGAGGTTCTAGCCTGTACAATGAAAGAAGAAAGATTAACCAGATGTAATACATGCCAACTGGAAAAGAAAAGGAAAAAAATGATTTTATTCACAGTATAATCCAGTATGTAGAAAATCTCAGGATAAAGATCAATATACAAAATACCAATTTTTCCAATGTACTCACAATGAACAATCCAAAAACAAAATTAAGAAAATCTTGTTCACAACAGCATCCAAAGGAATAAAGTACTCAGAGGAGTAAATTCAACTTAAAAAGTTCAAAACTTGTATGCTAAAAAGTACCAAGCATTACAAGAGAAATGTAAGATCTATATAAATTGAGATATAGTCCATCTTCAAAATGGATTGAAAGAAACAATATTAAGATGGCAGTTTTTCCCAAATTGAGCAACAGAATCCCCATCAAAATCCTGGTAGAATTGCTCGTAGAAATTGATAAGCCAATCCTAAAATGTATATGAAAATACAGAAGACCTGGAGTAGCCAAAACAATTTTTTTAAAAGAACAACAAAGTTGGAGGACTCACACTACCTGATTTCAAAACTTAAATACAAAACCAAAGTAATCGAGGGAACATGGTACTGGCATAGAGATGGACATGTAGATCAATGGAACAGAATTAAGAGTTCAGAAATAAACTTCCTGGAGTTTATAGTTTATAAAGTTTATATAGTTTATAAGTTTTCTGAAGTTTAAAGTTTATAAAATAAACTTAATATTTATAGTCAATTGATTTTCATCAAAGGTGCCATGGTAGTTCAGTTGAGAAAAAAATGGTCTCTCATGAATGTTAATGGAACAGTTGGATATCCACATGCAGAAAAATGAACTAGGAACCTCACCTCACAAAACTTATAACATTTAACCCAAAGTGAATTACAGGCTTAAAAGTAAAACTGACTTCTAGAAAACATTAAAGAAAATCTTTATGACCTTGGCTTAGGTAAAGAGTCCTAAAATACTGTACAAAAACAGGACTGTATGATACCAAAGAAGTAATACACTGGACTTCGTCAAAATGAAAGACTATTGCTCTTAAAAAGATACCATAAAGAAAATAAAAAGACAAACCACAGACTATAAGAAAATATTTGCAAATCCATGTCTGATAAAAGATTTGTATCTCAAATATACAAAGAACACTTACAATCCAATAAGAAGTCAAACAACAGAATTTAAAAGTGGACAAAAGATTTTAATAGCGATTTCACCAAAGAAATATTCAAATGATTAAAAAGCACACAAAAACATGTGTCTATATAAAGACTGACATGTGAACGTTTACAACAGCTGGGCACTTGGGGCTGACTCTGCCCCTGTTGTTGCTTCTAGGGCTTCCTGGAAGGAGGAGAGTGTTGGGCTGCCCTGCTGTGCTTGAATGGGTCTGCTGTACACAAACCAAATCGATCATGAGTTGTTGTAACGATAAGAAGAATACTGTTATGTAATCTATGTATTCCTGGCAGGCACAGCAATTCTGCTCCAGTACAGGCTCCGCCAGCTTCAAGGCACAGTGATGACCATCATGTTATCTAAGCCTCACTCACCCAGTGGGTAAAATTCTCCCTAAGACCTCCCCTGGCCACCTAGTAAGCTCCTCACTATCCCCAGGTTACCTAACCACTTTCTCACAGCCTCACAATATCCCAGGTGGCAATAGCCTAAGTCATCCAGTCTGTTATTCACAGTAGGGTGCATCTTGGCTGGTTAAGACAGCACTCCTACTCTCCTTATCATTGTATCTTTGAGACAAAAAGATATGTCATATTGCCCTAGTATGCCCTATAAAGAGAACAAAAGAGAGAGAAATGAGAGCATTTACTATGACTGAGCTCCATTTGCTGAGATTTTAAGAAATCAGTGCAAAACCACAGTAGCCAAGGAGGAGGGAGAAATGTGGTTTACTGAGCTTTGCTGAAAAGAAGGAATTTCTCTCTTGGGACAACTTGCTTGGAAATAGGAGATGAAGTTTAGACATGTGATTCTCATTACCAGCTACATCCTTTCAGACAGAAGGCAGATATAATTGGATCCATTTCTATTTTAATTATAATTCTTTGGCTTTAAAGAAATCACCAGTGGAAATCTGCAAGCCACCACAAATGCTGCCATTTCAAATTCCCTGGATTTTAATGTGGCCTGGATTTCCTTCGGCAAGGCTGAGGCTACCCACCACAACTGATGTTTGTTGTTGTTACAGACCTAAAATTTTCCCCAAAGATGAACTTCTCTTTCTCTTCTTTCCTCTCTCCCTCCCTCATTCCATTTTTCTTTCTGAAGAGAGAGAGCTTCTAAATTTTGCCAACCCTTTCCCCTACAAAACACAGGAGAGAGAAAGAAGCCTTCTGTGATGAATGACAGCAGGGTGCAGATACATAGGGCTTCCTTTTTTTCCCCCTGAGCTGGCCAGAGGGGTTCTCCAACCGGTCTAGATCTCAGTTTTAGGAGCAGTCACAAGTCCTGAGACATGCTTGAAATTTGGAGGGCAGGCTCCTTATAAAGTCAACTGTATAACCAGCACTGTGAAACCCCAGAGTTAAATCTCATTTTACCTCTTTCAAAGCTACTCACTTTCTTTCCATCAGGCTCTGTCTCAAAGACATTCTTGGCAGAGTTGGAAGGGAATCCTGGCACAATCAATCCTGAGGATAAGTGCTGAAGGCAGTGCTGAGGAGCCCATGCAGCCACCAAGAAGGTCCCTGCTCTTGGGTCTCTCCTCCCAAGTCCCCAAGAAAGGAGCTGGGCAACTATCTGAGGCCTGATGTCCATCCTCTGACATTGGCCACACAGATGGTTGGTGGCTCATTGCACATGGCCCACATGGGACAAAGGCAAGACCAGTCTTCCTTTTGAAGCTAAGCAAAAAAAAATAAAAATAAAAATAAAAATAAATATATATATATATGAAGAATGATCCATGTGGTAGCCATAGTCTTGTTTTAAGCTAAAATTCAGAAAAAAAGAGTTATGAGTGTGCTCCAATTTGCCCTGCACTCAAATGTTTTACTCAAATTCACTATAACTCAACAAGTCTTAATAAGTTATGTTAGTGTGGAAGTAGAGCAGTATTTCCTTGTTTATTTGCCTGGTTGGTTCCTTCATGCACATATGCAAGTAAAATAATTGGGACTACATCAAACTAAAAGGCTTCTGCACAGCAAAGGAAACCAGCAAACAAAAAGGCAAACTACTGAAGGTATTTGGAAGAAGGTATTTGCAAATGTTATATCCAACAAGTGGTTAATATCTGGAATATATAAAGAACTAATACAACTCAACTCAACTAATTTTTCCCATTAAAAAATGGGAAGGGGACCTGAATAGACGTTTTTCCAAAAAAAAAAAAGACACATAAATGGTCAAAGGACACAAGAAAAGATGTTCGACACAACTCATCATCAAGGAAATGCAAATCAAAACCTCAATGAGATATCACCGTCACCTGCTGTAATGGCTAAAATAAAAACAAGTACTGGCAAGGATGTGGAGAAAGGGGAACCCACCTACACTGTTGGTGGAAATGCAAACCAGTGTAGCCACTGTGGAAAACAGTATGGAAGGTACTCAAAAAGTTAAAAATAGAATTACCATACAATTCAGTAATTCCACTCCTGGGTATTTATCCAAAGAAAATGAAAACACTAATTTGAGAAGACATATGCACTCCTGTGTTTATTGTAGCATTATTTACAAGAGCAAAGATATGGAGGCAGCCCAAGTATCTTTCCATAGATGAATGGATAAAGAAGATGTGATACACACACACACACACACACACACACACACACACACATATGAATATTACCCAGCCATAAGAAAAAGAAGAAATCTTACTATCTGTGACAACATGGATGGACCTAGAGGGTATTATGCTAAGTGAAGTAAGTCAGACAAAGACAAATACTGTATTATTTAACTTGTACGTGGAATCTCAAGACAAAACAAAGGAACAAACAAACAGCAGAAACAGTCTCATAAATATAGAGAACTGGTGGTTGCCACGGGGTAGAGGATAGGCAAAATGAGTGAAGGGGAATAGGAGGCACAGGCTTCTAGTTATGGAATGAATAAGTCACAGGGAGAAAAGGTACAGCACAGGGAACATAATCAATGGTATTGTAATAGTTCTGTCTGGCGATAGATGGTAGTTATACTGGTGGTGAGTGTAGCATAACATAGACTTGTCAAATCACTATATTGTACACCTGAAACAAATATAACATTGTATATCAACTGTAAAAATAAAAACTACAATGAGGTATCATTGTACATCAGTTATAATAGCTAGTATCAAAAAGACAAGAAATAACAAGTATTGACATTAATGTGGAGAGCACTCTTGTGTACTGTTGATGGGAATGTAAATTGGTACAGCTACTACGGGAAACAGTATGAAGACTCCTTAAAAAATAGAGAATAGAAATATAATCAAGCAATTCCACTTACGTGTATTTTTTAAAAAGATTTATTTATTTATTTATTTATTTAAATAATCTCCACACCCAACATGGGGCTCGAACTCAAGACCCCGAGATCAAGAGTCACATGCTCTACCAACTGAGCCAGCCAGGCATTCTCACTTATGGATATTCATACAAAGGAAACAAAAACACCAAACTAAAGAGATATAAGTGCCCCTATGCTCATTGCAGCATTATTTTCAATGGCCAAGATATAGAAGCAACCTATATGCTAAGTGCAATAAGCCAGATAAAGAAAGAAAATTAACACGATTTTCTTACATGGGGAATATAAAAAAACAAAACAAACAGAACCAGGAACAGACTTATAAACAAAGAACAAACTGGCAGGCGTGGGGAGTGAGTAAAATAGGTGAAGGTGACTAAGAGGTACAAACTTCCAGTTAAAAATAAGTAAGTCACAGGAATAAAAAATACAGCATAGGGAATAAAGTCAATTAATACTACAATAGCTGCATGGTGACAGGCGGTAACTACACTGATCATGGTGAGCATTTTGTAATGTATATAACTGTCAAATCCCTATGTTGTATACCTAAAACTAAAATAATATGTCAGCTACACTTCAAATTAAAAAAAGCATAGAAATTAGGGGTTAGTCCAGAAGATTTAACATCCAAAGACAAATTTCAGAGAGAACAGAGAAAACAGAAGGAAGAACACTGTCAAAGAAATAATCCAAGGGGCGCCTGCATGGTTCAGTGGGTTAAGTGTCTGACTCTTGATATCAGCTCAGGTCTTTATCTCAGGGTTGTGGGTTCAAGCCCCTCATTAGGCTCCATGCTGGGTGTGGAGCCGACTTTAAAAAAAAAATTCAAGAATGCACATAATATTTATGGAAACTACTTAAAATCTCAAATTAAGAAAATAAAGGATATTTTCTTCTACTCAAGATGGATTAATGAGAGTATAAAATAGGATTTATATTCCTGCCTCAAATAAGCAAACAAACCAAGACACAATATATGAAACAACAGGTTTAAAGATAACAGACACTGGGCAATAATAAACAACCTGAGAGACAAGAACAAAATAACGTGAGCTCTTTTGTCCAGCTTACTGCCTTAAGAGTTTTCAGGCTGCGGCGTAGGGAGAGGGAACCCAGGCAGAGACTAGCAGTCTCCCTGAGTTGAAGAGTCACAGCTGTGAGTCACAGGGCGATCAAGGTGGCTAAAGTGCTTAGGACAGAGAATCCCGGAGATGTGAGAAGGTTGCCCTTGAGTATTTAGCAGAAAATTATTTACCAGCACAGGAGGAGAGGAACTGCCTAAGACTAAGGGAACAAAACTATCTGACAGGATTGGAGAACAGTGGCTGGCAGTGACACTGAGCTGGGAACAGTGCCTATTCCCACCAGCCAGACTGGAAAACTCATAATTCACAGAGCATTGAGCAGAATACTCAGTAAAGCCTTGCCTCAGTAATGGGAAATAATTAGCCCCAGACTAAGCACTACTTTGGACCCACTAGAATCATAAAAATAAGACTTGAAAGGATCAGACTTTTTCTAAGAAATTTAACTACATCCCAGAGCAAACCTTAAGAATATTAACAGTACAACAGTACAACAATAACAAAAATACCTAACACTCGACAAGGTAAAATTCAATGTCTGGCATTAAAACAAAGGTCACCAGGCAATGAAGCAGGAAAATACAATTCACAATAAGAAGAATAATCAATAAATTGAAACCAACCAACAACAGCTGTCACAGATGTTAGAATAAGCAAAACTATTAAAACAATTATAATTGTTTTCTATATGTTCAAAATTTTAAAAAGAAATGTAAGATATATATTTTTAAAAAGTACCTAAATCAAACTTCTAGAAATGAAAACTACAATGTCTGAAATGAAAGTGCACTGGATGGTATTAATGGCAGAGAAGAAACAGAAGGAGGAGGAGGAGGAGAGGGAGGGGGAGGAGGAAGAAGGAAGAAGGGAACTTTTGTGAACTGCAGGACAACTTCAATCAGCCTAACATATATATAAACGTAGTCTGCACAGGAGAGAAGAGAATGCGAGGTCAAAAATATTTGATTTCATGGCTGAAATTTTCCCTAGTTTTTTGCAAATTAGTAACTCCAAAGATCCAAGGAATTCAATGAATCGCAAGCCTACAAAACATGAAGAAAACCACACCAAGTCACAAAATAATTTTTAAAAACAGTGATGAGAAACTATTAAAGGCAGCTGGGGAAGAAGGTCAGGGGAGTTATGTAGATAGAGACAAAGGTTCTCACTGGAAACAATGTAAGCAAGAAGATACTGAGCAATATCCTTAAAGTACTGAAAGAACTATACTTTTAATTCTATACCCAGTGAAAATATCTTCTAAAATGTAGGCAAAATACACCTACATTCTAATAGGTGTGTAGAGGTATCTCATTTAATTTGCACTTCCCCTATTAATTTGCCAAAGGTATTGGGCATCTTTTCATCTGCTTATTTGCTATCCATACATCTTCTTCAGTGAACTGTATTCGAATCCTCATTTGAAAAGCCTATTTTAAAAAATGGGCTCTCTACACCCGAAGCATCCCTCCCCCCACCACCCATGGACAGCTGTGGTGCATTTAGCTCCCAAAACATCCTTGCCCTTGCTACCCTGTTCACTGTGGCTTATTCTCTACATTTAACTGTGGAGAATCTGTTCTGCCTGTCTTCAGGTCATTTTCTGGGTTATTTACACAGATGCAGATGTTACCTAGCTGTATCCATGGGATGAGGTGAGCTTAGGGTCCTACTTCACTATCTTCCTCAGAAGTCCCTTAAATTTGTGTTGTTTTAAGTCACTAGATTTTAGGTTAATTTGTTATGCAGCAATACTAAACACAGACCTAAATGTAAAACCTGAAATGACTGAACTTGTGTGAAAAATTCTTTTTAAATGACAACACTTCTTACATACAATTTCTTCATACACAATCATGACCTATAAAACAATTTGACAAATTAAACTTATTCAATAAAACTTCTGCTTTCAAAAGACTCTGTTATGAGAAGGAAAAGATGAGCAAGAGACTGAGAGAAAATATTTGCAAATTACATATCTGATAAAGGACTACTACATGAAACATGCAAAGAACTCTCAAAGCACGATAAAAATATAGCCCATTTTTAAAAATAGGCTTTTCAAATAAGGATTTGAATGCAGTTCACTGAAGAGGGTGTATGGTTATCAAATAAGCAGATGAAAAGTTGCTCAATACCTTTGGCAAATTAATAAGGGAAGTGCAAATTAAATGAGATACCTCTACACACCTATTAGAATGGGTAAAATTATGAAGAGTGACCATACCAACTGTTGGGAAGGATGTAGAGGAACCAGAACTCTTCTTGAACCAGAAGGTACAAACACTTGGAAGAACATCTTGGTAGTTTCTTAAAAAGTTAAACATACATCTTCCCATACGACCCAACCATTCCACTTCTAAATATTTACCTAAGGGTAAAGAAAATATACCTGTCGTGCAAAAACTTTTACACAAATTGTCATAGCAATTTTATTTGTTATAGCTCCAAACTGGAAACAACCCAAGTGTCCACCAATGGGTGAATGGATAAACAAATCTGTGGTATATCCATATAGTAGAATACTACTCACCAATAAAAAGGAACGAACTACTGATTCATGACTGATTCATGCTACAATATGGATAAATCTCAAAACTTTTATACTGAGTGAAAGAAGCCAGACAAGGTGTGGTTGCATATATTAAAAACTTGGGAAAATACAAAGGACTCTTTCTACCTATAGTGATAAAAAGCAATCACCAGTTGCATGATGTGGGGTGTGGGAAGGGATAGAAGAAAAGGATTACAAAGGGGCACAAGGAATTTGGGGTGGGCGAATTTGTTCACTATCACTATCTTGATTTTTTTTTCAGATTTTTATTTATTTTATTTGACAGAGAGAGATTACAAGTAGGCAGAGAGAGGAGGAAGCAGGCTCCCTGCTGAGCAGGCAGCCCAATGTGGGCCTCGATCCCAGGACCCTGAGATCATGACTTGAGCCGAAGACAGAGGCTTTAACCCACTGAGCCACCCAGGTGCCCACTATCTTGATATTGGTGATGGTTTTATGGCCTCATTCAAATGTCAAAGCCTGCCAATTTGCACATTTCAAATATGTGCAGGATTTTGTATGATGATTTTATTTTTATAAAGCTGTTTAAAAAAAGAAGTTGTTAAACATGATGGGGCACCTGGCTGGCTTAGTTGGTAGAGCATACTGCTCTTGATCTCAGGGCTCTGAGTTCGAGGCCCATGTTGGGTACAGAGATTACTTAAAAATAAAGCCTTAAAAAAAAACTGTGGAAAAAAAGCTATTAAACATGAAAAAACCCTGAATTATTTACATAAATGTACATGGATATAATAAAAATGCTTTAAGAATTTGGTTCTTCCAAAATTAAACTATAAATTTAATGCAATCCCTATTAAAATTCACCAAGAGTTTTGAAAAAATTGATAAATTTATTCTAAAATTTAACAGAAGAATAAGCCTTCTCAAATAGCTTATTTGATCATTAAAAGCAAAGAAAAACAAATTGTCTTACCAATTAATTATGAAGACATACTATAAAGGTAGAGTTCTAAAACAGTTGATACTCACATGGGAACAGGCAAATGGACCGTTGTACAGAAAAAAGGGCTAACAAATAGATCTAGGTATAATTGGACCTGGCACATAATCTTTTTAAAAATGCTTCTACACTCTGCCAGAAAAAGAAAGCACCATTTAATGAATTGAGCTGGGAAAACTGGTTCATTACATGCAGAAAAACAAAGCAAGGTCTTTACACCATTTACAAATAAGAGCCTCTGTTGAGTTAAAGAACTAAATATTAAAGGTAAAATGTAAAGGTAATAGTAGAAAATTCCCGAGATTATATTTGTGATACTAAAGTTTATAGAGCATTCTTCCCTAAAAAAGACTCCTAAAAAAAACCAAACCATAAAACAAAAGGATGTATGGAATTAAACGCATCAAAATTAAGAACTTCTACTTAACAAAGGTCTCAATAGACTAAGTTCTTAAACAGTTGACAAATCAGGAGAAGATATTTGCAATGCCAAAAACTGACAAGATATTAATACCTAGATCCCACGTTGTCCAATGTAGTAGTCACTAGTAATATTTGGCTAGTTACATTTAAATTACAATTAATTAAAATTAAATAAAATTTAAAATTTAAATTGCACTAGTCACATTTCAAGTACTCAACAGCCACAAATGGCTAGTGCCTACCATATTGGAGGGCACAAATAGAACACATTTCCAGGGGCACCAGGGTGGCCCAGTCATTAAGCATTTGATTTCGGCGCAGGTCATGATTTCAGGGTCCTGAGCTCAGGTCATGATTTCAGGGTCCTGGGTTCAAACCCTGCATAAGGCTTCCCACTCAGCAAGGATTCTGCTTCCTCTCTCTCTCTCTCCCTCTGCCCCTCCCCCTGCATATACACTGTCTCTCTCAGGTAAATAAATAAAATCTTTAAGAAAAAAGAACACACACCGGGCGCCTGGGTGGCTCAGTGGGTTAAAGCCGCTGCCTTCGGCTCAGGTCATGATCCCAGGGTCCTGGGATCGAGGCCCACATCGGGCTTTCTGCTCAGCAGGGAGCCTGCTTCCTCCTCTCTCCTCTCTCTCTGCCTGCCTCTCTGCTTACTTGTAATCTCTCTCTCTGTGTGTCAAATGAATAAATAAAATCTTAAAAAAAAAAAGAACACAGTTCCATCATCTCATAAAGTTCTACTGGACAGTCCTGCTCTAAAATATATATGGAAATCTTGCAGAACACAAAAAAGGGCACCTAATTAGAAAATTGGTAAAGGATATAAATAAGGCAAACCCAAATGGCTAATAAAGTATGTGAAGAAAAGCTCAACCTCAGTAATGAAAGAATGAAGCATCACTTTATACTCATTTGATGGGCTAAAATTTGAAACTTGGATAACATCAAATATTTGCAAACTTGTAGGAAGTGGAATTTTTATACTTTGATGGTGAGAGGAAAGACTTGTGCAACTATTCTCAAGAGCAACCTGATACTATCTAATGCAATTAAATGTGTACATATATCTGTGACCCTGAAAGCCCCTTGTGTATATCCTGCTTGGAAAGTTCTACAGGGCACACAGCAGTTAGAAGCAGAACACTATACCAAATGTATAGTGAAAATTTAAAATCAGCAAAAGGGCTATAAATTAAAGTCGAAGAATCTTTTTTTTCCCTCCAGCTTTTTTGAGGTCAACTGATACTTAATATTATATAAATTTAAGATGTACAAAGTGTTGATCTGATACATTTACATATCACAAAATGATAACCACCATATTGGCTATCACCTTCATCCATCGCATAGTTAGCATTTTTTGTGTGAACACATTGAAGATCCACTCTCTCATCCACATTCAAGTATATGATACAGTATTATAGCTATAATCACCACACAGTTCATTAGATTCCCAAATTTGTTAATCTTATAACTGGAAGTTTGTACCTTTTATCCAGTATCTCCCCACTTCCTCCACCCTCCAACCACCACTGGTAACTAACACTCTACTCTGTTTCTCTGAGTTTGACGTTTTTAGATTCTACATATGTGATATCATACAGGACTTGTCTTTCTCCGATTTATTTCACTTAGCATAACATTCTCAAATTGATCTAAGTTGTCACAAAGGGCAGAATTTCCTTCTTTCTCATGGCTGAATAACATTCCATTGTGTGTTTATCTGTATATATTCCTATACCTACACCTATCATTTCTTTGTCCATTCATGTGGTAAAGGATACTTAGGTTGTTTCCATATCTTGGCTATTGTGAATATTGCTGCAATGAACAAGGGAGTGCAGATATCTCTACCAGATCTTGATTTTAATTCCTTTGGATATGTACCCAGAAGTAGGATTGCTGGGTCATATGGTATATCAGAGTTGGACTCTGGAGGAGGGGGACGAATGGGAATGACACTCAGAGGTGAGGAAGACACAATTACAGCAAAATGGGACTCGCATTGTCTGTTAAGACACCACGGGTATGTAAGGAGAATTCCTATCCTGATGGAGACAGAAAGGGAAAGGTTAGGACTGAAAGTATACTGCTTAGAAAGAGAGATAGTAATTCGAAAGGTCAGCCATATGGAAACAACTTTGAAAAGGAACTTCGTTATTTTCCCTTCACTCCCTAATTTACTGTCTCACTCAAGCTCCAGAGGAACAAGTCAAAGAGGAAATAAGATTCTTTGCAATTGGATTCTTTAAGAGTGGTAATCAGTAGTATTTCCTCTCAAGGGAATGAAAGTACAGTGCAGGTTGAAGCTGGCACTTATCTAAATTTAATTTCACTCGTAGTAAAGTACCAAGAGACAGTATGATTTATATCTATTGGGTAGTAGCAGGAAAATGTGAAAAAGACTTTTAGTAGTAGTATCCTACCAAGAAAGAAGCAGGATGCCACAAAAAGAACTTCAGTATTTCCTATCACTTGTAGAATGAGGTCATTCACCATTCTGCTCCTACTGACCCTTCCAGACTCAATTCCCATCCCGCCCCTAGTAATGGGAGCTCAGCTTCACCCAAACAGACTGATTCCTGTTCTACCAGTAGTCCTTGAGATTTCCTAACCACCTGCCTGGAAAACATCCCTTGCACATAACTCATTAGTGGCCTGTACAATCTTTACCCATCTCTTGTAATTCTTTTTTATCCTAAGTTAATATCCCACTTATGAACTGTTAGAGCACTTGTGGTTTACACCATTTATTGGCTGGTATTTTCTTTAAGCATTTTGAAGATATCAGTCTATTGTCTTCCAGATTCTGTTGTTTCTGATTGGAAGTCAGTTATAAATTTATGGTTTAATATCTTTAATCCATTTTTTGAAATTCTCAACTATTAACTCTTCAAATACTGCTTCTGTCCCACTCATCCTCTCCTCTCCTTATAGGATTCTTTTCTATAACTTCCTTGTCTCTTATTTTTCTGTTTTTTTCATCTTTTCATCTCCCAATACTATATTCAGATATTGTCTTCTAATCCATCAAAATTTTTTAAATTTTCTCTTCTATCTTTTCTGCTATTAAACCCATCCACTGAGTTACTAATATCAATTGTTCTACATACAGTTCTAGAATTTCCCTTTGGTTTCTTTTTTATAGTTTACATTTCTCTGTCAAAATACTGTCACATCTTTCATCTTTCAGTGAATGCAACAAGCACAATTATTTTAAAGTCTGAGTTTTATAACTGCATTCTCTAGATCTCCTGTGGGTCTCTGGTTTCTGCTGGTTGTCATTTACATTGTTTTGTTCCCTTGTGTGTCTGGTCAGTTTTTTTTTTCCAGGTAAAATCCACATAACATCAAAATAACCATTTAGTGGCAATTCTGTAGCATTGAGTACCTTCACAATGGTGTATTAACACTACCTCTATTTAGTTCCCAAATATTTTCATCACCCCAAAAGAAAACCCTATACCCATTAAGCGGTCACTTCCTATTTTTCCTCCTTCCACTCCTGGAAACTAACAATTTGCTTTCTACCTCTATCTATGTCTTTATATTAAGTGAGTTTCATGTAGGCAGCATGTAGCTGGGTGTTACTTTGTTTGGGTCCCCTTCCCTGTACTGTCACCTGAAAACTCTCAAATAATCTGGGACACTCATTTGTTTCCTTGATCTCAGGGATCATTGTCTTTTGTTGCCTGAGGTCCAGTCTCTTCAAAACCATTGTTTCATATATTTCGTTCATTTTTCTTTCTTTGGTTGTTTTGGGTAGGAGGGCAAATGCAGTCTCTTGCTACTCTACCTTGGCAAGGAGCAGAATTCTGCCTTTATTTTCTTAAAGATTTTACTTATTTGTTTGAGAGAGAGAAAGAGAGCACAAGTGGGGGAAGAGGTAGAGAGAGAAGCAGACTCCCTGCTGAGCAGGAAGCCAGATGCAGGTCTCAATCCCTGGGTCATGACCTGAGCCCACGACAGATGCTTAACTGACTGAGCCACCCAGGTGCCCTGAATTCTGCCCTTTCAAAAGATAATTTACGTGCTTTAATTTATCAGTTAAACTCATCCTGTTCAATTTAAAATTTAACTCAATTTTAATTTTAGTTTTTTTGAGGTATGATGTCATTTGATCATGTTTTTGCCAAGACATTCACCATTCTGAAATCATTCTCTGTTAACTTATATTGTAATAAAATATGCCCATTTCTCCCAGGTTAACCTCTTTTGCCTATAACCAGCAAGTGCCAGACTCCACACTCTCTTTTTCCCCAGGAGCTGGTGCAAACTGCATGTGTTTATGATTAGGTGTGTCTAGTCATCAGACTAGAGCTCTCTCTTCTAAAATTGGGATCATTCCCCTAGAATGTCCATGGAACACCTGGGCTCTAGGCAAGCCTCTTCAGAGCTCTGTGTTGGGCGGGGAGGGTGGTGGTGATATTTTTTAAAAATCCAACATAGCTTTTAGGTGTTGGTAGATTTTTAGAAGTAATTTTCAATTACATGAAGATTTTTCTGAGTTACTTTCTCCTCTTTTCTTGTTCTTTAATAATCTATTTATTTTTATTATTTATTTATTTTTGTCATCCACCTGTAGTGCTTCCAAATAAGCCAGATACTGTACACTACACTCCCCAGCCCAGTCTGTCCTAGATGGAGCTTTGGCTAAGAACCACTGGTGCTGTGATATACATGTGATCAGGTGCCATCACAGTCTTATCAGAGGTGTCAAAGCTCATCATGC
Source organism: Ailurus styani (assembly GCA_002007465.1). NCBI lineage: Eukaryota > Metazoa > Chordata > Mammalia > Carnivora > Ailuridae > Ailurus > Ailurus styani. The sequence continues at coordinate 2,420,491 of LNAC01000197.1, forward strand.
TGTCCCTACCTATGACTGACTACATACCGCCTTGGCCTTAACATGTTAGAACCAAGGAGCGTTTAAACATAAAGTGGGCTTTTTGTTGATGCTCAAACCTCGCCCATCATAAAAACACCTTCCCTGTAGTTATTGCCCCATTTCTCCCCTCCCCTTTTCAGCCAGAGTTGTTGAAAGAACTGTCTACACTTGCCTCTTCCATTTCCTCACACCCAACCTGATTGCAATCTGGCTTCTATACCCCACCCCCAGGCTTCATGAACATCTCTCAAGGACTCCTGCAATTGTCCTTTAGGTCTTGTCCTGCTTGCATGCGTAGTGTCTAACACTGCAGACTCACACCCCTCTCTTCCCTTTCTTCTCCTTTACTCCTCCACTCTCCTTCTGCCCCTTCTTGGGTTCCCTCCCTGTTCTCCCAAAGCCCCTTCTCTTCTCCCAGGAAAAACCATAGGCTCCTGTGGCTTTGAGGACTTCAACCTTGATGGAAGGTTGGGAATGAAGAATGAAGACTCTGTAGACTAGGGGCATGTGCCAGGCCTTGGACTAGATCCTGAGCAGATTGTTGGGGAAGAGAATTACGTCAGCTGGAGGACAATGTGATGCTAAAGACGTGGCTGCTGCTTTCGGGTGTGGCACCTAAACACTGACAAGTCAGTATCACTGCGGATCTAGAACAGGGCATTCCCATGGAAAAATGATGATAACATCTGGTTTTTCACGTAAGCACAGAGCAGTATATCAACTTAGAACGCTGAATAAGGCTTCATTGTCTCAAAGTGCTAAGAGAAGTATGATTTCTGTGTTGAAACTCCCCTCCCTAGGGGGAACGAGCCATTCAGATGTGTTGTTCCAGTTTACCTATTCACGTATATGTGGTACAGAGAAATGACAGAGGACGCTACCCTTCTATAGCTGCTGGTCCAAACACCAGGACCTGTTAAACATGACTGTGTCTAACTGCCAGCCTCAGCCACCCCATGAGCCATGAGAAGCTACTTGGAGAGCACTAATGAGGAACCCTGCCAGCCCCTGCATCAGACAAATAATTCTCTACCCCAAATGAAGGAGTGAAGGCAGAAGGGCTGAAGGAAAACATGCCGGGCCATCCCAGCCTCACTCCCCCTGCAGCCCATCCTATCCTAAGGGCCTTTGGAGGGTGTCAGTGATGGTGAGAGGGAGTAATTTCTGTTTGTCCTAGATTGGGACTGCATAATGGTCCAGGCCCTGGTCACCTCAGGGTGTTTGTGTGTGTGTGTGTGTAGAGGGGGGCAGGGCGAAAGGTCTAAAGCTTAATAACTGAGTATTATACTATAACATTCCAGTCACTGCAACCATCCAGATCTATTTCCAATCTATTTCTCCTTCCTTGAAGTGGAGCTCCCTGAAAGTTCATGTCCAGAAGACTTCATCACATGTGACTCTCCTGGCTGATTTCTACTCACCTCCTCATTATGCAGCAATTTTAGCACCTGAATGACTAAACCAGTCCTCTCCACCTTTCTTCTGTCTATTCCATGCCATGGATGAGCCACCACAGTCTGGCTTCTCAGTCCTTCATCATCTCCACAAGCATCTTCTCCCTCTTCCTCCATAATAGTTCAGCTATTGATGCCCACATCCTAAGGGATGCCCAGATCTTTATTCTCACAAGGGAATGTACCACCTTCAGAAGGCTGCTTGGAAGACTGCTGTTCTGGCACCACAATTTCCTGTGCTTCCCACTCTACAGAATCCTAGCTCCAACACTTGGATCCATAGGGCATGGTCTGGAGGACCAATGTTTCATTTTCTTCCTCCTCTAGCTTATTAGACAATCCACCATACAGCATATCATCACCCTTTGCCTTCTGACATCCTTAATCACCTTGCAGCTCCTCTCTACTCCAGTGGCAGCTAACTAGAATCATTCAGCCATCAGACCTGAGGAGCAGGTACCAGAGACAAGGATGTCATAGCCAGGAAGATTCTTTCACAAATCTCAAATGATCACCAGCCCTGCCAGCCAGGCTCACCACACTCCCTAGAAAAATTCACATCCTCTTCCTCTGAACAGTCTATTTCACCCCTTTCCCTTTCTCTCTTCTCCCCCTATTCCATTTCAAGCTTTGGTGAGATCTGCTCTTTCTGGAAATGAAAGCCCTCTGCTCCTAGGAGTGGGGCAAGAACATTCTTGGGCTCAGGATCCTGCACCAGAATAAAGCCCAGAGCCACTGCCACTCCTTATGGTCACTCCATGGGCTCCTAACTCTGGCACAGAACACCAGCCTGGCCTTTCTATGGAGCAAACAAGCTTCATGGAGATGGGGATCAGAGAGCATCACTCCTTTCCCCTATGGTGGGGCTAGTTCTTCCCTGCCTTGTGGAGAAATACTTGCTCTTAAGATTTTCTGGTTCCTTATGACTAACAAAAGGTCCTCTAGTCACTGTAAATCCAGTAATTCAAGTGTGGTATCCAGAATAATAATAATAAACTTTAAAAATTAGTTTCAGGGGTAGAATTTAGTGATTCATCAGTTGTATATAACACCCAGTGCTCATTCCATCAAGTGCCCTCAATGCCCATCAACCAATTACCCCATTCCCCCATTCACCTCTCCTCTAGCAACCCTATTTGTTTCCTAGAGTTAAGAGTCTCTTATGGTTTGCCTCCCTCTCTGTTTTCATCTTATTTTTCCTTCCCTTCACCTATGTTCATGTTTTGTTTCTTAAATTCCACATATGAGTGAAATCATGTATTTGTCTTTCCCTGACTTATTTCACTTAGTATAATATCCTCTAGTTCCATCCACATGGTTGCAAATAATAATAATTAACTTTAAACTTCATGTTTGGGATGGGTTTTTCCTCTTCTGCCATGATACTGGCAGGGGAAAAGTCCTGATAGATTTCTCTTTTCTCTCCAACCTGTTTCATGATTTTCACTCCACCCTTTGCCATGGTTTCTGACTCCTCCCAGGGTGGAGGTGAAAGTGGGGCAGGACTGTTCTCACACAATTTGGAATTCTATGATGATCTGGTATCAGCTCTCCCTATGAAGCAAGAGCTTTCCTTCCTGAGGTAATTTCGTGGGGTTTTCAGAGATTCTGTGGAGTGTGCCAATCTTTTTCTAGCCAGTCACTCAAGACCCCTTCCTCAACCTTTATGTGTCTGATGGGGCCTCAGACCTTACTCTGCTGTGGGGTTCTGCTCATCAGGCAGCCTTCTGGGTTGGGATATAAAACAACCCCATGCCAGCTTTCTCACTGGAGTGGCTGTCCTTGGCCCCTACAAACTGAGGAAGCACAGCCCCCTCCCACACAGCTCCTTTGGTTTCTCCCTCCACTACACAGGCTAGGACTAGCACCACCAGCAGCTCTTTCCAAAATCCCTTTTCATATTCAGCCTTTTTTCAGTCTTTTAAACTTCTTTTTTGGGCCAGAGATAGGAAGTTACCTGGGATCACAGAACCAGTCTTTGGAAACCTCCCTTGTAAGAAGTTTTGACTATATCTGGGAAAGCAGCATCAATCATTCAGCCCAAACTGGACCAACTCAGGCTCCATTTTCAAATCCTGCCATGCTAGACTACACACAATGAACAATGGGTTGACTCATGGCTGCTGTTGTTCTAAAGCAGGAAAGCAGCAAAAAGCCAAAAAATAGAAATGTCCTAAGGGGCACTGGGCAACCCGATCATTTCAACACATCAGTGAAGTTTCAGCCCTCCCTCAGGCCCAGAAAAGCTGCCCTGTTGCAGGCTGTATGAGATTTCGCTCCAGAATAGAAATAAAAACATTTGTATACAACAGGTGGTTTGTCATGGCAACCAATATGGCATCTTTTGGCCCATTTTCATACCTAGAAACTCACATGTGAGCAGAGGTGGCAGTGACTCCTCTGATTTGGTCTGTGTGCCCCAGGTAACTGGGGCTGACTACCCAAATGGCGAAGCCAATGCACCCAGAACCGAAACAAACAACTCTTTCAAGGAGAGAGGAATTTAGTGAAAAGAGCTCTTTATAGAGGTGTTGCAAGGACTGGGGTGAGGTGGAAGTTGCCAGGGAAGAAAAGAAGGGGTGAGAGAAGCTATAAGGACTGAGTTATAAACCACGACCAGCACATATGGCAAATTGTATTTGACAAACTCAGAAGACAGAGCCTGAAGGAGCCTCTTGGAGATAATTCAGGCTTCCCTTGGCAATCTCACTTGAGTTTTACAGATGAAGAATTAATAGTAATAATAATAGCTACATTTTTTAGTATAGACACTTAGCAAATACTACTTCACTTATTACCTCATTTATTTTTCAAGACATTTCTATGAGGTAATTACTACCACTGCCTTCATTTTACAGATGAGGGAACTGAAATTCCAAGAGGTAAATTCACTTGCCCCAGGTGCCCTGGCCAGGAAGGGCAGCAACAGGAAGACAGCCTATGCATTAGGACCCCTGGTTTGGTGTGATTTCCATGACACCATTATATGGCACAGGGGACAAAGCTCAATTAGAAATCCTCTCCTAGCAACATTTGAAATGTAGTGCATACCTTTCTACTTCTCAAGTTCAGTCCAAATCAGAGCCATGGCTTTGAAAATACTTGTATTCAAGTGAAATGCCAAGAGTAGAGCTTGAAGAGGCCATAAAAGGAAAAACAGAAGTGTGGAAACAGTGCCAGCCATATTCATGAGAACCCCGTGGGTCCTGGGAGTCAGTCCATTTCTGGGTCTTCAGAGAATTTAGCTGACTGGGTGGGTGACAGATGTGACGCCATGGGGAAAGAAGGATGACAATGCTGGTGGTGGGAGAGGAGAAGAGGACTAGAGACCAGGGAAGCTCAAGAAAGATAAGTGGGAGAGGCCTGAAGGGAAATACCAGTCTCTAAGAGGAAAGAGCTCTGGACAAGGAAATGGCCTCTGTGAGGAGAGGGTGAAGTACACCAGAAGACGGCCATGGGATGTGGTGGGCAGGGCAGTGTGGGTGAGTGTGGAGGTCATGGAGCCTGGAGTGAACATTGAACACAGCATGCTGCAAGGAGCAAAGAAGGGAGAACAGACCTGGCTCTGCTCAGTGTTTGCAGGCAGAGTCTTGGTGGTGAAACCTTTCCTCCCCACCCCCAAGTCTTCTAGAGTACAATCTCCTGCATTCCCAGGGCCATCTTGGGCCCTCAGGGCTCTCACAGTTGATATCTCCCTGTGCAGGCTATCCCATCCCCACTGCCTCATCCAAATGCATCACTGACATTGCTCCTGGCTGTGCCCCTCCCCCACCCCACCATTCCAACCTCTCCAAAGGAACACCCCCAACTCATGATCTGCAGGACTCCTTGGGCCCTTAGCATGTCCTCCAAATGTATTGTTCTTTTCCCCTCTGTGATCCCATCAGATTCTGGGGGCTTTGAATCACACCTTCTTTGTCTGAACATCCCTTTAATAGTGCCCTAAACTCAAAGATGGTTGTTTAGATGTTAACAATAGCAGTTTGTCAACAATACCAAAATGGAAGTACAGGGTGGTTGGCTGGTAACAGCCAAAGGCCAGCCGTGCAACAGTGGAATTGAAATCGTATTCATCTTGTGCCCTCTTGTGGAGAAGAGGGCAAAGAACACTATATTACAGCTTGGGAAGCTAAGGGTTTACTTCTTTCCTTATCACCACCTTCTTCTCTAAATGTAGTTATAATACAGTGTTAATGAATAAAAATATATTTAAATATAAATATATTATTCTATGTTTAATTTTAACATAACATTATTTTATATTTAAACATAACTACAGTATATCTAAATATAGTCATAACAATATTAATGAATCATATTTATATTATGATTTATGAGTTCATAAATACTGTTCAGAGATGAACCAGAAAGTACTGTATAATTATATGTTCTTTCTGGTAACATCCTTGTATGTTTTTGCTCCTACAAAATCATTACATGGCTTCATTTTTTAAATTTGCTTAGTTTTCTAGGTACTTATCAAAATTAAAGCCCAAACTCTCTACTGAAGCTGTAAGGTCCTTTAATTTTTTTAAAAAACAAATCTGGAACCTCCAACAATACTACTTTAAAGGTTATTGGAGCTCTCTTCAGTGCTGCCGCTCCAGTGAGACTGATTACTGACTCTCTCGTTGTTGTATGGCAATAATCATCCTACGATTCCACACTTGCTTGCCTTTTCAGTCTTTTGAGGAATAGAAATTCAGAATTTTAATAAGTCAAATTCATAATTTTTCCCCTTGTGACTACTGCTTTTAGTGTCCTATTTTGTTTTATGGCTTTAAGATTTATTTATTTGAGAGAGAACACACACAAGTGAGGGGAGGGGCAGAGGGAGAGGGACAGAATCTCAAGCAGACTCCCCACTTAGCGAGGAGCCCATTGTGGGGCTGGATCTCACAACCCTGAAGTCATCACCTGAGCCAAAATCAAGAGTCAGAAGCACAACCAACTGAGCCACCCAAGCTCCTATTTTTAAAATCACTCCCTATCCCAATACCTTGAAGACATTTTCCCATATGGGGAATGTCTTCAAGGTATTGGGATAGGGAGTGATTTTAAAAATTCCAAAATCTTAATTTTTTTGCTTTTCACATTTAGGTCCATAACTGACTTGGATATGATTTTTATATATGGTATGAGGTAAGAAAAAAATTTTATTTTACTTTTTCTACATAGATATTTACTTAAGCCACATAATTTATCGAAAAGACCATCTTTCACCTACTATTCTGCTTTCATGTCAATCATCAAATAACCGTGTATGTGTGAATCTATTCCTGGAATCTTTAATCTCTTCTGCTGATATGTTTATTATCCTTACATTAATACTACACTGTTCTAGTTACTACAGACTTTTAATACATCTTGACAACCAATAGGGCAAACCCCACCACCTCATTCTTCTCCTTTAAGAGTGTCTGGGCTCGGGCACCTGGGTGGCTCAGTGGGTTAAAGCCTCTGCCTTCCGCTCAGGTCATGATCTCAGGGTCCTGGGATCGAGGCCCACATCGGGCTCTCTGCTCAGCGGGAAGCCTGCTTCCTCCTCCTCTCTCTCTGCCTGCCTCTCTGCCTACTTGTGATCTCTCTCTGTCAAATAAATAAATAAAATCTTTAAAAAAAAAAAAAAGAGTGTCTGGGCTCTTCTTAACTCTGCATTTCTATATAAATGTTAGTATCAGGCTTTTTTAATTTCCAGAAAAAGTATTGAAATTTTTATTTGGAATGCAATACATCTACAGATAAATCTACAGATTTTAGATTTATCTAAAATCTACATATTTTATAGCTATATATAGATATCTGTAATATAGATATTCTAAAATTTATTTTAGAATAAATTGCCATTTCATGATATCAGGTATTCTAATCCTCCTAATCTAATCATTCCATTTATTTTGGTCCTATTTAATTTTTCTCAATATGTTTTTTACTGGTTCCTGAATAATCTCTATAAATTTCATTTTATAGACTGTGTTGGATTTCTTAAAATTATGATGAAATATACATAACATAAAATTTACCATCTTAACCATTCAGTGTACAGTTCAGTAGTGTTAAACATATTCATGTTGTGCAACCAATCTCCAGAATTCTCTCCACCTTGCAAAACTGAAACTGAACCCATTAAACAGCAGCTCCCTCCTCCCCCCCTCCCCCAGTCCCTAGCAACCCCCATTCTATTTTCTGTCTCTCTGAATTTCACTGCTCTGTTGATTCCATTCATGTAAGTGGAATTACATAGCATTTGTCTTTTTGTGACTGGCTTATTTCACTTAGCATAATATCCCCAATATTCATTCATGTTGTAGCTTGTGTCAGAATTTCCTTCTTTTCTAAGGCTGAATAATACTACATTGCATGTATAATACCACATTTTGTTTATCCATTCATCTCTCAATGAACACTTGTTTGACTTTCATCTTCTGGCTATTGTAAATAATACTGTTATGAACATGGGGGCTATGAACAAATACCTCTTCAAGACTTTTCAATTTTTCTCAGTTTGTACCCAGAAGTGGAATTACCGGATCATGTTTTTAATTTTTTGAGGAATTACAGTATATCCTTTTAATTTTCCCTACATAATTATTTTTAAGTATTAGGAAAAGTCATATTAACAAAAATTATAGAGTATATTTTTAAAAGAATTTTATGTTAATCCAAAATAAAATATTTTATATAAATCACTACTATATACAAAGCAAAAATTGATGAGTTTTTTTAAATTCCCAAGTGGTTTTGAGACATTGAATATTAATGTCAAAAGTACTCTCTAATCAAATTAGGTTGGGAAACACTGTATTAGCTGAAAGTGAATTTGGAGCTAGAAGCAGGTTAACCAGTACAGCAAGTGAGTAAGGACAGCTATTTAATTAAGACATATTCATTGAGTGTGTATTCATATGTGTGTTTTCGATGGATAATGAAAAAAAAGAAAAAGAGACATAGTCCTAAAAGAGCTTAAGATCTGGTAGGCTGGGGCTGGTGGAAAGGTAGTATAACACATCAAATAATTAGAGGAAAATTACATTCAGAGTATAATTAGGTGCTAAATGTGTGATATAGTTAAGTTCTTCAGGGACATGAAGGGAGGAATCACTATAGGGTAAGGTAATCGGAAAAACCTTTATGGTGAAACAAGCTGGGCCTCAAATTTGAGCGAAGAGGAGACCTTTAAGACTCAAAGAGTACCTTAAGCAAAAGCACAGCAATACAATTGAGGATAGCCCTGCAGTGTTTAGCTTCCATGTGCCCCCTTCTACACAGTGTGAACTTCTGTACATCAGTAAAACAACTCCAATTTTTCTTGTAGCAGAACACAGCTATCTGTCTTAAAGGTAAAGTTCTCACCTTTTCCTCAAAATATGGAGATACACAGCCCCACAGTCATTGTATCCTTCACTGGTAATCTCAGCTACTCCTCAAATTCAGGCAGAATCCCACTGAATATTCTGTTACCTAATGAATACACTGTGAAGTTAACTTCTGACTCCAGGTACGTAAAAGAGAAGAAACTGGTTACCATATAAAATAAACACATACGTGTAACAGAAAACATACAAAGCTATGCTGTTGTGGTTTCTGCGATTTGCTGTGAGGCTGTCAATGATAACTACATCTTCCTTCTTCCACTCCCCAGCCCACATTTCCTCCAACCTCAGCCAGAAATTCATCTGGAGTGATCCAAACCTTCACTCCCAGGCACCTCCAGGTAACTCCCTGGGTTTCATAGTCCTTCTTATCTGCATTTATAGCAGCATCTTGAATTCACCTCACCTAGAGTGACTCTTTTTTTTCTTTTCTTTTCTTTTTTTTTTTTTTGCCAGTTGGTTTAATGGTGTAAGAAATCCAAAATGTCCAGAAGGCATTCTCACTTTCCAAAAATTGGACCACTGTGTCTGCGAGTGGAAGCATTCCTCCCTTAGAGACTATGACTTTCATAACAGCATTGCGCAAAGTTTCTGGGGCAGGAAAAATAATTCTCCACAAGTGTTACTGAGTTTAAGAGTGAGAAGAGCTACTCCCACTTCTAACCCTTGAAGCCCAGATCCATGTGTTCTGGCTATGGGAGAGAGAACACCCAATAACAGTCGCTGATTCGAAGCATGTACTGTATCCTGTGAGACAGAATCACATTGTTTGGGGTTATTGTCTCCCAACTGGCACCACAACTGAGTCTTCAATAAGCCATTTCATCTCTCAGCTAGGCCATCTGCTCCAAGGTGGTGGAATATGTGGGTTAAGACCAGCGGATTCCATAAGCATGAGCCCCGTGCTGTATTTCCTTAGCTGTGAAATGGCTCCCGGATGAGAAGCATTGCCGTGCAGAATACCAGTTGATGGATTAAGCATTCCCTAAGTACACAGATGGTACCGCTGGCTGAAGTATTACGTTGAGGGAAGGCAACTCCACATTCAGAAAATATGTATATTCCAGTGAGAATGAATCTCTGCCTCCTTCACGAAGAAAGAGGCCCAGTGTAATCAGTCTGCCACCAGGTGGCTGGCCGGTCCCCATGGGAGAGGTGCCATATAAGGGGCCTAGTGTTGGTCTCTTCTGTTGACAGATTCGCTACTTAGCAGTAATGTTAGATCAACACTGAGTAGGGGAAGTCCATGTTTTTGAACCCCATGCATAGCTTCCATCCCCAGCACTGTGGCCACTTTGTTTAAGGCTCACTGAGCAAGCACTGGGGTGAGTAGGGCAAGAGACTGATTTATATCCATGGAGTGTCCACCTGATTATTAGCAGTGCACAGCCATAGCTCACTGCACAGCAGAGAAGTCTCCATTGTGCCCTGGTAATGGAACTTGCTGGAAATCTTTTCTCCAGAGTGCAAGGGAAAGTCAATCACTGGGAGGTACCTCACTCGAGCACTCTGTTATGAACCTGCCCAAGAGGGTGCAGAAAGAAACTGCTGCCAAGGGAAATGTACGGCTGGGTCCTGGAGGGCTGCGTGCTGAGTTTGTCAAGCCAGCACACCAGAGCTGGGGAGGGAAGCCCCTTTCTCTTGTCCTGTCTTTCCGGAGACTCCTACTGACAAATCAGAACATCGTGCTTGTTGGTAAAGGAAAAATATTTAAGAAGCCCATTTCATGTTTGCAGACCAGGAAAGGGGTGAATTTCAGTAAACTGCTAGTGGGAAAGGCGCTGTAATGGGTTGAACAGTGTCCTTCCAAAATTCATGTCCACCTGGAAACTCAGAACGTGACCTTACTCAGAAATGTACTTTTTTTTCTACGGATGTAGTTAGTTAATATGAGGTCATACTGGATGAGGGTGGGCCCTAAGTCCAATGCTGGTGTCCTTTTACAGGGAGATGAGACACAGAGCCATACTTAAACACAGAGAGAAGAAGGCCATGTGATGACAGAGGCAGTGATTGCCTGCAACCATGACAAGTTGGAAAGATGTAAAGAAGGACTCTTCTCTAGAGCTTTCTTAGGGAACACAGGCCTGTCAACACCTTGATTTCAGACTTCTAGCCTCCAGAACAATGAGATAATAAATTATTGTTGTGTTAAGCCACCAAGTTTGTGGTAATTTGTTATGGCAGTCCTAGGAAACTAATAGAGCACCAAATCTGGTTATCACCAAATGCTTAGTTCCAATTTGGGGAGAACCAACTCATAAGTGAATATCTGAAGCCCTATGCCTCAGGAGAAAGGCGAGAAGCAAGATCCTATATGGGCAATGTGCCGAACACCTAAGATTATAGCAGACTCTGAAATTCTACCATAGATCTCTCCTCTCATTAGGCTTTACTGTCTTACCAGACATGGGTTCTCGGTACTGCGGGAAACTTCCAATGTCTGTCTCTTCACATGAAAATGTCATGAAGCCATTAGGGTTTATTCCAGCGTATCCTCTCTGACCCACCGGGCTCTCCTTCTTGTGGGTTATCTATCTTCCTTGATAACTACTGTGCCTTGAAATCTATCTGAACAGTCTGCTAAATTTCAGAAACTGTCCCTTTTATCTGTTTGATCCTTTTTATTCATGTATTTATGGAACATGAATTAACTAGAGATCACTGTGTCAGCTACCTTAAAGGGAACAAATAACACGGAGAACACAAGGACGAACGGGACACAGACCCTGTCTTACATGCACATGAACGATGCAGACTCATCTTGGAAGATCCCAGATTCCTACTCGGGGGATGGTGGTGCTCACCCAGGAGATAAGGAGGAAAAAGAGGCGAGTGGAGAGGAAGTGAGGAAGAACTCATGTTAGTTTGCGGAGCCTGTGAAACAGACAAGGAGTGATGTTTCATAAAGTCATCTCTGTGGGGAGGAGGCTCAAGAAAAGGCTCAGGCTCAGGATATAAACCGGAACTCATTTGTTTAAAGATGGTAGTTGAAGGCTTATATGTAGAAATAGATGAGCTAGCCCAAAGAGAGCCTACAACATGAAAAGTGCAGGAACCAAAGGCAGAATGATGAAGGACATGAAAAATATGTGGGGTTGCTGAACAAGAGGAACCATTGTAAGGAGTGCTCAGAAGAAGAAAGAGAACCTGAAGACAGAGGGGTAGTGAAGGACAGAATTCAAAATGGAAGAAGTATGGTAATTAATAATGTGAAATGCTGAGAAGATAAGAGCTAAGATAAGTGAATTGTATCTGGCAATAGGGAAGACAAGTGAAGGGCGAAGGGTGGAAGTTCCTTACAGAAGGCTTAAAGGGAATGGGAGGTACAACTGTAGTTTATTCTCTATAACTGATGTTATTTTTTTTAAAGATTTTATTTATTTATTTGAGAGAGAAAGAGAGAGAGAGATTGTAAGTAGGCAGAGAGGTAGGCAGAGAGAGAGGAGGAGGCAGCCTCCCTGCTGAGCAGGGAGCCCAATGTGGAGCTCAATCCCAGGACCCTGAGATCATGACCTGAGCTGAAGGCAGAGGCTTTAACCCACTGAGCCACCCAGGTGCCCCTATAACTGATGTTATAATACACATAATGTAAATGTCAAATTGGTCTATAAGACCTGAAATGGACAAGGGCTCCCTTCCCCCATCCCACTACTAAGTCCTGCTCTGCAGAACCTCATCCAATTTTCTGTTCTTATAGCTGTTTCTATGGGGATTTACTTATACGTTCTAAATAACTTAATACAGCCATCTCTTTTGATATTTGACTTTTATGTGTTACTAAGTTCATATTATGGAATAGAAGGATTTAGCTCTCTTCTACAGCCACATTACCTTCATACACAGAATTGTCATGACTCTCTCCCCCGACACCTCCCAATATACCTCTAACTTATTTTGGTTAGATCAGATTTCAGTGTTCACATTATAAAGACTTTGTATGTATTACTCATAGCTAAGCCTTCCAATGTACTATAATTAAATTTCTTGCACACCATTTTGTTTGCCTGGACTTAATTATAAATGAGTGTGGTTTCCCCACCTCTGCTTACTCTTCTATGTACGCATCACGAATCCTGCCAAAACTGCGAACTTTCAGTCCAAAGTATACGTCTCCTCTCAACGATGGAACATAACAAACACACCCAGTACTCTATTTGTAATACTTTTCCCCTTGGAGGCATGTGCCTTGAGCTCTCCATCTTTTTAGCTCCAAAACTTTCACCTGGGGTCTCCTTTATCACCCTCACGAGAATTTCCTTCATTACCTACTATGTTGAGTCCCCTATCCATCTTTTCTTACTTAGATTATTCTCTCTTTTAGGTAGGCCTCCAGTAGCCTCCTGAGAAAGGGTGCATGGGAGATGACTTTTTTTTTAATACTTTGCATATCTGAAAATATTCTTATTCCTACTTTGAATATCATTCATCAGGGTTTAAGTTGGAAATTAATTTTCCTCAAGATTTTGATGGCATTGTTCATCATCTTCTAGACCAAGACGTCTAATACCATTCAATTTTTCGATTTTTAGTTTGCAGCTAGTTAGATTCTGGAAGCTCTTAGGATCTCAAATTTGTCCTATATTTTGAGAAATTCCAGAATGATACAGGTCTTCATCCCTTGTGTTGTGCATGTAAAAGACTGGCCCTTTTAATCTGTGAATTCTCATGATTCAGTTTTGGGACACTTTCTTAGAAAACCTTTACTGAAACCTCTACCCTTATTGAGTACCGCATCATCCACACTGGCGAATAGGGAGTCAGAACTCAGCCCTTATTGGTCATTCAAGGAATCCACACTAGAAAAATGTATATCATCTTTAGATTGTTTGATCATCTTCAGAATGTTTGGTAAAATGGTTTCTGCTAAGAATCTCAGGCAGACTTATTTTCAGAGACATTTGCTGAGTGGGCAATTAAAAACATTTCCACCCATATCTGTACAATAATTAAACTAGTTTAAGTGGGAGAGGGCATGGGTGAACTAGGTGATGGGTATGAAGGAGAGTGCTTGTTTTGATGAACAAGAGGTGGCGTACAGAAGTGCTGAATCACTGTGTTATACACCTGGAACTAATATTAACTAACTGGGATTTAAATAATAATGCCCGGAAAATGAGTGTGAGATAGAGATAAAAATAGAAGGAATAATTGAGTATCTGTTTAAAGATTATTTAGAGTACCCAATTCCTTCCATGCCTCAACTCAGTGGATGGCTACCATGTCTATTCTCACCTATGCAGAACTCTAGAATTTTCTTCTCTGGAAAGGTCTCTGAACTGTAGGACAACTTGCATATATAGTAGCCCTCACCCTCATCCTAACCATCACGCTAACACAAACCCTAGTCCTACCACTAACCCGTAACTGGAACACCTAAGCATAATACTTCCTAAGCATAATACTTTCCCTAACCTTAACCATAAACCTAACCCTCTGGCAAGATCTCAGAACTACAGGATACCAGGCACATACCCTTCCCCTAAACTCAACCCTTACTGTAAACCTAACCCTAACCCTAGAATTGAGAAAGTGGGTTCCTGAACATAAAATAAGAAAAGCTGAGAAGCAGCCAACTTATTCTGGTGAAGATCCCAAACCTTTAAGAATAGAAGTATTTCTGAAAATGGGTGTGAAAATGGGTGTGAAGGTAGAGATAAAAACAGAAGGGACAATTGAACTTCTATTTAAAGAGTATTTAGGGGCACCTGGGTGGCTTAGTGGGTTAAACGTCTGACTCTTAGTATAAGCTCTGGTCATGATCTCATGGTTATGAGAGCGAGCCCGGCCTCCTTGCTCAACAGGGAGTCCGCTTCCCCTCTCTCTCTCCCTCTGCAGCTTCCCCCACTCGTACACACAAACACACACACGCATGCGTACATGCACGCACACATCAAGATAAACAAATAAAAAAATAAATATTTTTTAAAGAAAAAGTATTTAGAGCTTTAAATTCTTCCTTGCTTCAGTTTGGTGGTTGGATGCCATGTATGATCACACTGAAGCAGAAGTCTGGAGAGGTCTCTGAACTGCAGGACACTAGGCTCATACCATAACCTTAACCTGAACGCTAATTCTACCCCTAACCTCTAATCCTAGCCAAAATCCTATGGAGAGGTCTCTGAACTGCAGTATACAAGGCACATACCCTCACCTTGGCCCTAATCCTAACCCTCCCCCTTTCCCAAGCCCTATCCTGAACCCTAACCCTAGATGTGAGGGGAGAAGAAAAAGGTAGAAGTGGCATATATATATACAAGGGAATATTACTCAGTTATTAAAAAAGTATGAAATCTTGGCATTTGTAATGATCTGGATGGGGATAGAGAGTTTGATGCTAAGTAAAACAAGCCATTCAGAGAAGCACAAAAACCGTATGATTTCATTTATATGTGGAATTTAAGAAGCAATACAAATGAGCAAAGGGATAAAAAAAAGAGAGAGACAAACCATAAAACAGACTCTTAACTATAGAAAACAAATGGATGGGTACCAGAGGGGAGGTGGGGGGGGATGGGGGAAATAGGGGATGGGGATTAAGGAGTGTACTTATGTGATGAGCACTGGGTGTTGTACGGAAGTGTTGAATCACTATATTATACAAATGAAACTAATCAGTACTCTATGATAAGTGGAATAAAAATAAAATCTTCCAAAAAGTAAAAAAATAAGTTTTAATTGGTACAAATTTACTATCAAATACCAAAGAAGCCACTCAAAAGATGGGGAAAGAAATTTCATTTACCAATTGTACAGTAACCTGTCTGATATTTGGACCAGCTTTCTAGCAGCTTGAATTTGGCTCTTCATTAAGTTAGTCTAGGAAATAAGACACTGCCTTCATTTCTTTGTTGCTAGGTATCATGAACCACCTCCTAGATTCAGTCAGAGCCTTGCTACTCAAAGCATTATCACGTGGGAATGTGTTAGAAATGCAGAACCTTGGGCCCCAGCTCACCCTTACTGAATCAGAATTTGCACTTTAACAAGCTCCTCAGGTGATTCCTATGCACATTCAACTTTGAGAATGAGTGATATGGGTCACGGACATCTTTGAGAATCAGATAGAAGATGAAGACCAGAAGTCTCAGACTAGAAGCTAGGCAGGTGATGGAACTGGAAAGGGGCAGGTGGGGACTTTTAGCAACTGGGGAAAGCAGGCTCTAAGTGTTTGCAGGTAACAGCTACTTCACGCCAAGAAACATTCGCCCAGAGGTAACACAGGATCAGTATTCTTAGATTTTTCAATTTTCCAAAAGAAGTGAGTAGTGTGGGTTTTTTAAATGTATTGAGTCAAAGTTACATTTTGGGAACCAATTCAATTTCAAAATTGCATAGCAACTAAACCACGTCAACAGACCAGTCTTTGTCAAGGTCAGTAGCTTGTGTGTTCTGTTAGACCCTGTCCCCAGAGAAGTACACATATGCACCTAGAAACACATAGTTCAGTGGTGTCCATTAGAGCTCTGTACTGTGATGCCTGTGCTGTCAATATAGTCATTGGCCATATGAGGCTACTGAGAACTTGAAACTGGTAAAAGTGATTAAGGAATTGAATTCCTAATTTTATTTAATTTTAGTAAGTTTATACTTAAGTAGCCCCATGTATTTAGCAGTTGCTGTATCAGGCACACAGATACAGAGCCCAGAGACCATGGGTTAAAACTCCTCTCAGGGTGGCAGGAGGGGTGAAATAAAGGGGATTATAAGTGCACTTACCTTGGTGAGCACTGGGTAATGTATACAATTGTTGAATCACTATATTATAGACCTGAAACTAATCTAACACTGGATGATAATTATACTTCAATAAAAAACAAGCAAAGCAAAAAACCCAAATGCCTCTCAAATGCTTGTTTTCCCACACAAGCTTTCCTTTTGGGGCAGTTCTTTATTTAGCTAATACAGAGGTTCTCAACCTCCGCTGCTGTGGAAGACCAAAAAATGGTTATAAAGACATTAGGTCCGTATTCCTGCAACCTGTAAATGTTACCTTATTTGGGGAAAAGGTCTCTGCAGGAGTGATTAAAATAGGGATCTTGAGATAGGGGGATTATCCTTGGTTTTTTGGATAGACTTTAGATGCAGTTACATGTAGCCTTACCAGAGGGAGAAAGCGGAAGACTTGAGGATGCTGGCCTTAAAGACCTGAGTGAGGCAGCCACAAGTCACAGTGGGCTGGCAGCCACCAGAAGCTGGAAGAGGAAAGGACTGGATTCTTTCCTCGAGCCTCCAGAGGGAGTGCCGCTCTACTGACATCTTGAGTTTGGCCAGTGCAACTGATTTCAGACTTACGGCCTCCAGAACTGTTGTTTTAAGGCACCAAATTAGTGGTTGTTATAGCAGCCCTAAGAAACTAATATAGCCGCCCACTGGAATTGCCTGGGGAGCTTTACCTACCTACATTAGTTTATTTAATCTTCTCCCAACAAGATGACTACTGTGATCCCTATTTTATACATGAGACAAGGACTAGCAAATTTAAGGAACTTACCCACAGTTAGCTTGAGGCAGAGTTGAGGAGAGAGCCCAGGTCTGTCTGCTCACTTCTGGAAACAGCGAACAAAGAAGAGGGAAATATCCAAGATGACTTCTAAGACTTCTGCCTGGAACACGGAGCCAACAGCAATTTCACTATCAAAGCAAGGAATCTGAGAAGCATGGCAGTTGGGTGTAACTAGGGGAAGATAAACTCAGTCTGGGATGCTTCCTTAGTTGTTTTCCTAACTCAATACTTCATTCTCGTCTTCCACAAAGGGACACATGGTTTGCTCATCCAAACTCACAGCTACTCAGTGTGCACTCACACTTGGACTTCCTACACACACTCTCCACCATGCTCTTGGAAACCATAGTTCCACTGTAGGCAAATTGCCTTTTATTTCTAAACCTAACTCTCTAACTCGGTGTCCTTGTAGAAATATGGCGACGTGTCTCTAACATACCTCCTTCACGTATCTCAAGGCAAGGAAAAAAATAAGTGTGTGGACAGATGGATACAGATCCATACCCGTGAAAGTTTCTAAACAGATGGCAAGCAAATATGTTGGGATAAAGCAATAGAGTGACTGGGGCACCTGGCTGGCTCAGTCCATGGGGCATGCAACCCTTGATCTTGGTGTTGTGAGTTTGAGCCCCATGTTCAGTGTAGAGATTATTTAAAAATAAAATCTTTAAAACAAAAAGAAAATTACAGTGATGAAGTAGAAAAGTAAAGGTGTACAGATAATATTATTATAGAGTAAGTGCCCTCTTCCCTTGTTAATAAGTGGTTTATGAATTTCTAGGGTGTTTAATATGCTTATATAAGAGAAGCATTCAAGTATAAGGCATGTTTGATACTTATTTTTACATCTTCTCATAAAATATCCAATTATGTAGGGGGTATTGATTATCACCTATTATTCAGCCTCAGATTCAATCTACTGAAACTCTCCGCAAATGTCCACATAACCCGGTCAAACCTGCTCATACCACGTTTTACAAAATTTGCATAAGTGATACACTATCCAATCATCTGTCAGTCTACCCACCAAGCAAGCATTGGCATCCTAAATATTTCCTAGTCTGCCTCCATCCTCACTCCCACTGCACTAGTTCAGATCTCCAACAGCTGCAGTCTGGATCTTTGCCATAGCTTCAGGGGTGGTCACTCTGCCTTCAGTTTTGTCTCCTCCCAAATCCATCCTTCACATTGCCATCACAGAGTTCTATCTGAACTGCAGATAGCCATGAACCACTTAAGATCCTGCTTCAAATTTTAGTTCATAGCCTTTTACCTGGCCTGCCACATCTCTTAAAACCACTTCTTTCTTCAATCTCACACTGAGCCTCTCATGGCTTGCCATCCTTCCATCCCAGCAAATGTAAAATTTCTGCACTGGCTCCTCAGTTCGGACTACATGGCACTCAGCTTTCCCCACGAATCCCAATCTCGCTCTTTCCACCTCCCTCCGCAAGCACCTTCTTTCTTTGTGCTTTTCTAGCATCCTGTAGATAGCTCCATCAGAACATCTGCCACGTTGTTTGCAACTGTCAATTTATACATCCTTCTTCTTAATTAGTCTATCAGTTCCTAAAGAGCAAGAATCTCTATCTTACATATGAATTCTCAGGGAGTACCATGCATCTGGTATATAGTAGATGTGCTCTCTACTAGGACCTTGTTCCTGCTAATTTTTTTCACTCTACCCCCCAAATTAAAAAAAATAAAAGGCAAATAAAACCTGTCCTTTATCTAACATACTGTGAAACTTTCATAAGTAGTCTTTTACATTTGCTTTTTTTTCAGATTTCATCTTTGGGGATGATCTGCTTATCTGGTAGAATCCAAACCCATCAATTTGCTCCTGACCTCCTGCCAAATCCTATGGCTTTTCAGTTCCTTACTCTCTTTGCAGCTTTCAACTATTGTCCATTTTCTCCTTAAACTACCTTCTATGACTTCACACCATTGTCAGGCATTGACTGGTCTTGTTTCAGATGCCTCATTGCCTTGACTAAATTAACCTACCTTCCATCAGAGTAAACACATTCTCCTCTGCACTTTTGGGCTACCTTGCTATTTGCGTTAGCAGCCGCCTCAACAAAAAAATCTTATCTTATAAAAGTCCATTATTGATGCAATAATTTTTTCAAATTTAACATCATGCTAGGTTAATTAAGATACAAGTTTCTCCCCTAACCCTCTAGGTCTGGTATAGACAGAATAAAGCAGCCTCTTCTCCCTTTATTTCAGACTCCAGTATTGGCATACTTTTTTTTGT
The DNA here is from genome assembly GCA_002007465.1 of Ailurus styani. NCBI lineage: Eukaryota > Metazoa > Chordata > Mammalia > Carnivora > Ailuridae > Ailurus > Ailurus styani. The sequence continues at coordinate 2,440,105 of LNAC01000197.1, forward strand.
GGGAGAGGTCATGCCCAGGGCTTTTGTTTTTGTTTCCCTGTTATTGTTGCTTATTAATTAGCAAGTGGTTTTTTAAAGCATCCTCTGTTCTCTTCCTAATTCCCTACTTCCCTCCACAAGTACAGTTTCCAAGAGTCCCTAAAGAAAGTGGGTGGAAGAGGAAGCCAATATGTGGGGTTGTGGGCTTGTAGCTCATTTAGCCCCAAATTTATTTTTAAATTTACTTAAGATTATCTGAGGAAAAAAAATATATGCCAAATACGAGTGGAGGTGGGTTCTCACCTTTTTAAGGGCCATTAGGTTCTCCTGTGAAAGTGTGGGGCAGGGGTGAGGGGGTCAAACCCGTTCCTTAAAACAGCACTATTTGGAACATAACCCCAGTGGCGCGGATGATAATGGAGGTAAGTTGTACTTAAAAGGTAGAAAGTGCAGGAGTCTTATCCCTCTGTGATCGTGGGCAAGTCACAGAAGTTTGGGGCTTATTTCTTGTAAACTGGGAATAACCCTACTGGGTTATTGAGAGTAAATGGAATAACCTAAGTAGAAGCACCTTGATAAATAACAACGCCGGGTTCTGTGAACAGGGACGCGGAGCAGAGCAGCCCGATCCCACCCATCGGGGTTATCCCCTTCCCCCAACTCGGGGGCCGCGTCACACTGAAAGCCCGCGGCTGCGGCGGCTCGTCTCCATGGCAACCACAGCTCCATCCCGGGCCGGCGCCCAGCCCGCCACGGGGACCGGAAGCAGCTTCCAATCGAGCGCTTCCCCGGCGTCTTCCGGATAACGCGGGGTCGCTCTTCCCAGTCGGGAGGTGAGAACCGAGGTCTCTTTCTGAGACCCTGGGCCGCAGGAGAAGCGTCCTCAGCCGGGGGTGGGTGGAGGCGGCCGCGCACCTCGGCACCGCCGCCAGGCAGCACTCCCGGCTCCTCCCTCCGCGCACGCCCTCTGTACACCTGCCCGGACTCCTGGCGCCCCCTGGCGCCTCCCGCGTCCCCTCCTCCCAGGTCCCGCACGTCCTTGCCTCTCACCGTGCGTCCGCACGCCCCTCGCTTCGGCCTCCGTCGCCGCCGCACCCGCTGGGCTCCCGGCCGGCGCGCGCTCACCGGCGCTCGGCGCAGCGTCCTCAGCGTCCACGCGCCGCCCGCAGTCTCGCGGGGCCGGGACCCGCGCGGGAGGGGCGCTGGCGGGGCGGGGTAGGTGGGCGCCGGGGCCGGGGACCCTCGGGCATCAGGCCTGCGCGAGCCGGCCCACGGGAGGAGGAAGGATTTTGGAGAGTGTCCTCCGCGAAAAGACCCCGGAGTCCGGGCTCTTTCCAGAACCCCTGCAGGGAGCCCGTTGGTTGCTGGCCTGCGTGCGGGGTTGGGGTTCGGTCTCCCCGCCTCCCTGGTAGCGCCGAGAGCTGGGGTGCAGGTGGCCGTGTGGGCTGCTGGTGCTGAAGAGGCATAGGGCGCCCCGGCCGCTCCTTTCTCCCGGGACTTGCCGAGGCTGCTTTAGTTTAGGGTCCCTCAGTGTAACGCCCCCAAACGGCTTCCAAACTCATGGCCTCAACCCTTCCCGCCGCTCAGGTCTCGACCCTAGATACTGTCCCGGCCCAGTATCATCTGGGTCTGCTGCTCCTTCTCTGCCTTAGGACGCTGCCTCCGGCCTCTTGAGCACACAACACAGCCCGGTGGGTAAGTGGATGGCCTGGATTCCGACCTCAGCCCTGCCCCTTTGCCCGTGGTCTCGCTACCTGAGCTTGCCTCTTGTTAGGTTCCTCCTCTACAACGCGGGCATGAAAATTACCATACAGGGCTTTTGAGAAGATTTAAGTAAGTTTTTATTTAAGGTGCTGAGAACAGTGCGTCGTAAACTCGCTGTGTGTCATTTGTTATTTGCTACATTGCAATCGCTGTTGTATCATTTATTTGGTAACATTGTTGTCTCCTTCCTGCTAGGATATAAGCTTTAAGGAGACACAGGCTTTGTTCAAGTCCCTGCTGTATCTTTGGTGCCTAGAACGGTGCTTGATGAAGTCAGGGGGAAATGGTAGACTGGCTAAAGAGGAAAAACAGGGGCACATGTAAGATTTTTTAATTAGCCATCAGTTACCAGTGACGCATATACTGAAATGGTGCTAAATTTCAACCCCCTTTCTAACAAGCTGACACTTGGGGAAATTGCTGCCCTGATACATCACTATGTTGCTGTTGACGTTGTGGATTGATAAACAATCTTTTCTGTAATTCATTTGATAATACATAACAATACATTTGCCACTCTCCCTAAAGCCTGATAAGCCAAGTCCTTGGGATAACCTTGAATAACTTGGGGGGAAAAGAATATATTCCTGAAAATGTGCCTCCCAACACATTTATGATAGTATTTATGATAGTATGATAACTACTTAGGATAGTATTTATGATAGTAAAATTTATGATAGTAAAAATTAGAAACAACCTAAATATTCTATGATAAAGAAAGGTAAATAATAAAGGTATAACGGATCAGAAGCGGAAGGGAGTATGAATATATGGAAGCACATTAAGATAGAGGAGGATGCAATTACTTTTGAATGGTTCCTTTACTGTCAAAATAGTATTGTTTTTATAATATTTGATAGTATTAAATGTGATGTTATATTTATTACTGTTTAATAGTAAATGTTGGAACAAATCCATATGAAACTACTTCTCTAATGAGACTATTTCTTATCACTCTTTGCAGCAGGCTAGAAAAAAAATTAAATGGCTCTCTGAGCCTGCCCCAGAGTCATAATTTTTCTCAAGCTTCCCTTATTTCTGCTCTCCAGGAATTCCTGCACAATCCTGGCTGATCCTTTATTGTGATACTTAGCCCTGTGTGCATGATTTGCAGAGTAAATTGGGAATTACTCATGTATATGAATTACTGCATCATAGCTCTTCAATTCTCTTAAGGAAATATTCTTTGAAAGCATGGTTTATACTAAGATTAAGGGCAGTACTTTCTGTATAGTCTGTTTCTAATCTTAGATGTGTTGTTCTAGGAAACATTTGTCCGTGTCATGTTCCCACTTGTTTCTTTAATCATATTTAAGGAGTGTCCTTAAGGAAAACTTCACCTTCTTGAAGATTAAAGCCTACTTCTCTGTTCCCAGTCCAAATGTCTGCAAAGCTGAGAAAGTCATCACTCCTTCCACAAACTTCAGGGGAATCTGACAGCATTCTGAGAGTGAAGATGGAAGAGGAAGAGCAGACCTGTGATCAGGACTCCAGCCTCCCCTGGAGCAGCTGCTGCAGCCCAGAAACCTTCCGCCAGTGGTTCAGGCAGTTTGGCTACCAGGAGTCCCCTGGGCCCCGGGAGGCCCTGAGCCGGCTCCGGGAGCTTTGCCATCAGTGGCTGAGGCCGGAGGTGAACACCAAGGAGCAGATCCTGGAGCTGCTGGTGCTGGAGCAGTTCCTGGCCATCCTGCCTGATGAGCTGCAGGCCTGGCTGCGAGAGCACCGGCCCGAGAATGGAGAGGAAGCCGTCACTCTGCTGGAGGAGCTGGAGAAAGAGTTGGATGAGCCAGCTGAGCAGGTAGAAAGGCATCTGGTGGGGATGAGTGACCAGGTTGAGTCAGGAGCTCTGGGGCATCACTGGGGGTAGAGTTCTCAAACTGTACTCCTACTTAGCGCACTAAACGGGGGTGGGGGGGTGGAGGGGTAGGGGGGTGGTGTATGTCCTCCCACCTGTGCCAGAAAACAGACTGTGGCTCCACTTTCTTCCTCCCTTTTCCTGAATCCCAGGATGTTTTCTATGTAGTTTCATCTCTATAATTTATTTTTTTTAAAGATTTTATTTATCTGAGAGAGAGAGAGAGCCCAAGCAGGGGGAATGGCCAAGGGAGAGGGAAAAGCAGGCTCCCCACTGAGCAGGGAGCCCAACGTGGGGCTCAATCTCAGGACCCCAGGACCATGACCTGAGCCAAAGGCAGACGCTTAAGCCAGAGCCACCCAGGCACCCCTTCTTCTCTATTATTTTATCCCAAAGTCCCAACAAGATTCCCTTCTTCAGTCTCAGTTACACCTAACTGCTTCCAGGTCCTTTTTGGACAAAATGAGGACATGCTTGCAGAGAAGCTGGCATCTTGGGAAATCACTCAGGAGTCACCACGTAGCCGGCTCGAGCCTGTAAAGCAGCAGCTGCCATTGGCTTCGAAGGAGTTCCACTCAAGACAGAAAGGTGAGAGGCAGGATTCAGTTCATGGTGGGAACAAAGGTGGCCTCTCGGCCCACCACACACATCTCGGCTGCTTTTGGCAGGAGGTCTGCAATCTCCCCTCCTGCCTCCTCTTCACCTTGGGCACTTAGGATCGTTAGGTTGTCCTAATGATCATTCTCAGTGTTTTGTTCTTATTTCTTTCTCATAGAGTCTCATAAAGTCTTTCAGATTTTTAAATCCTTGACATCATCTCCATGGGGATTTTCAAACCTTTTTTTTAAAGAAACGTGATCCTTGGGGCTCCTGGGTGGCTCAGTGGGTTAAACATCTGCCTTCAGCTCAGGTCCTGATCCCTGTGTCCTGGGATGGAACCTCAAGTCAGGGCTCCCTGCTCAGCGGGGAGTCTTCTTCTCCCTCTCCCTCTGCCCCTCTCTCCATGTGTTCTCATGCTCTCTCTCAAATAAATAAATAAAATCTTTTAAAAAAATGACGCTTTTCTCAAATGAAATCTTGCATGGAATTCCAGTATATAAAACAGATGAAAACACAGCTACCCTCACTAAGCAGGAGCAAGCAGGGTCCCTCCGCAAGGGCTCCAACTTGGCCTGTTACCCCCATGGTACCTTCAGGCACTCTGAGGGATCCCAAAGTCACAATCTAAAGACCACTAGTCTACCTCCTCATTTTTTTTCTAGCTTCTTGCTTGGTTACTGGTGGCATCTAGTATTACAATCACCATATTGCTGCTCAGATGTCTCTGCCCTCTTGTGATGACTTGAATGTTTTCCTCTACTCCCTCACATCCTAAACTGGCCTCGGTGGCTGCTCGCATCACTTTTTACAAAAGTGCCCCCAAATGGCTGGCACAGCAGTCTCTTCTTCCATTGCAGACACTCAAAAAATAAGTGCTGTGGGGAAAAAAAGCAAAGCAGAAGAGGGGGGCTAGGTCTTCTTAAATAAAGTAGGGACAGAGTCTTCTTAAATAAACTGGTGGAGAAGGCCTCTTGGATGAGCAACACTTGAGCAGAGGTTTCCTTCTAGATGACCATGCTGGGTAAAATGGGAGTCGGAAATGAAGAGGGAAACCCCTCTTCCCGAAGAGGATCTGCCCTTCTCCTCCCACCATGGCTTCCATATTCCACAGCAGTTGATCAGCTAAGTAAGGTTAGAGTTTTTACAAGATACTTTTGATAAGAAAACATAGGATAAACAAAATGCAAAAATTTAGTGACTCAGAAAGTAGTTCTCTTAGTTGACAAGTGCCTGCTCCAAAGAGGCTTATACAGGCACTTTATGCCTCCAGTCTAACAGTTGTCTTGGCTTAACTAAGAGGGAAATAAATCAAAGTCTTTTCACACTCCATCAGCATCAGGAGGGAACCGCTCCTACCTCAGCAGCTTTTTCTGGTAGTGACAACAAAAGTAATCAGCCTCAAAGCCAGGTCTTGGGACCCCGTTGTTGACAAGAACTACGTCATACCTCTGAATTCCCTCACAAAGGCCTTTCTTCCATTTGTTGTTGTTGTTTTTCATTTTATTTTTCTTATCATGCTAACTGTTTAATCCCCACCCCTATTTCTCCTATCCCCCCACTCCCTTACGGTCTGGTAACCATCAATTTGCTCTCTGTAGTTAAGAGTCTGTTTCTTGGTTTGTCCCCCTTGCTTATTTATTTCGTTTCTTAAATTCCACGTGAGTTGAAATTATATGGCATTTGTCTTTCTCAAACTGACTTATTTCACTATTTCCATGTCATTGCAAATGGCAAGATTTCATTCTTTTTTATGGCTGAGTAATGGTGTGTGTGTGTGTGTGTATGTATCACATCTTCTTTCCCCTTTCATCTATAGATGGACACTTGGGCTCCTTCCATAGTTTGGCTACTGGAAATAATGCTGCTATAAAATAGGGGATGCATGTATCCCTTTGAATTAGTGTTTTTGTATTTGTTGGGTAGATATCCAGTAGTGCAGTTCCTGGATTATAGAGTAATCCTATTTTTAATTTTTTGAGGAACCCTCATACTGTTTTCCACAGCGGCTGCATCAGTTTGCTTTCCCACCAACAGTGCAAGAGGTTTCCTTTGTCTCCACTCATCACTAACACTTTTTCTTGTGTTTTTGACTTTAGCCATATTCTCACAGGTGTGAGGTTGTATCTCACTGTAGTTTTGATTTGTATTCCCCTGATGATGAGTAATGTTAAGCATCTTTTCATGTGTGTGTTGGCCATCTATATGAGAAATGTCTATTCTTGTCTTCTGTTCATTTTAAATTGGATTATTTGTTTTTTGGGTGTCGAGTTGTTTAAGTTCTTTATGTATTTTGGATACTAACCCTTTATCAGAGATGTCATTTGCAAATATCTTCTGCCATTCAGTAGGATGCCTTTTAGTTTTGTGGATTGTTTACTTTGCTGTGCAGAAACTTTTTATTTTGATGTACTTTCAATAGTTTATTTTTGCTTTTGTTTCTCCAGCCTCAGGAGACAAATCTAGAAAAATGTTGTTTGGCTGATGTCAGAGAGATTACTGTCTTTGTTCTCGTCAAGGATGTTTATGTTTTCAGGTCTCACATTTAGGTTGTTAAGCATTTTTTAGTTTATTTTTATGTATGATGTAGGAAACTGGCCCAGTTTCATTCTTTTGCATGTAGCTGTCCTGTTTTCCCAACACTTTGTTGAAGAGACTGTCCTTTTCCCATTGTATATTCATTCCTTCTTCATTGAAGATTAATTGACCATAAAATTATAGGTTTATTTCTGGGTTTTCTGTCCTCTTTGATTGATATATGTGTTCATTTTTGTGCTGGTACCATACTGTTTTAATTACTTTCATGTTGTAATATAACTTGAAATCTGGACTTGTGATACCTCAAGTTTTGTTTTTCTTTTTCAAGATGGCTTTGACTATTTAAGGTCTTTTGTGGTGCCGTACAAATTTTAGGATTGTTCTAGTTCTGTGAAGAATGCCGTTGGTATTTTGATAGGGATTGCATTAAGTCTATAGAGTGCTTTGGGTAATATAGACACTTTAACAATGTTTTTTTTTTTTTAAAGATTTTATTTATTTATTTCACAGCGGGAGAGAGATCACAAGGAGGCAGAGAGGCAGGCAGAGAGAGAGGGGGAAGCAGGCTCCCTGCTGAGCAGAGAGCCCGATGCGGGCCTCGATCCCAGGACCCTGAGATCATGACCTGAGCCGAAAGCAGAGGCTTTAACCCACTGAGCCACCCAGGCGCCCGACACTTTAACAATGTTTGTTCTTCCAATCCATGAGTATGGAATGTCTTTCCATTTCTTTGCATTGTCTTGAATTTCTTTCATCAGTGTTTCATAGTTTTCAGAGTATGGGTCTTCCACTTCTTTGGTTAAATTTATTCCTAGATCTTTTCTTATTTTTGGTGCAATTGTAAATGAGATTGTTTTCTTAATTTCACTTTCTGCTGATTTATTATTAGCATATAGAAATGCAGCAGATTTCTGTACACTGATTTGTATCCTGCGACTTTACTGAATTCATGTATCAGTTCTAATAGTTTTTTCATGGAATCTTTAGAGTTTTCTAGATAAAGTACTATGTCATATGCAAATAGTGAGAGTTCTACTTCTTCCTTACCAATTTGGAGGCTTTTATTTCTTTGTTGTCTGATTGCTGTGGCTAGGACTTCGGTACTGTTTTGAATAAAAGTGGTGAAAGTGGACATCTTTGGATTTTGAAGGTAGAGACCAGACATTGAAGTCACTTTGGAATTTGAGCTATCAAAAATGAATTTGAGACAGAATGCTTACCATTTCAAAATGATTTCTATTTACACCAGTAATAATGCCATTCACCTAGTACTATAAAATACATATAAAAGTAGAGGTTTTTCATAAGTGGCTACTCTGTGCTACCCTTGCTTGATTCTTTTGAGGTGTCAGTTATGTTAGTCTATAATCCTCCCGTTTTCCCCCCTAATTTGTATTACTGACCTTATTTTCCATATTCATTCTTGACCCCTCGGCTTTCTTCATTTCATTTATCATTAAACTTCTATTTATTGACCTTCATACTAAGCCTTATTTATTACTACCCACTGCCACATCTGGCTCGTCTCCTTTGGTTGCTTCTCTGCTTCTCCCATAATTCCTCATCTTCTAGTCCCTTTTCTTCCAGATTTTTTTTTTTTCAGTCTCTGATATATCTTTTTACCTCTAGCTTTTGCATGGAGATTTTCATCTTTATAGTTGACTGTCGAGGTCCTCAATATATAAATCTCTCCTTTTTGTCCTATAATCTTCTCAATGTTTTGTGACTTACCGTCACCATCTTCCACATTGTGATGCTATTTTATAAACATGCTAGCAATAAATAACCGGTATATGTTTCCTTTGGATCATTCTATTTGCCTTTCTTTCTTTCTGAACAGAGAATGGTAACATTGCTTTTCTGTGTATTTCAGCTAAAGACATGAAAACTACGAATGTGAATTCAGCTTCAACACAAAAGACTTCTCCAGGCATGGAACTACATTACACCGTTTCCAACACCCTTCCTATGGACGCTCCCCGGAGTTGCACGTATAGAAGAGCCTGTGAACGAGATGGCAAGTTTGAAAGAAGACGGAGAAACCCTTTTGGAAAAAAACAACACAAGTGCGATGAATGTGGCAAAGTCTTCAGTCAGAGCTCGGCTCTTATCCTCCATCAGAGAATCCACAGCGGGGAGAAACCTTATGCATGTGACGTGTGTGCAAAGGCTTTCAGCCGGAGTGCCGTCCTGATTCAACACCGAAGAACGCACACTGGGGAAAAACCCTACAAGTGTCATGAATGTGGGAAAGCCTTTAGTCAGAGCTCAAATCTTCTCAGACATAGGAAAAGACACATGAAAGAAAAAGTCTCATCAGTGTTGTAAGGGAATCAAAGCATTTGCTGCTCAGAGCTTTTTCAGTGGGAAAAGACACAAAGCACAATCACTCTGTTAGTGTTTTAGTGGGCACTAGTTTGCTTTCAAAAATCATAAAAGCTACAGGAGAGAATGTAAAATGTCTTCTGTCAACATTGTTTGCTCTTCTGCTTATCAATACAGCGTCGATTCGGATGTTTGAGGTTCGGAAGCTTAATTCAGATTTCCATCCCTAGGGCAGCTCTTGAACAGACATTCTCAAACATGTTCTATCTCCATTACTAACACGAATAAGGAACTAGTACATTTCTTTTGAGATAAATTTTCCCTGTTGAGAAGGAATGTGTGAGTTACTCAGTATAAAAATAAGTATTTTCCTCCATTCCATAACTTGAGCATTGGAATTCCCAGACCAAAGATGAGAGCACGTTAAAAATTTTTACCATTTGTTTTTTGTTACCAGACTCAAAATATGAAAATAGGATTGAGGAGGCCCAAAAGAATGTGTACCTTCAGACCAAGGCCGAAATGTCCAGAGTCATTGTTAGGGGGTAGATGAGTAAGGGCATCTACTCTCTTATGAAAATTCACAAAAGCCTACACTATTGATGATTCTAAGTAGTTTGTTTTTTTAAGACTTATTTATTTTTAGAGAGAAAGTGTGTGTGAGTGAGGGGAGGGGCAGAGGGAGAGAGAACCTCAAGCAGACTCCCCTGCTGAGTGAGGAGCCCATGGCCCTGAGATGGTGTCCTGAGCCAAAATCAAGAGTCAGATGCCTAACCAACTGAGCCACCCAGTCGCCCCAAAGTAGTTTTCTATGTAGGAAAAAAATAATCTCCTTTGCAATGTAACATGGAAATAATTCAGTGAAAACAGCGAGATGGCTGTACATGTCTTAGGGAATGGCATAGGAATGTTATAATAAACAGGCCACCTATGGGTGCTCATGTAAGGTTCATGATCATGTTAAAATGAGAAGAGGGAGATGTAGAAAGCCTGTCCAAATAAGACTGATAGAACACGAATATGAGCAAGTGTGGTCTGTAATGAAGAAGTGTGCCACAGCTCACGTGGAAAAGGAAACCCTTACCAGCTGACAGCTGTCCTTTGGTTTCTTCAAGGCCCCTTTACTGGCATAAATCAGCTGTGAGCATGCTTCAGGCATCTCAAGACAACCTTTTCAGGGTTTTATGCATTCTCAGTAAGGTTTGTTTCTAGACTGTCTTTCAAGACACCAGCCCCTGGGTTTTGACACTCTTATACAAAATTCTAAAGTTTAGTTCGAAGAGGCCACTGAGTTTTGCCCATATTTAAATCAATCGGGTTTCCTGTTTAGGACAACTGACTTGTATGTTATTACAATTATTCTGACAGTATACAACATGATGTTCCTTTTTCAAGGGAATCTTGATAAAACTGTATTATAAGAATACATGCATTAAAATGTGTTTTGTGTTGTCACAGTTACTCAATATGAAAGCAGACATTAGAAATGAAGGTCCTTAGGATAAGGGAAGAGGGGGCTCATAGTGAACTTTGGGATCCTTGTGAAGTATAAACATTGTATTATCAGAAAATCCAGCTACATCTAGTGCTTAGGGTAACTCCAGAAACAAATATGGGATTACTGTGCTCTACTTAGAATATTGATAATGTAAGATTGGTAAGGGGAGAAGTGAATGTAAATTATAATTATAGAATTTTCTGGTAGCAATTATACTTTGTAGCTCTAGTGATATGTGAAGGTGTCTTTGGGCTCATTCTCTTTGTAATTAAAGGAACAAGCCATCTATGAAAGCAGCAAATGCCTCAGATATGTGTATTGTGAATTATTGCTTAATTATGGAAAGACAGAGTTTCTTGTTACTATGACTAAAATGACAGAATCTCAGTCAGGTGTGCTGAGGGAAGTCGTCTTCACTTGGTGCTGCCGTAAATCTTAAGAGATTATATTCTCTGCATTGTGAATAATCTGAATTTCTCCCCAAGAAGGTGGTATGAGTCATATCTAAGTATGTGACAAGTCTTTAAAGGGTGTTGCTGTGTCCTAGAAGTTAATCATGCACTTACATAGGTCTCCTAATGCTAGTTCATTCAAATGGAGATTTAATATGACTTGGGCTAACCTTGATTTGAAAAATTAGCATGATGTTAGCACCTTCATTAGATTAATTTCCATAGTTAGTAAACACTCACAAATGAAACATTTTTTTTATGAATTTTACTTCATCTTGGCCTTTAATATTAACTATAATCCTACGTTCCCTCTTTACCTCTTTCTCATTCTCTTCAGAGACCAGATCACATATTGGTCACTGCCCTTAAACCTTCTGGAATTGGGAATGCTTCTGGGTGCAAAATCCACATGTGATGGTTTAAACAAGTAAGGCTTTGTAATCAGAAATCTAGAGACGAGTTGCTGCTGGCTGTCAATCAGCAGGTGGACAACGACTGATCTGGATGTGATCTCCGCCCTTTAGGCCTTTCCCTCCTGCTTATTTTCTCAGGCAAGAGAGCTGTCCTAGCTCCAAAAACAACATCCTGGACCAAGTCAAGAAGAAAGAGTGCCCATCTCCTTTGCTAGGAAAAGTAAATAAAAGTTTTCTAAGAAACCCCAACAAAATTCTGCTTATGCTTCCTGTTGCAAATGTGGTAAAGCATGAGTTTTCAGCCTCTAGAGGGAAAACAGCAGGGCAGGTGGGTTTTGGCAATGACATTGGGTCAGCCAACAGTGTTTGCCATCCTTGGCCACCTTCCTTTTCATAGGCAGATGGCTGATTTTGCCTCCTGCATTATGGGAGAAAAACAAAAGATAACTTACACCCTTCTGCCATCAAATTTGCCAATGTACCTATATCTCATCCATCATTTCCCCTCCGAATGAAAGAAGGGTCTCTCTGCTCCCTCACCATTCCTTCCCACCTCTGAAGGACCTTGGCTGCCATCAGTTACTATTCCCTCTCTTCTATTTCTTCATCCTTTGCCCTCCTTGAAGGTGTATCTCCCAACATTTAAATACGGTGATGTGAGTGGCCCTCCAACCCTATATTTTTCTAGCATATCTTTACAAAATTTGAGCTGGAAGCTAATCCCCTGAGGGGGAACAAAATGGCCCTTAGCTCTGACTTTTTCATATGCATCTATTTCTTTCAAACAGAACGATCTTTCAAAACAAACATTTGATAATGTCCCTTCTTTGCTCAAAACATAGGCTTCCCATTGCTTTTAATATAAAGTTAACGCCTACACAAAGTTTTTGAAGCTTTTTGTGATCTACCACAGCCTACCACTTCAGCTTTATCCCTTGCCATTGCATCCTTCATACTCTATGCCCAAGCCATTCTGGATCAGCAGTTCTCCTGCCTCCAAGCCTTCGCATGGGTTCCTTTGGAACTCTTACCAGCTCTGCACTTAACTCCTGCGTATTTCAGCTTAGATGCCACTTCTTCCAGGAAGCCCTCTACCCTAACACACTAACAGTAGGTTGGGGACCACTACTGCACCCTTCTATTCATTACATAGCTGTCTGTTCTAACTGGCATTACATTTATCACACAAAATATCAAGCTGCACGTATGGCTCCAAGGAAGAGGAGGATGAATGACACTGGGAAGAAAGAAGTCATGAGATAGCAAAAGAAAAAAATTGAAAAAGCCCTCCTATGTCCTGGAAATGGTGAGGCAAAGAGAAAGTCAGACACAGGTACTCCTCTACCTCTGCACCCAACCCCTGCAGAAATGCCAGAGGGGATTGGGAGAGAACTTGAAAGGGGAGAGGGCTGGGCCCACCTGCTATTGAGTGCATTGAGAGAGCAATTACTGAACAGGCTTCCTGTTCTCCAACACTGGACTACGGTAAAAATGGCAATGCAGTGTTGGGCAAAGGGCCTCTCCCAGCTAACATATGACTTAGAAGATCTATAGCAGTACTCCATGCTCAGTGGGGATCCTGGAAAGGAGCTGACTGCACCAGCTGGAGAGCTGGGACCATTGCACAAAGTAACTTTGTGGCTCTTACAGCTAACAGCTGCAAGAGCCAGCAGGCCCAGGCTCAGCTGGGAGTCTCAGCCATACTTTAGAGGGTGGCTAGAACCTATGTAGAGATGACAAGTGAAGGAAAAGATACTGGGCTCCAGCCTAGGCAAAAGAAAAAATCACTGGTTGCTGTAGGTTTGGTGAAAAGCAGCACAACAGACCACCTGTGAAGACTAGAGATCAGAAAAGGACAGCAAGCCCATCTGAGACCCAAATCAGAACACAACCTCACCTAGGCGAATGTAAACCCCCTCCCCAGATATCCAGATGGCAGAAAAGGGCAGAGCAAGCAATAGCCATGTTAGGGAGTTGAACTTAAAACGGACTGAATAATTAAATTCTTTCACCACCACCCATCCGCCCAATGGGGTGGGAATTCAAGCAGCAAAAATATCAGTTATAAGAAATTAGCTTCATCTTCCCTTGCATATCTGAGAAGAATTGTGATAACGTTTTACCCCACCAAATGGGCACTTATATCTGCTTCCGTGTTGATGCTGCTAATTTATGTTTCTTGAAATCATGAACTGACCCATTTACTGGTGTTTCTGTAGCATCTGGCACGGTACTTGACCCATAATAGGCACTTAGATACTTGTGGAATGAGGGGCACCTGGGTGGCTCAGTCGGCTAAGCGTCTGCCTTCAGCTCAGTTCATGATCCCAGGGTCTCGGGATTGAGCGCCACGTTGGGCTCCCCACTCAAGGGGAAGTCTACTTTTCCCTCTCCCTCTACCTCTCTTCCCCATTTGTGCTCTCTGTCTCACTCTCTCTCTCAAATAAATAAAATATTTAAAAAAATACTTGTGGAATTAAAATATTTGCAAATTGTGTATCTGATAAGGGATCAATATCCAGAATATATAAAGAATTCCTACAGCTCAACAAGAACAACAACCCCAAACAATCTATTTCAAAAATGGGCAAAGGACATGAATAGATACATCTCCAAAGAAGATATACAAATGACCATTAAGTACAGGAAAAGATGTTTAATACCACTTATCGTTAGGGAAGTACAAATTAAAACCACAATGAGATATACCCATTAGGATGGCTTTGATTAAAATTAGAAAAAATAAGGAAAACCTCAGTGGCTCAGTTGGTTAAGTGTCTGCTTTTGGTTCAGGTCGTGATCCCAGGGTCCTGGGATCCAACCCTGCATTAGGATCCCTACTCCTCAGGAGTCTGCTTCTCCCTTTTCATCTGCCTCTCTCCTTGCTCATGTTCTCTCTCTCAAATAAATAAATAAATTCTTTAAAAAAATACAAAAAATAACAACTATTGGCAAGGATGTATAGAAATCAGGATACTTGTGCATTGCTGATGGAAATGTAAAATGGCATAGCCACTGTGGAAACCAGTTTGATGGCTCCTCAAAAAGCTGAACATAGAATTACCAATTGATCCAGCAATTCCACTCCTAGGTGTATTATCCAAAAGAACTGAAAGCAGGGACTCAGACAGATACTTGTACACTCGGTTCACAGCAGTATTATTCACAATAGACAAAAGGTGGAAATAATCAAGTTTTCATTAATAGATCAACAGATAAGCAAGATGTGATATATACATACAATGCATGTCGTCCTTAAAAAGCAATGAAATTCTGATAATGCTACAACATGGATGAAACTTGAAAACATTATGCTGAATAAAATAAGCCAAACACAAAATGAGAAATATTGTATGATTCCATTTATATAAGGTACCTAGAATGGCAAATTATAGAGACGAAATAGACTAGTGGTTACCAGGGCTGGGGAAAGAGAGGAATGAGGAGTTATTTAATGAGCACAGAGTTTCTGTTTGAGATGATGAAATAGTTCTGGAAATGGGTAGTGTGATGATTGCACAACATTATGAATGTATTTAATACTACTGAATTATACATTTAAAAAAATGGGTAAAATGGTATAGGGCGCCTGGGTGGCTCAGTCAGTTAAGCAACAGACTCCTGATTTTGGCTTGGGTCATGATCTTGGGGTTGTAAGATCAAGCCCTGAGTTGGGCTCTGCTTTCAATGTGGGGTCTGCTTGATATCCTCCCTCTTCCTCTGCCCCTCCCCCTCACTCCTGCTCTCTTTAAATAAATAAATCTTTAAAAAATTGGTTAAAATGGTAAATTTTATGTAAACGTTGCCAGAATTAAAAACAAAAGCATTGAAGGAAACAAAAAGGAAATTACTTTTATATAATCCCTGCCCTAATAAACTTTATATTCTAGCAAAAGTAGAAGGAAAAACCCTATGGAATGAATGTTGTTGAAAGGCAGAGGCTCTGGAAGACAAAATCTGGACAAGTGTTTGGTGAAAGCACTGACTGAATGTGAGCCCAAATAATGTTCTCTTTGCCACTAACATTGAGGGCAGGCAATGATGAAACTATACCAGCAGCCCCAGAGGAAGATTGGGGTGGACTATATACGTAAAAATCCTGGACAGTTAGTAAGTAATATTAAAATTAGTTGTACTTTCCATCTTAAATACAAAGTATTTCCTTGTAGGGCACCTAGGTGTCTTAGTCGGTTAAGTGACCGACTACTGATAACTCAGGTCTTGATCTCAGGGTTGTGAATTCAAGCCCTGTGCTGGTCTCCACACTGTGGAGCCTAGGTTGTTTTTTTTTTTTTTTTTAAGGTATTTCCTTGTATAAAACTATATGCTAAATTATTGATTCTTAAAATTTTACCTAATGGATATATCTTACTATTTGAGTCTCTTAATCTTACTTGAATTTGAATTTAGCTCAGATTAACTAGCTTGTCTTCAGTCCAAGGATTATTTTTGTTCTGAGGCTAGAATGACGTTGGTTGGCAGCTTATATAACGTGTGGAACTCCAGTGTCTGAGCTAATGATCACCCAGGTAAACAGCTGCTACCTCTTCCTTTGCAGCTTGGCTGGCTCCAGGATATTGCAGGAGTTGTCAGGATGCTGGGCAGAATATCACCATTTGGACGGGTCAGTGGGGCTGCATCGGAACTGGATTAATCTATTAGATTTCATTTTTATTCACTGCCTATTAGCAGTCTTGTCACCTAAGTGGTTTTACAGCTTGCCCTCTCAATATTCATTCAACTCCAAATGATTACTCTAAGCCAGTTATAGCAATCCTCTTTCACCTGCAAAGAATTTTGATTTCGGAATGGGCATGTCGGGGTGCCTGGCTGATGGTTCAGTATCTGTCTTCGGCTCAGGTCATAATCACAGGATCCTGGGGTGGAGCTCCACGTGGGGCTTCCTGCTCAGTGGTGAGTCTGCTTCTCCCTCTGCCCCTCCCTCCTGCTCGTGCTCTCTCTCTCTCTCTCTCTCTCTCTCTCTCTCTCTCAAATAAATAAAATCTTAGAATAAAAAAAAGGAAACAAATAGGCATATCACCCAATCTAGGTCAATGAGACGTAAGGGGAAAACTGTTTTATGGTTTCCAGGAAAAGTTTGCTTTCTCTAAAAAGGACACAGAAGAGATGATACCTGTCTATGTCCAGATGTTGCTGTGACTGGCTGTGGTCTCGGGCAGTGCTGCGACAGCTGGCAGACTAAGCTGACACACAGAGGAAGGAGCAAAGAAATCTACAGAGAAGTAGGACTCAAGTCCTGATGTCCCATTCGCTGAAATACTTACATTAGAAAATAAGACAGGCTTAAAACCAGTGACTTAATTATCTACCTTAAAAACCTAGGGGAGGGGCACCTGGTTGGCTCAGTGGGTTAAGCCTCTGCCTTCGGCTCTGGTCATGATCTCAGGGTCCTGGGATCAGGCCCCACATCAGGATCTCTGCTGGGCGGAGAGCCTGCTTCCCCCTCCCTCTGCCTGCCTCTCTGCCTGCTTGTGATCTCTCTCATCTCTCTCACTCTGTCAAATAAATAAATAAAATCTTAAAAATATAAAAGAATCCAGGGGGAAAAAAGTGAAAGAGGATTTAAAACCAAAGTAAATAGAAGGGACACAATGGAAAAAATAAGAACAGAAGCTCTGGTTCCCAGGAAGGAAGAGTAAGCTCATTCCTCTCAATCTCCACAGAGAGATTCCCACTGAATGCTGGACAGAGTGAAGCAGCTCCCTGAGGGCTCCTCAAGGTAAAAAAACAGCCAGCAGACTTGGGATGACAACTAGAATATGATGTTCCACTGAACTGACCTGAATATACCCTTTTTGTCTGCTTGGTATCTCCTAGTCTAGACTCAATTTCCTAGTCTGAAACCAGAAGTGCATACAGAGAGAAAACAGGAAGAACTCCGAGAGAAATAGTCTGTGTCTGGCCTAAGTGGTAGGAAAAGGGCTCCTAAGGGTCAGAAAGAATGGGGGAAATTCCATAACTTTTTTTTCTTCTTTTTTTTAGAGAGAGTGAGTTGGGAGAAGGGCAGAGGGAGAAGGAACTAGAGAATCTTAGGCAGGTTCCATGCCCAGCGTGGACTCTGACATGGGGCCTGATCTCACTACCCCGATCATCACCCAAGCCAAAATCAAGAGCCAGACACTTAAGTGACTGAGCCACCCCAGCGCCCCAGTCCTGTATCTTTTTTTCTTCATTTCGCTTCTTTCCTGCTCAGCCTCCAGGCAATATCATGACCATGGCAATAGCAACACAGCGATGGCAAGGGGTCCCAGGGAAGTCACTTTAAACTCAGACGGAGGGGAACCCTGAGCTCTGATCAGAGGAGCTGTGGTTCCAAGAACATGGTGCCAATCCCCGTGGCTTTTATTCTGTGTCCTATCACTGCCCAGGATGCAGACATAGGTGAGAGAAGTCAACAGCAGAGTAAGGAAACGATAGCCCGAGTTTCTAGCTGGAAGACAACTAACAGAGGCCTCGGGGAACCAGAAAATGTTGAGTTTATTGCAAAGAATAGAGAGATCAAGTGTAATCCCTAAAAGCAATGTCTGAACACCTCTGCTCACCTCTAAAGTGCACGTGCATGGGTGGGACCCTGAAGAGCAGAGCACAGACATTGAGAACTGAGCTCCAAGGTGGACTACTTCCCCAGATCTGGACTGGCCACCAGGTGGCATGCACAAGGGACTGGAAATGTTTGAAAACTGAACTGACTTTGGAACCACAGCCCACACAGAACCTGTGGCCTGAACCCTTCCTGCGGCAACCACCTGCTAAAACCAACCAACCAATTTTCTGCTTAGGGTTTAAAATGATATCCAGAATCTGATAACATGCTATCAAAATGTGCAGGATACAATGCAAAATTATTAGGCATAGGAAGAATCAGGGATATTTCAACTTGCAAGGAAAAAGAAAATCAAATTATGCCACTGCCTAAATGACACACATGTTAGAACGGTCAGGAAAAGACTTTAAATCAGGTGTTATAACCACGCCTAAGAAGGAAGGGTGAATGAATGGAAAGAGGCAACATCAGGAAAGAAATCAAAGATATAAAGAAGACACAAATAGATATTTTATAACTGAAAAATATAACAACCAAAGTAAAATAGTCACGGGATGAGCTCATCGGAAGAAAGCAAATGACAGATGAAATTGTCACTTATACAGATCAATGGAAATTACCCAATTTAAATAACACTGGGAATAATAGATTGAAAAACAAAATTCTTAATAAACGTAGGCACAAAAGTCCCCTATACATTGAATTCAGCAATGTATAAAAAGAACAAAATACCTGGACCATGTGGGATTTATCCCAGGCCTATAAGGTTGGCCCAGTATTCAAAAATCAAAGTAATCCACCAGATTAACAGTTTCAGAAGGAAACTGTGGTCATATCAATTGATGCAGAAAAAATACTTGACAAAATTCATCATCCATTTATTTTACAAATAAAAGGAAACTTCCCCAGACTGATAAGGTGCATCTGTTAAAAACCGAGAGTTCACCACACACCAATTAAAAAGGCCAAAATGTGAAACACTAACACCACCAAATGCTGGCAAATATATGGAGCAAGAGGAACTCATTCATTGCTGGTGGGAATGCAACATGGCATGGACACTTTGGGAGACATTTTAGCAGTTTATTTCAAAGCCAAACATACTCTCACCTTATGATTCGACAGTCATGCACCTTAGTATTTACCCAAAGGAGTTGAAAATGTACAATCACACAAAAAGTTGTACACAGATGTTTATAGCAGCTTTATTCGTAATTGCCAAAACTTGCAAGCCACTGAGATGTCCTTCAGTAGGTAAAAGGATCAGTAGGTAAGAGAATGGAATATTATTTAGTGCTAAAGAGAAATGAGCTATTAAGCTATGAAGAGACATGGAAAAACCTTAAGTGCATGTTACTAAGTGAAAGAAGTCAATCTGTAAAGACTGCATGCTGTACGATTCCGCTATATAGTGGACTCCCTGGAAAAGGCAAAACTATGAAGACAAAAAGATCATCCTGGGGATGAGGGAGATGAAATAGGCAAAGCACATAGGACTTTTTAGAGCAATTAAAATACTCTGTATGAGGGTGTCTAGGTGGCTCAGTCAGTTAAGCATCTGCCTTCAGTTCAGGTCATAATCTCTGGGGTTCTGGTATTGAGTCCCACATCAGGCTCTCTGCTCAGTGGGGAGTCTGCTTCTCTCTCCCACTCTCCCTCTGTGCTCTTCCTCTCTCTGAAATAAATAAAATCTTTAAAAAAAAAGTCTATATGATGTCATAATAATGGATGTATGTCATTATACACTTGTCCAAACCCATAGAATGTATAATACCAATCGCGAACCCTAAGGTAGACCATGTATTTTGGGTGATTATGATGTGTCAATATAGGTTCATCCTTAGTAAAATTATGTACCATTCCAGTGAGTGATATCGATAATGGGGAAGGCTATGCATGTGTGGGGGCTGAGGGTATATGGGAAATCTCAGTACCTCCCTGTCAATGTTGTAAACCTAAAACTGCTCTAAAAAAAATAAAGTCTTATACAAAACAAAACAAAAATCCTAGAGTCAATATCGTACTCAGTTATGAAAGACTGAATCCCTTCCCCCTGATGACTGGGACCAAAGAAAGTATGTCCAGTTTTTCCATTCCTACTCAACATTGTATTGCAAGTCCTAGCCAGTGCAATAAAGCAAGAAAAAGTAAATTAATAGAGTTTGAAAATTAAGAAATAAATTTTCCCTTTTTGTAGATACCATGATTATCCACATAGAAAATTCCACTGAATCTATAAAAAGCCTTTAATGGAGTTGTGATGGTTAATTTATGTGTCAACTTGACTGGGTTAAGGGATGCCCAGATAGCTAAAGAAACATTATTCCTGAGTATGTCTGTAAAGGTATCTCCAGAAGAGATTAGCATTTAAATCAGTAGACTGAAGAAAGAAGTTCATCCTCACCAGTATGGGTGGGTATCACCTAATCCCTTGAGAGCCTGAACCGAACGAAAAGGCAAAGGAAGGGCAATTTTGCTCTCTTTGCTTTCCCTGAGACATCCATCTTCCCCTGCCTCTGGAACAGCAACCAGACTGAATTATATCATCAGCTTTCCTGGTTCTCCAGTTTGCAGACAGCAGGCTATGGGACTTCTCAGCCTCCATAACTGCATGAGCCAATTCCTCTAACAAATCTCTTTATATATATGTTATATATCCTTTGTTTCTGTTTCTCTGGAGAACCCTGACTAATACAGGAGTTTGTCAAGGTTGTAGGATAAAAGTCAATACATAAAAATCAATTGCAGTTGACCCTTGAACGATGTGTGGTTAGGGACACCAAACCTTCTGCACAGTCAAAAATCCATGTATAATTTTAACTCCCCCAAAATTTAACTACTAATAGCCTACTTTTGACCAGAGGCATTACATATAATATTGTCAAATAACACATATTTTGTATATGTATTTTTTAAAGATTTTATTTATTTATTTCACAGAGGGAGAGAGATCACAGGAGGCAGAGAGGCAGGCAAAGAGAGGGGGGGAAGCAGGCTCCCCGCCGAGCAGGGAGCCCGATGCGGGCCTCAATCCCAGGACCCTGAGATCATGACCTGAGCAGAAAGCAGAGGCTTTAACCCACTGAGCCACCCAGGTGCCCATGTATATGTATTATATACTGTATTCTTACAATAAAGTAAGCTAGAAGAAAAAATGGTATTAGGAAAATCATAGGGAAGAGAAAATATATTTGCAGTACTATACAGCACAGTACTGCANGTGCTGTATAGTACTGCAAATATATTTTCTCTTCCCTATGATTTTCCTAATACCATTTTTTCTTCTAGCTTACTTTATTGTAAGAATACAGTATATAATACATATATATGTATAATATATATATATATATGTATATATCTCCATATAAGCAGATCCACACAGTTCAAATGCATGTGTTCAAGGGTCAGCTGTATATTTTAAATACTGGCAATGTACAACTAGATATTTTGTTTGTTTGTTTTTTGTTTTTTTAAAAGAGGTTTTCAGTGCTCCTTCCACAGGGAAGTAAATATCATCTACTCAAATGGATAACAACTTGAACAACTAGATATTTTTCTTAAAGATTTATTTATTTGACAGAGAGAGATTACAAGTAGGCAGAGAGGCAGGCAGAGAGAGGAGGAAGCAGGCTCCCAGCCACCCAGGCACCCGAACAACTAGATATTTTAATATATCATTTAAAGTAGCTCCAAAAACCAGTTATGTTTGGGAATAAATTGAACAAAACATGGGCAAGATTTATACATTGAATTCTACAAAGTGCTAATGAATAAAATAAAAGAAAATCAAGCATTGAAAATATAGTCAATACTATCATAATAACTTCGTATGATACCAGACGGTAACTACACTTATCAAAGTGAGTCGGTCTGTCTTCTTTCTTTCTTTCTTTCTTTCTTTCTTTTTTTTTTTTTGGTGCACCATTCCTGGAAGTACTGCAATACCAGGTCGATGCGGGGAGTGGACAGAGCAAGCTCCTATTTCATCTCCTTGCTCCAAAAATCCATTTAATATATTGTCCTTGGATAGAGGACGTATCAGATATTAAACTGATAAGAACAGATACTACACTTGATCTTAGCCAAAAGGCCGAGAAGTGATTCAAAGTGAGCATTTCATAATGTATATAATTGTTGAATCACAATGTTGTATACCTGAAACTGATATAATATTGTACATCAACTATACTTCAGTTAAAAATAAAATTAAAAAAAAAACAAAGATCAAAATGAATGGTAAGATATAGTATATTAATGGATTCATGGACTCAATATAATTAACATGCCAATTGTCCATAAATTGTTCAATAGATTTAATGCAATTCTGACATAAAGTCCAGTACAATACTTTTGTAGAGATATAGGCAACTAATTCTAAAAGTTGTACAGAGCACTAAATGAACTAAATATTTGAAATAATTTTGAAAAAGAAAAACAAAGTTGGATGATTCATGCTACCAGATTTTTAACTGTTATAAAGCTGTAGTAATCAAGGGTATGGTATTACCAAAGAGACACATAGATCAGAATAATAGGCTAGAGAGTTTGGAAATAGACCCACAGGAATATGGCCAATTGAATTTTCATAAAGATGAAAAGGCAGGGGTCCTGAGTGGCTCAGTCAGTTAAGCATCTGCCTTTGACTCAAGTCATGATCCAGGAGTCCCAGGATGGAGTCCTGGGATCAAGCCCCGCATCGGGCTCCCTACTAAGTGGGGAGTCTGCTTCTCCCTCTGCCTCTGCTTGTGTTCTCTCTTTCTCATTCATTCTCTCTCTCAAATAAATAAATAAAATCTTTTAAAAAGAAAGACGAAAAGGCCATTTAATGGAAACAAAAGGAATTTACTGGACATCTATATGCAAACCCTCCCCCCACACAAATCCTCAACTTATAATTCACATGTTTTATAAAAAGTAATGCAAAAATCATATATCTAATATTAAATATAAAAATATAAAATTTTTAGAAGAAAACATGAGAGAATCTTCATGTCCTGGTGTTCTGTACTCTTAGCTATAACACCAAAAGCACTATATATAAAATTAAAAAATGGATGAATTGAGTTCATCAAAATTAAACATTTTTCTCTGTGAAACACACCATTAGGAATAAAATTCAAACTACAGACTGGGAGAAGTATTTGCAAATGACAATATAAAAGACTTGTATCTAGAATATACATAATACTTCAAAAACTTAGCAGTAGAAAAAAAATTTTTTAATGAGGTGGCATGGGGGGTAAGGGTACTTGAACAGACACTTCACAGAAGGGTATTTTTGGATAGCAAATAAACAGATGAAAAGTTGTTCAACATCATTAATCTTTAGGGAAATGCAAATTAAAACCATGATGAGGTAAGACTGTATACATATTAGAATTGCTAACAAAAGATAACACCAAGTGCTGGTGAGTATGTGGAGCATCTAGAACACACATACATTGCTGACGGTAATGTAAAATGGTACAGCCATTCTGGAAAACAATTTGGCAGTTTCCCAGAAAAGCAAGCATATACTGTATGTGAGTGCGTGTGTGTGTGTGTGTGTGTGTGTGTGTGTGTGAAAGAGAGAGACCTAGATTCTCCGTTAAGTGTGGACTTTGTTACAATGTTTAAACACAGCTGTCAACATATTTCCAATTGCACATTTTAAATATTGTTCACAAACATTATTCTCTAGGGAAAATGCCATATATAAAAAATAAATTATCCGTATTATATATGTAATTTCTTATATATGTAATTTTTTAATGCTTACTTTCCAAATTCATACTTTATGTGCCATATATTGTTGATTCTGGTTCAATGTTTCAATTTATTCAAACTAAAAAAAAGTCATATGTATCAGTCAGCTCCAGCTGCTATAACAAAATACCATGACTGGGTAGCTTAAATAACAGGAATTTATTCTTTATAGTTCTAGAGTCCAAGATCAAGATGTGAGCTGATTTGGTTCTCTGGTGAGGGCTTTCTTCCCAGCCTGCAGATGACCACCTTCTCACTGTGTCCTCACATGGTGGGGTGAGAGAGAGAGAGAGAGAGAGAGAGAAGAAGCAAGCTCTCTCCATCTCTTCTTATAAGTGCACTAATCTCCACCTCATTTAAACCTAATTACTTCCCAAAGGGTCCATCTTCAAATACCTACACATTGGGAGTTAGGGCTTCAACATGTCAATTTGGGGGGGTGGGGTGGGCACAAATATTCAGCCCATAATACCATATGACTCAGCAATCCCTCTTCCAGATATATACTCTAGAGAGATCGAAACTTATGTTCACACAAAGCCTGTCCATGAGTATTTATAGTAGTTCTATTCATAATTGTCCAAATCCAGAAACAACCCAAAAGTCTTCCAATGGTTGAATGGATAAACTATAAGAGCTGCAGTAAAATACTACTCGGCAATAAAATGAAATGAACTATGGAGACATGCAATAACATGGATGAATCTCAAAGGCATAATGCTGAATGAAAGGTATGTACAAGTTTACATACTTTTTGATTCCATTTATATTACACCTTGGAAAAGTCAAAATTATCTTGATGGGTAATAAATTAGTTGTTGCTATGAGTTAGGGATGTGGAAAAGCTGTGAGTACAGCCTGAGGAAGTTTTATGAAATGATGGAAATATTCTGCATTATGACTTTGGTGGTAGTTTCACAAATCTATACATGTATTAAAATTCAAAAAGCTATATGCCAAAACAAGAGCCAATTTTAGTGTATATTGTTTTTAAAAAGTAGAACTCCATAAAATAGACAACAAATAATTGAGCAAATAAACAAAGCCAAAAGTTGATTCTTTGAAAAAATAGTAAAATTGATGAATTAGAAGCAAACTGATAAAGAAAAGCAAACCCAAAATTACCAATTTTAGGAATGAAAGAGGGGACATGGCTACTGATTCAAAAGACATTAAAAGGATATTAAGGAAGAAGTATGAATTACCTTATGCCAACAAACTTGACAACTTACATAAATTAGAGAAATTTCTTGAGGGACACTAACTACTTCCTCTTACGTCTCATTGACCAGAACTGAATCACACAGCCATTCCTAGCTGCCAGGGAGGCAAAGTGAGTATATGGCAAAGAGAAACAGAATGGTCATGGAGGGTTTAGTTTAATCAAGCTTATTCTCTATGGCTGGGCACAGTGTTGCCCTCCTCCAATCAAAAAAATCGGGAATGTGTTAGAAGTAATGAGAAGTACTTTTTTTTTTTTAAGATTTATTTATTTCAGAGAGAACAAAAGAATGTGCACACCGACAAGCTGGGGGAGGGGGGAGGGAGGGAGACAAGCAGACTTCCTGCTGGGTGGGCAGCCAGAGGAGGGCTTCATCCCAGGACCCTGAGATCATGACCTGAGCTGAAATCAAGGGTTGCTGCTTAGCTGACTGAGTCACCCAAGCACCTGGAGAGTGTTTTATGTGGGGATAAATCTGCCACAGGCTTTTAGCTACTTGCAATCAAAAACTCCCAGTGCATTGCACTTATTGGCTAAAACAGAATCTTTAACCAGTATATTTTAAATGCCCAGAGGGAAATACTTCTGAACTGAGAAGGACTGAGAGCTTCAAAATAATTGTTACAGAAAACCCTAGAAAAGATTGTGATTGTTCTTGGATGAAATCTGATTAAAACCAGGTCTGAGGGCTGTGCTTTCCTTCCAATGTGAAATTTTTTTTTACTTTGCTTCTTCTGTCTTTGGGTGCCTCTCTTCCCCTTCAGCACACTACCTCATGTAGGTGTGTCCCTCTCCTGACTGTATTCTGTTCTTCTTTTACTGGAGTACTTCTCTACTGCCTTATAAATACTTGCGTTTTTTGGTTCATCTCCTAAACAAGACAGTAATATTAAAAGAAGGAATCATGCCTTCACTGTAGTCACATGTAGGTCCTCTGGAACCAGGTGGTATCTATCCGGTTTTTGTTTTTTACCATTGGTTAATGAGTGAGATGCTTTCAAAGCAAGGTCGAAAGATTTAGCTGGTAAAGAAATAATGAGGCTTTTTAAAATTGAGACAGATCAGTGCTTACGTTGACAGTGAAACCAAGAGTAGCCAAAAAGTGCCAGTTCCCCATGAACTGATGTGATTGTCTCACATCAAAAGGATAACACCAAAATAGGAGTCAGATGACTTCGACTTGAGACGCGGAATGCCTTGTTGCTAAGAGGTTAATGCCACACTGTATCTGAGCCTTTTTATAGTCAGCTGCTGTACACCAGGCAGGTGAGGCCGACACCCTCATCACAACCCAGCAAGTGATGAAGAACTGTCTCATGACAGCCTCCTTGGAAGACAGGGATGTGAGTGGCAAAAGGCCTTATTGCAGCTCCTCACAAGCCTCCCATGCTCTCACATTCTGGATCACAAGGTGTTCTGCCAAGACAAATCAGCTGCAGTTCAAGCCTCACCTACATGGCGTATGTAGGTAGGTACAAGGCTGTCCAGCACTAGTGTGGAGCTATTCCTTACACTCAGGTTGCTCAGAATAACATGATGCTGTATTTTTACTGTATCTTTAACATGGCAATAGGGGCCGCCATTCAGGAAAGAGCCCACATAATGGGGCTCAGAAGGATGTTTCAAAGTGGGTGTTGTGGGACCTGCCCTCAAAAGAATATATTAGAGAGGGAAACTTCATTGTGGTTTCCATTTACTCTCTTAGAAAGAATTAGGAACAATAAAATGAATCCCAGGCAAAGAGTTTTATAAAATTTTGCAACACTTTCAATGATCCCAAGTATTTCTGTTTGATATTATTTATCTTTTTTGTCTAACATTAATTAGATGTAAAAACTCAAAGCAAACCAAAATAAAACAAAAATGCCTTGAGCTAGCCTTTAGGGTTACTAAAGAGGGAAAATCTGAGAAGAGCAGTCAAGCAGCTTGGTGGCAGTAGCCAAGTAGGACAGTGAAATGGCTGGATTTTGCAGCCTCCTAAATGAGGAAAGAGAGGAGAGGCACCAGAGTTAGCAGGAGTTCTGGGGAGACAAAGTTCGGGTTAGATAGTGAATTAGTGCTATACCATCAGCAGCTTGCTCACTAGCTCTCATTCACGAATCCAGCAGAGGCTGAGGGCACTTTATGAAGCCCTGAATGAACCAGAAAGCTGAAGCCTGAGGATCTTGAAATGCTTCTGGAAGGCTGGACCTGCACTTCTAACATAGACCTTAAACAACAGGGCTCTTTTGTGCGGTTTCTGATGCCTGACATGTGATCTAGCAAAAGGGGCAGTGTGACAAGCCCACAATTCATTTATTTAACAAATATTTATTGAGTTCTCTATGTACCAGGCAGTCAGCATCCTAGGACTAGGTGGGGAGACTGTGTTGTACAAGACAAACAAGATCCTTGACCTTATGGGACTTACAGACAAAAAAAAAAAAAAAGAAAAGAAAAGCAGAGAACAGGGAAATGAATAAATGAGATCACTCTACTCTGCTTTGAAGGGTGGAGAGACTGCCAGTGAGGCTAAGAATCCAGGGTCCCAACAAGCCTAAGAGCGGAGGTCAGAGTCCGGAGGCAGGGAACAGACCACAGGGGGCCTTGCAGGCCGGTGTGAGGAGTTTTTATATTATACTTAGGGCAGTAGGGATCCTTTGAAGGCCTTTAAATAGGGCCGTGAAGTGGGCTGATTTACTTTTCAAATGATAACTTCAGCAGCGGTTTTGTGGTATAAAATGTCAAGTCTGAAGTCAGAAGGTGACGATACACTCCGCGAATTCACTGAGATCACTGCCAAAGCTCTTAAGAGTCTCATCTTGTTTCCCTGACAGATAATTGGGTCAAAATAAAGCTGTGTAACACGGGTGGGAGCCAAAGGTTGGAGTCATGCTTTGGTTTCAAATTTTGTCTCCCCCTTACTCGTTATGAGCTCTAGGCAAGTGATTGACTTGTGCCTCGGTTAGCTATGTCGGCTGTGAAATGGGGATAATAAAAGTTCTTACCATCACAGACCTCTTGTGAAAACAATACAGGGGGCTGGTACAATGCAGTAAGCACTCGTAAATACTCGCTTTTATTACTTCTTTCAGAAAGTTACTGTGAGCTCTGTATGAGATAATATCGCCTGTGAGACGGCTGGTGAAACCGTGAAGACTATCTTAATGGCAGAATTCTCTTCTCTTTCTTTTCTCTCTCTGAAGCGGAACGCAGAACTCTGGGCTATCCGAGGAGAGAGGCGCGAGGCCAAGCGCAGCCTCAAAGCGGTCATTGTCGTCGCGCCGCCCCTCCCCCGCCCGGAGCGCATCTCCATGGCAACGCGGGGCTTCGCCTCTCCCCGCCTCCTGGGACCCGCAGACCGGAAGCAGTCCGCGCCGGGGGCTTCTGGGAAACGGCTTGTGAGCGGCGTTTCTGCGTCTGGTTTGGACAGCGAGGCTGCTGCGGATCCTGAGTTGGAGGTTTGCGCGAGAATGGAGGGAAGGGCGTGAGGGGGCCGCTGGGCTAAGGGGCTGCGGACCTCTTGGCAGAAGTCAGCGAAGAAGCTCGGCGGGGACCTTCCTCGGCTTCCCGGGAAGCGCGGAGGACAGGCCGCAGTCGCCGGGTCCAGCAGTTGGGGGGCGGATAGGTGTAGAAGGAAGGCCAGATTGGGCTTTCAGCACCATCGGAGAGTCCTCCATCTTCTGTGTCCTCCGCGACCCTCGCCTCTCCCCCTCCCCCATCGGCCGGTTTTGTTCTATTTCGAGGCCTGGCGTCTCGCGGAGGATTCTGGGATTCGTTTTGGGCGGAGGTGGGAGAGGGCGGGCCTCGCGCGGGGGCTGCCGGGGCTTGTAGTTCCGCCGGACGCGGGCGGAAGTGCCGTCTCCCCGACGCTGTTGGGACGATGTGGCCTCTGGTCATCTGAAATTCGCCGGCGGGGGTGCGGGGAAGAGGGCCTGGGGGACTCCGGCGCCGGGGCGGGGTTTGCAGCGGAACTCCGCGGAAGCGAGGCGAGATCACCGGGGACGCGGCTCCCCGCCCAAACACTGTAGCGAGCGCGGGCCTGCCCTCCTCGCGCCTCCTCGACGGGCCACGAGCAGACTGCCGTGAGAGAACATAAAAGGAAGAGAGATTTCTTTCTTGTAGAATGATTGAGCCTTTGATAAGGTAGAGTCCTGGAATAGGAACTAACGAATCTGTTGGCTAAACCCTATTTAAAAGGCCGTCACACTCCGGAATAATTAAACCTGTCTGCATTACTTGTTTGATAAGGTCTCTTCCGATAACTAGTCTTGCTAGGGTTACAGGAAGTTTTGTGAAATCTTTGGTTTTCAGATTCTGGGCCCTAGATAGATATACTGAGGAGCTGCATGGCTCATTCCTAGTATGTGTTGTAAATGATGGCATAGGCATGACTGTGCAAATACAAGGAAAGGATCAGAAATAGCAGTACAAGTTTTCCCTGAAGGTAGAAGCTGGGAAAACTGTGAGTCACCCAGTGTGAGATGCTGATTCTGGGCCTCTGCAAGAAGTTAAGGTGTTATGCTAGTGCCTTCTCTTCATTGAATTTGCGGTGATCACTGCTGGTCATTATAGATTTAAATGTAGTTATGTGGTGGGTGACTGACAGTATTTGCATTGCATGGCACCTAGTGTTTAGCTTTTTTTTCCAGTATGAATTTGTTAACTGAGCAAGTGGATATTTTTTTCACATATATTTTAAGCCCAGGGAGTTCTTAAACATTTAAAAGATCTTTCTTAACTACTAAAAACCACAACTCTTAAGAGCATTTTGTTAAATAATTTTTAAACAGATTAACAGAAAAGCAGTCCCTGCTTTGAATTGACTACATGGGTCAAGGACCACCAGTCCTGAGTTGCAAGTAAAGTGTTCCAGGGTCAAATGCATTTAGAAAATCGACTGAGTTGGATAGGTTCTTACTTGGACTCTCTTGATTATTGAAAAAAGGTTTGTTGACTTAATAGGTCCTATATTGGTCAACTTTTTTCTAAAAGGCCAGATAGTAAATATTAGGTTTTTCAGACTATATTGTGTCTCTTGAAACTACTCAACTCTGTCACTGTGGCATGAACCATCAATAAATAAAATTACACATTTTAATTTCTTACGATTTTCACATGTCATGAAGTATTCTTGTGTTTTTTTGCAACCATGTAAAAATGAAAACTATTAGTACAAACATTGTACAAAAAATGGGGAGCAAGCCAGATTTGGCTGTGAGCTGTAGTTTGCCAACTTCTATAGCTTATTGATCAAAATTTTTAATCCGGGAAAAAACAAGTATTTTTACTTTCTTGTCAGTATATGTTCAAATTCTTAGGATATTTGGTTATCTATGTTTGTTTGTTTTAATTTCTTGTCCCTAGGGGTGCCTGTGAAGAAAACAGGGTATATCCCTGAGTATCCTGCCTTGATTGACTTTTCTTGAAGTATTATAAATCAGGATGTCTGCACAGTCCGTGGAAGAAGATTCAATACTTATAATCCCAACTCCAGATGAAGAGGAAAAAATTCTGAGAGTGAAGTTGGAGGAGGATCCTGATGGTGAAGAGGGATCAAGCATCCCCTGGAACCATCTTCCTGATCCAGAGGTTTTCCGACAGCGATTCAGGCAGTTTGGATACCAGGATTCACCCGGGCCCCGTGAAGCTGTGAGCCAGCTTCGAGAACTCTGCCGTCTATGGCTCAGGCCAGAGACACACACAAAAGAACAAATTTTGGAGCTGGTAGTGCTGGAACAGTTTGTTGCCATCCTACCCAAGGAACTGCAGACTTGGGTTCGAGAGCATCATCCAGAGAATGGAGAGGAGGCAGTGACAGTGCTGGAGGATTTAGAGAGTGAGCTCGATGACCCTGGACAGCCAGTGAGTCTGTTTGTGTCACTCTCCTGGGTCAGAAGCACTGGCATAGCAGTAGGCAAAACTGCTGAGTTAATTCTGCTCAACTAAATTAGAATTATGTTTATCCCTGCTCCAGGCTCCCCCACCCCACTGTTCCCCTCTAGCTGTGCTTTGTCATACAGGCCCCTGCACTATGTGTGGTGTTATGGTTTTTCTTGGGTGTTTTTAGTTCTCAATCTTATCAAATTTCTTCTCAGCTGAACCAAACTTCATTTTTTCCAGGTTTCTCTCCGTCGACGAAAACGGGAAGTTCTGGTAGAGGAAATAGTTTCTCAAGAAGAAGCTCAGGGATTACCAAATTCTGAGCTTGATGCTGTGGAGAACCAGCTCAAGTGGGCATCCTGGGAGCTCCATTCCCTAAGGCACTGTGGTGAGGACCAAAACTCCCAAGTGGGCTAGAGGGTGAAAGAGAGTGTGGGCCTTTTGTCCAGAACTCTTTGCATGTTCCCACTAGGGGCTAGAGAATAATGACCTTACCTGATTTTGTAGAAATAGACACATTATAGGATCTTGATTCTTAAAACAGTTTGCAGGCCTTGGGTCTTTTATTCTTAGACATTAACACCATCAGCCTTTTCTTCCCTTAACCTCTTGAAGACCTGCCCGTTACAGGCTGGCATTTGCCTTACTTTGAGCAAGCACCCACTTGCAGATTAGGCCCCTTATTTACTTATTTGTTTGTTTATTTATTAGATTTTATTTATTTGAGAGAGAGAGTGTGACAGAGATCATGAGCGGGGAGGAGAGGGAGAAGCAGGCTCCCCACTGAGCAGGGAGCCAGGGCTTGATCGCAGGACCCTGGGATCATGACCTGAGCCGAAGGTAGATACTTTTTAACCAACTGAGCCAGGCAGGCGCCTCTAGGTCCCCTTATTTTGCATACTGTATTCTCTGTCTTCTGTTTCACATCCTTTCAGTCTCCTGCCTAATTCTCTTGGCATAATAAGCTTACCCTGAAGCCTCTTCAAATCCGTTCTTTTTGTTGCTGACCAGCGAAGTCTTTCTAAATTTTTGATTATTTTTGTTTTTCTTCAACATCCTACCTGGAGTCTTTTTTTTCCTAAGAAACATCTTTTGTAGAAATGATGCTTGGATAAAACTCTTAACATTTTCCAAGAATTTATGCAAAAACAGGCTCTATAGCTAAAATATGCATTAAGTACAGAAAAATAAAAAGCTCACGATTATAATAAGTCATTTAAACTAGTCTTTCCCAGTATATTGGCAGTTGACACCATAGACTTAGTATACTTTGATACAACCTGGTATATTCCTAATCCTGCCGGGTTCATGTTCATATTTTTTTGAGACTGCTTTGGGAATCTTTCCCTGAGGTAGTTGTAGACAATGCTGGTATGTGCCACAGATGGGGTCTCCTCAGATTTTCTTCCCATCTGAGAGGACAGTGGTAGGGAACCAGAACTCGTGGGGTGGAGCTGAGGTCTCCTGAGATCCTGTAGTTTTATGTTTCATGGGACCATCTTCTCTGGATTGAAGTTTGAGAACCACTATCCTTTGTCATTGAAGGTGACATTTTCTTGGCTAGAAAATTTCTCCCTTGCCTGAATTTTAGAGTAATTTTCCCTTATTTGTAAATGGCCTCATTTCAGGGGTTTAGTCTGTACCACACTGGGGAACTTCTTTCTTTCTGTGTCGTTTGCCTCCACGTAACTTTAACACTTGCTTCTCTGTTGTTCACGTTTCCATGCCTCACTGATGTCCTGTACCCTTCAGTCTCTTGTTGTTAGTCTTCCCTCTTGACTTTATCCCTTTAGTAATCATTATAGACTTGCTCACTGTTTACCACTTTTCTGATTGCTGCTGCTTACCCTCTAGTAACTGTACTCTTCAAGGTTCGAAGTTTCAGGAAAGTCTTAAATGAGACTTGCTCATACTGCTTCCTGCATGTTGGTAATTAATTCAGGCTTTTGTTTCACAGGACTTATTTAACTGAGGCTTAGAAATAATAACTCCTCTAAGTACCGTGGCAAATACCAAGTAGGGCAATCTTCATTTACAGGAAAATTGTCACTTTCAAGAACCTGTTGAATATATGTGTCATGTCCTGAATTAACAGAGAATACCCCCAGTTTATCTTCAGTTTCTTATTAGGACATCTTCTGGGTTCTGTTTTTAGTGTAGTGTTGGTCATGATCTGCCTGGTCTTGCTCATTTCAGAAATAGTCATTTTTCTGACAGATTGCTTGTTTTTTGCACTATTGTACTTTGATGTAATTTCTCCCTTCCTCAGAGCAAAAGAATATTATGATTTCCTAATGGCCAGTTTTATATTTCTTAAGACATTTCAGTCAGACCTAGCTTGCATCACTTTGTCTGACAGTCTTAGAATTTGCCATGATTCTGCCCTTTGTTTTCTGACTAGTATTGTATAGCCCACATGCTTATGTCACCACTTTTATTCAGATAATAACCTTTTAATTCCTCATTATGTTAGCATGCCATTACCTCCCTTAGCCTCATAATCAGTCATTTCAGTTTTTTCTTTTTTGGAGTAGGCCACCTTACCACCAGTTTTCAGAGTGCTGTTTGTAGATATATGCAAGCTATTTACTTTTAGTTCAGTTTTACCGAATTTTTCTTCAGGTCTCTTTCCTTCCAGAATAGGAAACAAGTGATATTTACATTTTTTCTTTATTTCAGACGATGATGGTAGGACTGAAAATGGAGCACTAGCTCCAAAGCAGGAGATTCCTTCAGCAGCAGAATCTCATGAAGTTCCTGGCACTCTCAATATAGGTGTTCCTCAAATTTTTAAGTATGGAGAAGCCTGTTTCCCCAAGGGCAGATTTGAAAGAAAGAGAAATCCCTCTCGAAAGAAACAGCATATATGTGATGAATGTGGAAAACACTTCAGTCAGGGCTCAGCCCTCATTCTTCATCAAAGAATCCACAGTGGGGAGAAGCCCTATGGATGTGTTGAATGTGGGAAAGCATTCAGCAGAAGTTCTATCCTTGTGCAGCATCAGAGAGTCCATACTGGAGAAAAACCTTACAAATGTCTTGAATGTGGAAAAGCCTTTAGCCAGAATTCTGGGCTCATTAATCATCAGAGAATCCATACTGGGGAGAAACCTTATGAATGTGTTCAGTGTGGGAAATCTTATAGTCAAAGCTCAAATCTTTTTAGACATCAGCGAAGACACAATGCAGAAAAACTTCTGAATGTTGTGAAAGTATAAGAAGTTACAAAAAAAAATCAGCACTCAGGTCTTTTTCTTCAGAAATGAAGACAAAATTAAAAACATGAAATGATAAATAATAGTTTTATTTCCCTATATAGACTGTTAGAAAATCCACTGGGAAATGTAGAAAATCTTCACCCACCATTATTTTATCTTGAAAGAAACGATGTCATACCTGCCTAGAAACTGAAATTTTCAACTTAATTCAGGTGTTAATGCCTAAATCTTCCATGTGATGTTTATATTATTTTTCCAAATAATGAACTACCTGATTCTTTGTCCCTTAAAAGTTTCCTTTTTAGACAGACATTATTTCTGTGTTGATCATTAAAATGTTCTTTGCAAAGATACATTCCCTTCTACATTAAAAGGCAACATAGGAATTATAAAATCTGAAAACCATTTTTAAAAGATTTACCCTTCTGCTTCCTTTTACCTAATTTGGTATGCATTTCAGAAAATAGAAGATAAAGGATGACCAAAAGCCTCAAAGTAAAATGAGCCTTAAAACTCAGATAAGAAGTGATGGTGATAAAACATCAAAAAGTAAATGGGACACCTAAATTGGGCAAGATAAATACTTTGATCCAAGAATTGAAGTATATCAAGAATTTATCTCAGTGTAATTATCTGCCTGCAGGGAAACTCAAACACCGCTTATCCTGTCTAATTTGAAGGCATCCTGCTAATGAGAATAATGTTCTCCTGTGTTACCGGTAGAAAGTGGACAGTGTGAACAATAAACACTTGTAAAACTATGAGAGTAGACATTCTAACACTAGGGAAGAATTTGTAGTGAACGGCAATGTTGAAGGGCAAATGTAAACATGAGGGTAATGGTCTGTCTTGGCTTTTAGAAAACAAAAGAGACTTGAAGATCTAATTTATTATTTTGCCTTTTTTTTGGTTAAAGGCATAAAAATCCATGACAGGTGGGCAACAAGTATCAGGTTTGCTGTTTTATTCTTTTGGTACAAAAGGGTTGCACACCAGGCTAACAAAACAGCCATGCATTTATTATTAAACATTTTCTACCGACAAGGCACTGTGCTAGGTACTGTAACCCTACCATAGGTAGGTAGATATTTCTTCCACTGTAAATCATTGGGGATTTGGTCTAAAGCTGTTTCCTGTGAGTTAGCTTCTTCCCTCTGTCTGAGCAGTCCTGGGGGAAGTCATCTCTGAGATTCCCAGAGGTGTAGTTCTCTTACCAGGGTATTGTATTTGGGGGAAAGGAAGACTCTGCTCAAAGAGCTAGCCAGGTCTCAGCAATCTTAAGAGGTGAGTCCAAGATACTTTAACACAGTTTGGAGGTTTGTGGGTCTTTTAAAAAAACTAATCAATCTCTAATAGCATCGAGGTTGTACTTACATGTTAAGTTGAATGGATTGTTCTATTTAAAAATAATAGGTTATTAACAGCTAGTTTATTAACTATCAGAATTGATTGAACTATTTTTTTTTAAATTTTAAGTCTTAACACATTTTAAAAAATGTATAAAAAGTAATACATTGTAGTAGTAGGATTATATACTCCTTGGCTGAGAATCCCAAGTACTGTGGTTTTACTGTTTAGTGGAAAACTCTGGAAGTTAAAATAGAGAATATGAGAAAAGACTTTTTTATAGTGGGCATTAATTGTGTGGAAAATGACCCATGTGAATAAAAAGATTTCATAGTTCCAGAGATTTTGGTTACATCTGGTGCTTGGATCAAATTTAAAAATGGAAGGTGAGATTTGCATGAGCCTGTTAAAAAGCATAGTAATAAATGCAAGGCCAGCTGGTGGAAAAGTGAGGCAGAATGGAGCTTGTTTATAGATTTTCTGATAACAATTATAAGAAATGTGCTTTATAGATTAAGATTTATTGAAGTATAAATATGTAGTAATGATATAATGTATTTTAAGTTATACAAGAAAATGTAGGGACTTTTGTTTGGGTCTTTTTCTCTTTGTGGCTGAGAGGAAACAAGTCAATGTCCAATAAAGCTATAAACTCCTCCGCTCTAAGATAAAGCGATCTTGAGTTGATTTATTTATTTATAACTGGCTTCTTTCCAAGTAGGTTTTGAGGTGGCATATTTTTAATACTTCTGCTGAGATGACAGAATTCTTGTATCAGAGTAGGTAAGAAGGGAGCAGCAACCTCTCAGTAGCTAGAATTTCACCCTTTTTTTTTTTAGATCTTACATTTTTCCTGTATACAAAGAAGCTTCCCTGTGGTACATTTGTCACAAATGCCAAAGATGTTTGGTATAATGTCAGAGCTTAGAAAAAGTGGTGTTAGACTTGGCAAATACCAGTTTGTCTTGTCAGTTCTGATACCTGTATGTTGTTTAGAAAGGATTCTGAGGCTAAGGCAAGGCTCCGTGGGAAAACTGGGCTGGACCCAAAAAGACGGGATTAGGGTATATGGGAAAAGAAATGGTAGTCTGTGTATTCACCTTCTCCTGTTAGGCTAAGTCCCCACTAGACAAACTGATTTAAAATAACTCTTCAGTGATTTATTACTTCATCCAGACATTAATTTATACCCATACAGATAATCATAGTTAGCAATTCTGGGGGCTGCCCATCCTCTGATGAAGTGGTGAGCTGTCCGTGGCCAAGGGGTGCCATCTGTTTGGTTTGTAAAAGAGCGGTCATGGTTAATGGCATGGAGACTGCTGATAACTGCCCAGTAGCTGCTGAGCATTTGCTCATTACTGCTAACGTTTCTTCTGGTTTTCTTGGAGGTTAAACTCCCAAAATTTAATTTAGCAATGTGTGTATCACGTTTATGTAAATTGAAGGGAGGGATGTATGTATTGAGATAATCTGCATTCCAGGCATCGGATTAGTCACTATACCTATCTCACTTAGATTTGTAGACAAGGAAAGAAAGATTCCAAGATTGTGTGACTTGCATGTGGCCAATTAGAGCTTAAACTCAAATCTAGTACTGTGAACTTAACAAGGATATCTATTTTTTCACAGTGTAGTGAGTGATGGCTGTTAAACCTTGATTGATAAATGTCAGTACAGAAATGTTAAATGGAAAAAGGACATTTCTCTTCACACTCTTACTCAGAACTAATAATTACTTGGTTTGCTATTCTTCCAGACTTAGGTATATACATATTTAAGCAAAATGTGTTAATAGTTGACACTGGTTGCTGCACACGGGCACTGTTGGAAGCGCTTTACCGCGGATTAATTCTTAATCCTCACAGCAACCATATGAGGTAGGTATATAGCCCCATTTTCCATGTACTGCACTGAAACTCGCCTCCCCTCCCTCTCACCTTGATGTAGACATTGTTCTTTATGGCTGCACACTACTCCATTGCATGAATATACTGTAATTTATTTAACCCCTTATTGATGGAAAAGAAGTTCTTTCCAATTTTTTATTATAGATAAAGGTATAGGTACCATTCTCATCCATCTATTTTGCTGCCCGTGTGCATATTTCTGTAGGATAAATAGCAAGAAATAGGTTTATTGGGTCAGAGAATGTGCACATTTAACATTTCGAGAACTATCACCAAAAAGATGGTACCAGTTTACAACTCCATCAATAGAGTGCCTGTTTGCCCGCACTTCTACCAACCCTGAATCCTGAAATATTTTTACCACTCTGGTAGGTGAAATGTGTCTTTCCTTTTATTAACAAGGATGAACTTTTTACATTTATTGGCCATTTGCATTTCCTGTTGTGAGCTGTTTGCTCATTTTTTTTTTAATTATGAAAGAATAAATGACTACCATCTCATCATACGAAGTGTAAGAGCAAAGAGACCCTTTTCTCCAGCACTTCCAGTCACATTCCACCATCCACAGTTTGACATACATCCATCTAGTTGCTTTTCCGTACATTTCCATATGAATATAAATGCACTTCATAAATGCTATTTTTACATAAATCATAGATCTTTATTGTTCAGCTTGCTTTTTTTTTTTTCCTTTAGCCTCAAAAATCTTGAGGTCTTTAAGTTTCTTTAATGGTTGACTAGGATGCAATACTATGAAAACCTCATTTTTCAACTATTCTCTTACTTTTTTCTTGCTATTACACTGCCAAAGTAAACATCTTTTTCATATATTTCTGTGCACATGTGTGAATTTCTTTAGGATGGAGTTGTATGAAGTGGATAGTTGGGTCCAAGGATGTGCTTTCTGATAGAAAGGTCTTCATAACTTTCTGTTTTTACCCTATGTATGGAAAGTACCCATTTCCCCCATGTAGCCTTACCTACGCTTGATAATTGTTATCTGATGGGCAAAAAAAAAAAAATCATCTTGTATTTCCCTGATTAATGGTGAGGTTGAGGTTATTTTTGTATGTTTATTGGCCACTTTTATCATGGATTGTTTGTTCATGTTCTTTACCTATAATAGCTTTTCTGTTGGGTTATGTGTGGCTCTATGTTGTTGGGTGTTTGGGGGTTTTTTGTTGTTGTTCAGCATAGCATCTCTTTCCCCATCGTCTGGTAACAGAATCCTTATTTATTGTGGGGAACCCATTCCCTGTGGCTTAGATGAGTAGGTGACCCGGTCTGGCCTTCCTGAGTCCTGCAGCCTCTTAGCCACAGTGATTAAAAGAATGGGCATGTAACTCAAGCCAGGCTAAAGAGAGCTCTCAACAGAACTTCTGCTGGAACTACTGGAAAGAAGGCTCTACAGAGATTCCACAAACTAAGGACTGTGTCATGTGGAGAGAGTCTGAGGAGAGACTCAGAGGCTAGCAGAAAGAAATGAGAACTCAGTTCTAATGTCATTTTTCTGGAGGCCCTAGATCCAGCCGTGCCTAAAGCCTGCCCTACCTCCGAACTTCAAAGTTTTGTGAGCCAATAAAGTCCCTTTCTTGTTTAAAATAACTGAATTGGGTTTCTGTCCTGACTAATATAGGTTCTTTGTATTTTCTTATTGATTTGTAGAAAAGCATTGTAATTCAAAACTCTAGAATTAACACTTTATGCACTATATAGGTTAATAAAATTAGCATGGCCTTCCATGACTTGGCCTCTGTCAGCTTCTGCCATTTGTTACTCTGCACCACACACATAACATTTTACATTCCAGCAATAACGAAACATTGGTGTTGGAACATCTGTGGATGAAAAGCTTTTCGCACAATTGTGTCTGGCATTTCTCTTCGGTCCTTCATACAGATTCATTAATCTAGAACTCAAGACTGGGGATTACACTGCCAAGTCTATGCTGTTCCCACCTCCAACCATTGCTCTTGGAATATTCCCCTCAAACACCCCCTGTATGTGACCCTTGAAGCCCCTCCCCATGGCCATAATTTTACCTTCCGCTCCCCAAACATGGTTCTCTAGGGCCCTTTTTATTATCAAACCTGTGGATTTTAAGTTGCTAACGTCCAAAACTTGATTTTACGTCTATTGCTTCTGTGTGTGGAAACTACACGTGGCAGTAGAAAAAGGAAAAGCATAGTGTATGTCATATGATGAATGGTAAGGAGAAAAACTGGGGGGGGGGGGAAGGGAAATTTGAGGAAAGATGGGAATAAGTATAAGAAAGTAAGCCATGAGACTGGAGGAAAGATGTTCCGTGCATGGGAACAGCAAGTGCAAAGAGTTTGATGTGGGAGCAATGCCTGACTCGTTCAAGAACAGCAAGGA
Organism: Ailurus styani; assembly: GCA_002007465.1. Taxonomy (NCBI): domain Eukaryota; kingdom Metazoa; phylum Chordata; class Mammalia; order Carnivora; family Ailuridae; genus Ailurus; species Ailurus styani. The sequence continues at coordinate 2,479,771 of LNAC01000197.1, forward strand.
GGCAGAGTCACTGAAGCAGAATAAGCAAGGTAAAATGGTGGGTGAAGCCAGCGAATAAATGGGGTGAGTGGGGGAAGGGGCCAGATCATGGAAGACCTGGTTAGCCGTTAGTGGGACTATGACTTTTACTTTGAATGAGACGGGAAACAATTTTTGGGCAAAGAAGTAGCATTTCCAGGTGCTGAGAATAGAATAAAGTGTCCAGCTCCCTATGTAAATTCTTAAAAATGTTTCTTTGCATATTTTCTTTATGATGGTAATAATAGAGTTTAGAAATGAAAATTACCCAAAAAGTGACCCATGAGTCTACAATATTAGCAACATCCCATTAACATTTTAATTTTCTCTATACACCTATATAAATGTTCTCTCTATACCTATCCCCGTCTATACCTATTACACTGATATTTACAATAGGGGGAAAAAAGAAAAGAGTAAGGTGTCCATATCTCAGTTTGTTAATGCCTTCTTTCCTCTTAGCTTTCGATCATCTGTACTTCTACCTGAATCCTCCACTGGCTCTAAGCTGTCCTCTCACACTTATTCAAAGGGATGTTCCAAACCCTCTCCAGCTTGCATTATCAATTTTCCTCTCCTGGATTTTTTATTATGATGCAAATTGATTTTGTTTTTAAATCATGAACACACAAAATCCACTGGGCCAAGATGACCAGATCTAACCTACCTGAACAAATGTTGTAAAATATATACCGCAAAGGATCAGAGAGATGGGATCCCTGAGAGATGGGAAAGAAGTGAAGCAACCTTGGGTGGTCTCAGTTTACTACCTGGAGGAGTTTCTAGGCCTCAGCGCAGGAAAGGAGAACTCAAGCCTGGCATGCTCCCTGAGTTGAGAAAATGGAGGAAGGGGTCCTGGGAGGCCACAGTGGTGGCTTTTGCAGGGCAATTACCAGATAGGAAAGAACTAGACAGAGAACACTGGAGATTTGCGGAGGGCCCCCCTCCAGTAGAGTACTGATGAGCACATGTGTATAGGGAAACTGCCTGAGGTGGGGAAAGAACCATCCATAAGGATGAGAGAGAATAATCACCAGAGCTCACCAAGGGTACCTGAGCAGAAAACCTCATAGTTCACAGGGCACTAGTTAGAACATTGGTTCTCAAGTGCAATTTTGCCTGCCACTACCGCCCTTCCCCCCACCTCCGACATTTGGCAACATCTGGAGATGTTTTTTGATTGTTACAACCAGAGAAGATGAGTTCTACTGGCATCTTGTGGGTAGAGGCCAGAGATGCAGCTAAATATCCTATGATGCATAACAAATTATCCAGCCCTAAATATCAACTTTGCTGAGGCTGAGAAACTCTAGGTTTGGACAGTAGGAAGAGCCCTGCCTCATTAGCGGAGAAAAACGAACCTTAGACTCACATTCCCTAAAAGATACTTAAGAGTAAGACTTGAGAGGATAAAACCCTATCCAAATAATTTAAATACATCCCAGAACAAAACTCAAGGATATATTAAAAAAAATATATCCAGCACCCTCTAAGGCACAATGCATAATGTCTGACACCCAATCAAAAATTATAAGTCATGCAATGAAGCAGGAAAATATAACCCATAATAAGAAAAATCACTCAATTGGCCCAGAAACGCCAAATTGGTAGACAAGCACATTAAGACAATTATAATTACATACCACGTGATCAAGAAGCTAGTGGAAACACTAAACCTGTTTGATAGAGACATGAAAGGCATAAAAAAGCAACCAAACTAAACTTCTAAAGACGAAAACTACAATGACTGAGATTTAAAAAGAAAAAAAAAACCCAACAGATGGAATTAACTGTAGTTAAGGAGTAATAGAAGAAAGGAAGAAAAAGATTATAGTATATAAGACATAGCAATAGAAACTCTCCAAAATGAAAAACAGAGCAAAAGAAAACATTGAGAAAAAAATGAGTAGAGCATCGACACACTGTGGTACAATGTCAAGTGCCTGATATGTGTAATCGCAGTCTGAGTCCTCAAAGGCGAGAGAAGAAGTATAGAGAAATATTAGAAAAAATAATCTATGGGATGCAGTACTTATGGGGAAACTTATAACAATGAAACATATTAGAAAAAAAAAGTCGTGGGGCATCTGGGTGGCTCAGTTGGTTAAGTGCCTGACTCTTGATTTCAACTCAGGTCATGATCTCCAGGTCTTGAATCCAGTCCTGCGGCAGCCTCCACTCTTGGGGTGAAGCCTGCTTGGGATTCTGTCTCTCTCTCTGTCCCCCGCCCCCACTCCTGCGTGCTCCCTCGCTCTCTCTAATAAAAGAAAAAGTCTTAATTCAGTAACCTCACCTTCCATCTTAAGAAACCCAAATAAGAACAAATTAAACCCAAAGTAAAGAGAAGAAAGGAAATAACAAAGATTAGATTGGAAATCAACAAAATAAAAAACAGAAAAACTAGAAAAAATTTCTATATTCTTTTTAAACCAAAAGTTGTCTTTTAAAAAAGATTAACAAAATTAATAAAATTCTAGCCAGACTGTTGGGGGGTGGGAGGGGGGAATGCGGGAAAAGAAAGAGAAAATAGAAATGTCAGGAATGAGAGATGTGACATTACTGTACGTTATACAAATTCTTATCCACATAAAGAGTTGTAGTAAAGTTTGCTCACCTCCATATTGCTGATTCCAATACTCATTTATCAGATGTCTATTGCTTGAGCCATCAGCAGTATTTTGCATAACTGACATATTTATATATGTGGCTTCGAAAACAAAATGTTTGGGTCTTTCTCTACCTCACGGGGCATTTCTCCTCAGTCTCAACCCTGCTCTCTCTTCATATCTCTGGACTTTTGTTATCATGCAGTGCCTAAGGGCTCAGGGTTCAAGTCTCTTTCCTTTTCTACCTATATTCTCTTCCTGGGTGGTCTCATCTGGTCTTATCTCCTTAAATACTGCCTATGACTGCAAAATCTGTATCTCAGCCTAGATCTCTTCTCTGAACCACAGGCTCATATATCCCAGCAATAGCTACTCTGATGCCTGCTTTAGTCTGAGTTCCTAAGGAATCAGACCCTAAGATAAAAACAAAAACAAAACCGTTATTGCTAAGACTTTTTTGGGGGCGATGCAATCCCAGAAAAGGTTAAGGAGGGTAAATGGGAGGCAAAGAAGGAAGGAGAGTGTTGCTGAGGGGTCTGACAGCTTCTCAACAGCTGTTTTCTTAGTCTCACTGTGTTCTGAGCATGGGCGGGGGCGGGGGGGGGGTGGGGNTCACTGTGTTCTGAGCATGGGCGGGGGCGGGGGTGGGGTGGGGTGGGGACAGGGGCCAGAGGTAGAGCTCACCATGGTGGAGGAGGAGGAGGAGGGAGAAGACGTTTCTGCAGACTCTCCAGCCCTCTGGTCAGTTTCCACCACGGAGACCGAATTCCTCCACACTTCTAGGTGGCATCATTCAGCCTCACACAGGAGGATCAGCAGGCCAGAGGTCAAGTGCAAGTCAGTCGCTCCCCGGACCTGCAGTCTCTTGGCCCTGCAACCTCAGGGGTGGATGGTGCAGGCAGTGGTATTAGAGGGTTATGGGTATCTGAGCAGAACACCCACTCTGCAAATAGGAAGCAGCTTGTAACAGTGGCTTGGAACAGTGGCTAATTAGGCATCTTAAACCTAACATACCCCAACGTCAAACCTTTAATTTCTCCCACACCTGTTCTTCTCATAGTCTCTGTTACCTTAGAAATTGCAATTTTGTCCTTCCAGTTGCTCAAGCTAATAGCTCCTTGCTTCTCTGCTTGCCCTACTTCACTCAGTTCTCAGCACAGCAGCCAGCTCATAGAAGGCAGACCACGTCACTTTGGCTTAAAATCCTCTTCCTTTTTGATCCATTTAATTGTCATGGGGCACCGCATCTGCCACTTAAACTATTCAGAAAAAAACTCTACAGATGAGAGACTAGATAGATAGATAGATAGATATCTGGTTAAACAAAGAAGGTAGATAGAAAATTATAAAGAAATGATAATAAAATGCCAACACTCAGGGAATCTGGGTGAAGGATATATAGGGATTCTTTGTACTAGTCTTGCAATTTTCTATAAGTTTGAAATTATGTCAAAAGTCAAAGTTAGGGGCGCCTGGGTGGCCCAGTCGTTAAGCGTCTGCCTTCGCTCAGGTCATGATCTCAGTGTCCTGGGATCGAGACCCACATAGGGCTCCCTGCTCAGCGGAAAGCCTGCTTCTCCTTCTCCCATTTCCCCCTACTTGTATCCCCTTCTCTCACTGTCTCTCTCTCTGTCAAATTAAAAAAAAAAAAGTCAAAGTTGAAGAAAACGTAATGGCCCACAAAAGTTGAATTACTAAAGGAAAATCAGGGTGGGTGCTATTATTGAGAAGCTTGGGGTGGGGGTGGGGTGGGGAAGAAAGCAATTATAAATATTCACTATAGTCATAATTTAACATGATGTTGTAAAGCTGTGCTTATGGACATGTAAAATGTTAATAACAATGGGGAAAATTTAGTTTACCATTACCAGTATTATTTTTGGAAAACTAGCACACACATGTATATGTAGAATGGCACACATCAAAATTCTAGGTTTGCAAAACCTAGACAGTGACTTTTATCTTTACTCTTTTACATATTACCAATTTTCTCTTTTTACAATGAGCTAGCAGCTCATTTATAATCAGCAAAAAAAAAAAAAATCCCAAATCAATAAAAGTTAGAAAGAAAATTCTCCTTTAGGTCAGGAGTCAGCAAATGTGGCCCTTCTGTACAGGGCTAGATAAATATTTTCAGCTTTGCAGGTCCTACAGTTTCTGCTGCAGCTCTGCCATTGTAGCAGAAAGCAGCCATAGATAACACACAAACAAATGGGCATGGCTGGGTTCCATTAAAATATTATTTATAAAAACAGGTGGCAGGCTGGTCTTCCTAGTACTTTGTTGACCTGTAATTTAGATGGGTACTTTTTTCCTTAAAGAATGGCTTACAAGTGGGGTGTGCCTGGGTGGCTTAGTTGGTTGGAAGGCTGCGTTTGGCTTAGGTTATGATCCCAGGGTCCTTAAATCGAGCCCTGCATCAGGCTCCCTGCTCTGCAGGGAGCCTGCTTCTCCCTGTCCCCCCTTGTTCTTTCTAGCTCTATTGCTCACATGGATAAATAAAATCTTAAAAAAAAAAAAAAGAAGGCTTACAGGCAAGAAATATTCCCATTCCTATGGAACTTCGTATGGGATCCCCTGGACCAGCTGATGGTCTGAGAATTCCACTGGCTCTCTCCAATTAGCTGTATCATTGAATAAGTAGGCTAAATGAAATTCAGTGAAAATACCTAACCCAAACCACGTTTATAAACCAGTAACAAGTGCTTTGTCTAGAGAAATGTAATGTGATAAATATACATTGTATGATATTATAGATGGATTTGGTCTGTCAGAGAACTAGATCCCAACTGTCTGAAAAAATATTCCTTTTAATACGCCTTGGAGGCTCAGTGGTACCTCCCTGATGGCTGGGGTGATTGAAGGCCTGAAGGGTATCCTAGGGGGCTATGGAGAGATGGGAGCACCAAAATCTGGAGAAAACTGGGCTCCTGCTGGTCTTGTTCCAGGAATGAAATCTTCTTTTGTAAGGAGCACAATCTACAGCTTCCATACAATTAGTTGGGTAACGTACCATCTTTTCCTATTACCTTGAAGAGATTGTGGAAGATTGGTTTACTTCTTCCTTTAACATCTGGAAGTATTCCTCACTGTGATATCTGGCCTGGAATAGTCTTTATAGGAAAAATTTAAATTACAAACAATTTCCTTAGGAAACCCCAAATTGTTCAGAGTTTGTACTTTTTGAGCTAATTTGGGATAACATTTCCAAACTTTTGATAAAATGATTACTCGTATCCTTTATATTCTCTCTGTAACGGCTGTAGATGTGCGTTGATGGCCACTTTTGCACTCCTTACACAGACGGACGGTACTTCTCTCTTTTTTTTCCTCGATCAGTTTTGCTGGGGCATTCTCAATTTTATTCTTTTCAAAAGCTGAACTGAAATGCTTGCTTTCTGTTTCATTAATTCATGCTCTACAATTTCTTTCCTTTCATTTCAAGAAACCGTTTATTTTCCGTTGACCGTATTTCCATCTTCTGTTTAAGAGTCTGTGCAAGAACAGCTTAAAACCACTGAGGAGTCAGTCATTCCTCTCCATTCAGGGACCTGAGCAGTGGGACTGCGGACCACTCTTCAGGAAGGATCCGCTGACAGGGCACGGAGGGCGCCTGCATGCCTTCAGAGCAGTCTGCGACCTCAGGTTGAGGAGTGGTAAATTCAGGAGCTGGAGCTGTCCATTCACTCTGAAATTTCTCTAGCTGTTCTTGGGACAGGGTGCCACGCATGCGCAGATCTCCTTGGGCCGGCACCCACCGTATCAGACCCAGTGAGTGAGCTCCCTTGCTGCCCGGGATGGCGATGTCCACCTAAGGCAGATGGGTTGCTCTACTATGGCTGTGGTGGGCAGGTCAACACGAGACACCTCTGTGAGAGGCTGGTGGTCAGCCCTGGCGGCAGTAACCACCTGAAGTCTTGGTTGCTGGAAGGCTGCTTGGATCTGGTTAGTGAAGGCTCGGAGTGAAGCAGCCAGCCGTGGGGCGGGGGGTGGGGGTGGGGGTGTCTCCAGGCACCGCAGCAAAATTCCGCACAACTCGCTGGCCAGTGTTCTTGAAGGTCGTGATCCTGACATCAGTTGGGTTTCGATGGCAACAATGGCATGAGCTCCCAACAGAGGCTACTCCTAGGTTCTCTCCAAATTTATGGTAAAGATGCCATCACTTTTGCTCTTGTGGGTGTACTGTTCCGCTTAGAAGTCAAGTTGGTACCACCTGAGTGGGTTCCTGCTGCAAGGACTTTGAGAACACCCTCTTCTTTCATTTGCAGGACATCAAATATTCTGAACACTGTGAAAATTTCCCTTTAAGCTACAATGGGAACCTAGAATAGAACTCTGAGTGGTTCTAGGGTGTATAAATACACTTCAGAATATTTATATTTTCTTGGTAAATTGACTCTTAACAATAGAAATGTTCTTTTTCTAACTTCTTTCAATGGATATTTAAATCAGTGAATTATAGCCCTTTCTTTCCTAATATAGGCACCGAATGCTATAAATTTCTCTTTAATCAGGGCTTTAGTTCTTTCCCATAATTTTCAGTTATCCAGACAAAAATACCTTTCAAATTTCCACTATGCTTGCTTCTTTTACCTATAGGTGATTTAAATTGTCTAAACATTTGAGATTTTTTTTTTTTTAGTGTGAGTGTGTGTTACTGATTTCTAGCTAATTTTATTGTTGTCTGAAAACATACACTAAGTCTTGCTGTCCAATGTGGTAGCCACTAACCAGATATGGCTATTTAAATGAATTAGAATTAAATAAAATGTTGTTGCTCATCAGTCACATTAGCCACATTTTAAGGGCTCAGTAGCCACATGTGGTTAGTGACTACTGTATTAGCTATGTGATTACTGTATTGAACAATACTGACAAGAACCTACTAAGTTCTACTGGACAGCACTAGATTATTTCAGTCTGATGAAATTTGCTGAGGCTTGCTTTACAAACTAGCACACGGTCAGCTTTGGTAAATGCTCTTTGTACACCCAAAAGGAGTTTTCTGCCAGTGTTTGTTGCACTGTTTTCTATATGTCAGTTAGGTCATTTTGTTAACATATCCTGTAGGTCCACATTCTTAAATATTTTTTCTGCTTGTTCACTGAGAGAACTCTGTGAAAGTCTTCCATTAGGACTGTAGATTTATCTTTCTCATTTTAGTTTTGTCAATTTCAGCTTTATATACTTTGAAGCAAAATTTTTAGATGTATAGTATACACTTCAGAATATTTATATTTTCTTGGTAAATTGACTCTTAACAATAGAAATGTTCCCTTCTATCTCTAGTAAGCCTTTGGCTTTAAGGTCTACTTCTTGTCTAATATTGGTACAGCTATTAGTAACTTTCTTTTGGTTAGTGTCTTAATGGAGTGTCTTTTTCCATACTTTAATTTCAAATTCCCTGGATCATTGCCATTATAGTATGTCTTGCTAAAGCAAGTACCATATAAACTTTAAAAAATGCAAGAATTTTTGTCTTATAGTCCATTTATATGTAATATAATTACTGATATAATACAGTTACTGATCTACCATGTTCCTTCTCAACACTTGTTATTGTCAGACTTCTAAAAATTATATTTATATAAGTAGTGTTACTTTTGTAACTCATTTCTAAAGCCAGTGAGTTTAGGGGAAAGTGGAGAGTGCAGGATGGCTACCAGTGATTTCATCTGTACAGTGAGGTTTTTAGCAGTGCAATTCACCAGGATAGGGAATTCAGGAGGAAGATATCGGGGGGTGTGTGTGTTAAGTTCATGACACTAGGTAGAAGTGTGTAGTAAGCAGTTGGCTCTTAAAATTTATCCTCAGGAGAGAGGGATAAACTTGATATAAATTTCATCATCCTATTTTTTCACTTTTTAAATTCTCCAAAGAACAGATGCTAATTAATTATACTTTTCTCCTACTCCCTTCTCGACTTATTGTCATGTCAATGCCTCTTAGCTCTTCTACTCGTGACCCTCATGCTTTTTTTATTTCCAGACTTCCAAAATAGTTCTTCTTTCTGCTGCTTCCCTGTTTAATTTTACTCTTATGAAGGCAGTAAGATGATCATGCCATTCCTTGGTTAAAAGACCTCAATGGCTTTCCATTACCTTGAGAACAAAATGCAGAAATATGAAACTCAATCCTATCATAACTAGGACTCTACAATTTTACATGACAGTAAATGCCAGAAAGTTGAAGTGCCTGCTCGTTTAGCATCGTACTCCTTAACAGTCTTTTTTCCTACTTCATTTTGATTTCCATCTTATTCTTACTCTCTTAAGTACATGTTTTAGTCATTATTTGCAAAAACACTTGAGTATAAGGGCAGGAACCCTTTCTCTCCCCTTGAGCAGTACTCAGTAGTGCCTGACACTGAATGTGTATTGAATGAATTAATGACTAAGCACATACTCCACATCATTTCTTATACTTTCTTGCTTCTGTGCCTTTGTTGACTACTCCCTTCCTGCCTTTACGCCTTTAACCCCATCCTTCAAAACTCAAATCTCAGGAACTCCCCAAACTTTTTCTTTCCAATCGTAATTGAACCCTACTTCCTCTTATAAGTATCTTGTCTACCTCTATGATTGTACTGAGCCATGTGTTTTCTGTATACATCAGACTTTATCACATGTGCTTTGTACATTCTCTGTGTATACCACAAAACCTAAAAAAAAAAATGGCTTGCACATTGTAAATAACAGTAACTGTGTTAAAGTGATATATTAACTGGATGATTATGGGGAATATTCAAGGTAGAGTAGTGGAATCTTAACAAATGGTTAATATCAGAAAAACAATTTGCAATTTTTATTCTTAAAAATAATTTCTATTTTTCAGTTGAAAACTTTGCATAGCCTATTATCATATATATCAGAAATCAACAAACCAAAGTCTGATAAATGTTGCCACTTGAAAAAAATCAATGTCTTTTTATTTTTAGACAGAATATGCTATACAAATTAGTCACATGGGCATTACTTTAGCTCTTATTTTTGTTTAATCTACAGATGACATAGTGCTAGAGAAATCTTCACACTCTGACATATGGAATTTTTTTAAAAAAAATTGTCTCATATATTTAAGAAACTGTGATTAAATGGTAATATTAAAGAAGTGATTTCAAACCATCAGTCTATGGGCTGCATTACCGAAAGCAAAGTAAGTCCGTATTTGTTGTGCTTATTGCAAGAAACTGAAAACTCATGCTCTTTAGGAAAACCAAAACTAGGCCAAAGGAAAAAAAATTTTTTCTGAGAAAATGGGGTGCTGGTTATGAAGTTAGTAAATTTAATACCAGAATAGCATTGCATGTTCACACACAGGGAATTTGATGACAGATAACTGTGAGCATAGGGTATGACTCCCCCGTTGTCAGGTATTAAGTGCATGCTGATTATGAGTGAATGCCAATTAAGATATAGAAGGGATTTAAATTTTCCCTACGTTCTCTAAAGTAACTTCTCTGATATGCAATAGATAATTAGGGCTCACTAAAGGTTTGAGATAACAACACTAATATATTTCCTTCTGAGCTGATCGCACACCCCATCACACTGATCTTTACAAGAGCTGGTAAGGTTCTGCATTCATGTTGTTATTCATTTCTTATAATGTTAAAACTCTCTCCTTGAAGATTATATTTGAATAAAAGACCAGAGGCTTGTTTTGTTTTCCATTATAGCAGACAGAAATTTCTTCCCACTGTTGCTGACAATCAGTAATTTTTTATTCATATTGAAGGTTTTCCCAGTTACTCATGGGACTCAGAATTCTTTTTCTTAAGTTTAGTAATGTCTGAACTCTCAGTTAAACTTTCATTGTAGAACTTAATGTTTTCTGTCCAATGTGTTTCTTTTTAATGTAGCACAAGAGTTGAGCACTGATTAAAACTTTTTTCATAATCATCAATAACATTCCTAAGATTTTTTTCTGGTATAGTGTCTCTGGTATGAAATAAAGTCTGTGAACACTCTAAAGGTTTTCCCACATTCATCACACTTAGCCTGTCTTCCCCAGAATGGACTGTCTCATGATGATTAATAAGCTCAGAAAGCTGAATAAAACTTCTGCTGCACTGAAAACACATGTGGGGTCTCTCCCCAGTGTGGATTCCCTGGTGTTCAGTAAGTTCAGTGCACGTGCTGAAGGCTTTCCCACATGCATCACATTTATATGGCTTTTCACCAGCGTGGATTCTTTGATGGTTAATGAGATCAGAGCGCCGACTAAAGCTTTTGCCACACTGATCACATGAATATGGTTTTTCCCGTGTGGATCCTCTGATGTAGGATAAGAGCCGAGCACTGACTAAATGCCTTTCCACACTCCGGACATTTATATGGTTTTTCCCCAGTGTGGATTCTCTGGTGTTTGATAAGGTCAGAGTTCTGGCTGAAACTTTTGCTGCACTGTGTGCATGGGTATGGTTTTTCTCCAGTGTGAATTCTCTGATGAAGAATAAGGTCAGAACTCTGACTGAAGGCTTTCTCACAATGATCACAATGATAGGGCTTTTCCCCAGAGTGTACTCTCTGATGTTTAGTGAGGTCTGAGCTTTGACTGAAACTTTTATTGCACTGGTTACATGCATACGGCTTCTCTCCAGTGTGTATCCTTTGATGTTTAACAAGGTCTGAACGACGACTAAAACTTTTAGTACAATCACTGCATGGATAGGGTTTCTCTCCAGTGTGGATTCTCTGATGGAGAATGAGATTTGAGCTCTGACTAAAGGTTTTCCCACACTCATCACATTCATAGGGCTTCTCACCTGTATGAATTCTATGATGTTTAACAAGGTCTGATCTTCGACTGAACATTTTACTGCACTGGCTGCAGGGGTAAGGTTTCTCTCCAGTGTGAATTCTCTGATGATTCATGAGATCTGAAAGTCTACTGAAGGTTTTGCTACACTGATTACATGGATAGGGTTTCTCTCCAGTGTGAATTCTCTGATGCAGAATAAGGACGGAGCTCTGATTAAAAGCTTTACCACATTCGTTACATTTATAGGGTTTCTCTCCAGTGTGGATCCTTCGATGTTTAATAAGGTCTGAGTTCTGACTGAAACTTTTGCTACACTGATTACATGGGTATGGTTTCTCCCCAGTGTGAATTCTCTGATGCAGAATAAGATCTGAGCTCTGACTGAAGGCTTTTCCACACACATCACATTTATACGGTTTCTCCCCAGTGTGGATTCTTTGATGTTTTATAACATCAGAACTCTGACTAAAATGTTTGTTACACTGGTTACATGTATAAGGCTTCTCACCAGTATGAATTCTCTGATGCTTAACCAGGTCTGAGCGCTGGCTGAAGCTTTTACTACAATGACTGCACTGGTAGGGTTTTTCTCCTGTATGGATTCTCTGATGGATGATGAGATCAGAACTCTGACTGAAGGCTTTCCCACATTCATCACATTTATAAGGTTTTTCACCAGTGTGGACTCTTTGATGTTTAATAAGATCTGAGCTCCGACTGAAACTTTTAATGCACCAAGTACAAGGATAGGGTTTCTCCCCAGTATGAATTCTCTGATGCAGAACCAGAGCTGAGCTCACACTAAAAGCCTTTCCACACTTATCACATTCATAGGGTTTCTCCCAATGGGTTCTTCGATGCCTAATAAGGCCTGTACTCCAAGCAAAGCTTTGCCCACATTCATCACAGTTATGCTGTCTTCTTTTAAAGAGGTTTTGATCCTTTTCATTTAATTTATCCCCAAATTCATAGAATCCTCTGCATTCAGAATCCTGGAGAACATCATCTCTGGAGCTGCCAGACTCTTCAGGCAATGGTTCAATTTTTGTTGTAATTTCCTCCTCTGAAGTCACCTCTCCAATCTTGGTCTTAGTCTCACCATCTGGAACAATAAAAAATCCAAATGGAATGTATTCTTCATACTGTATGTCACAATATAAGAGTGCTCCAAAACACTGAAAATTATTCTCTGAAAGAGCAATTAGGAAGAATCAATAAGTGATGGGTCATAATAACCATGTATTGAAGCAGTTTACCGGATATATTCTGTATATGTTTGTCACAGGAGATCTGGGAATACTGAAACCCAGTCACAGTAATTACGAAAGTTTGACTAAATTAAAACGAATACACAAGCAATTTACTAACATAAGTAAGTCAAGCAACATGAAAGAGTACTTGAAGGATAGGGGAGAAGGAGAGAGAGGAGGCAGCAGTGGCAGCCTGGCTGTCACTGGGGGGACCACCAACCAGGCTGATCAGAGGCTACTATTAGGGGAAAGAAAGAAATATCAATGTCCAGGAATGGTAAGGACAGAATTCTGATTTTCAAAAATAGGTCTATATAATCTTCCACATCTTTTGTCCTGATTATTACAACAAAGTGGTTAAGAAAATACGATCCCATTTTAGGAAGAGCCATAGTCAGTAACCAGACTTCCTTAGAAAAGTGTGTGAACCAGGAAAAGGTTAAGGAGGTGGGAACAGAAATCTCTTCTGAGTTGAGTTTTGAGAAGGTCATTCCAATGCTTAATACCAGATGCCTGTGATGGTAGGGTACATGGGAGGTCTGGTCAATTCTTGACTATCAGCCCACTGTTAAATGGTATTTACTATAAAAGGCATACTATGGTCAGACTGCAAATGGTCTAGAGAGTGGAAAACATGACATATTAATTCCAAAGGCAAAAGGAAAAAAATCTCATGCCTCCAAGTGGAGGCTTCTTCCCTTTGCCAGAACCAAGGGCACTGGAAAAAGTAAAGTATATGGGTAAATCCACATGTGTACTGACTGACTTAAGCAATATGAATATCTTATATGGAGTTTACAATATAGAGAGAATTAAAATACATGGTAAAGACAGCACAAGAGGAGGAAGGTAAATAGAACTAAAACATTGTAAGATCTTTGAATTGTCCTAGAAATAACAAATTAAGATAAACTGTAATGAATAAAATGTTTATGTTATAATTTCTTAGGCAGCCTTTCTCAATCAATGTTCCCCAAGGGAATAAAACAAAATGATCTAAATGACTATTTTCTTAATTCACCCCACAGATGGTACACAAGTTGTACCACAATAGATGTACAGGAGAAAAATTAATACACTAATTACAATGAATGCCTTAGAACACTAGGGCTTAATTTCTCACAGAATCACATCTGAAAAAGGCTGCTATAAGGTAATGATTAAATAATAAAAGGGTGTATAAAAAATAAGCTAATAGAGAAAAAAATGGAAAAACAAAAGAAACTGATAATGTAAAATTAGGGATTAAAGGAGAAAGAAAAGAAACAAAAGATGGGATTAATAAAAACAAATACAAAGATAGTATATTTAAGTCCAAGTATCAACTATGTTATATGTAAATTTTTTTAAAAAGATTTTTATTTGTCAGAGAGGGAGAGAGGGCACAAGCAGGGGGAGCAGCAAGCAGAGGGACAAAGAGGCTCCCTGCTTAACAAGGAGCCCAGTGTGGGACTTGATTCCAGAACCCTTTAAGGCAGACACTTAACCAACTGAGCCACCCAGGTGTCCCTTTTATATGTAAATTAACTACTCTAGAAAAAGCAAAAGCTACTTTTGCTTAATCATCATACTTAATGGTTAAACATTGAATGCTTTTCTCTGAGGAACAAGGGAGCAAAACAAGAATGCCCTCTCTTACCATTTCTATTCAACACTATAAAACCTCTATTCAGTATTACTAGCCAATGCAACAAGACATGAAAAACAAATGAGAGATACAAAAAGAAAAAAGTCAAACTGTCTTCACTGATAAGACTATACAATCATGTATATAGAACATTCTGAAGTATCTCAATAAAGTTATTAGAACTTGTACAGAGTTTATTAAAACAATATACAAAACCCAACTATATTTCAGTATACTACCCATGAAAAATTAGTGCCTAAAATTAAAAACATTTTTTAATTATACCAAAAATAAAATATTTAAAAACAAATTCAATAAAATATGTGTAATATGTTTATAATGAAAATTACAAAACACTACTAAGAGAAGTCAAAGAAGCCCTAATAAACAGAAATATATGTCATCATGTATGGAGAGGAAGATTTAATATTTTTAAGATGATGGAATTCTTCCCAAACTTTGCTATAGGTTCAATGCAACTCCAATCAAAACCTCAGCAGGCTTTTTCATAGAAATTGACAAACTGATTCTAAACTTATGTAGAAAGGCACAGAAGAATCTAAACAATTTTGGAAAAGAAGAACAAAATTGAAGAAGTTACACTACCAGATTTTAAGCTTTATTATAAGGCTACAGTAATCAAAGCAGTGTGGGATTGCATAAGGACAGACATATCCATTAATGGAATAAGACTGAGTCCATAAATAGATCCAAACATTTATGTAAAACTGATTGTCAACAAAACTGCTAAGACAATCAATGGTGAAAGGACAGTCTTTTTTTTTTTTTAAAGATTTTATTTTATTCATTTGACAGAGAGAGTCACAGCAAGAGAGGGAACACAAGCAGGAGGAGCATGTGAGGGAGAAGCAGGCTCCCCGTGGAGCAGGGAGCCTGATGCGGGGCTTGATCCCAGGACCCTGGGATCAGGACCAGAGCCGAAGGCAGACGCTTAACGACTGAGCCACCCAGGCGCCCCAGGACAGTCTTTTTTCAACAAAAGATATTGTTGTATCTTTGCAGATATAACAATAACACAAATTAACCTTCTTTCCCTATGCTATACACAAAAATTAACTAGAAATGTAATATAAACCTAAACATAAAAACGAAAACTATAAAACTTCTAGAAGAAAGCAAAGCACAGGTGACAAAAGTTAAGGCACGGAACTGTAAGAAAATAAATTGTAGTTTAAGCCACCCAGTCTGTGATACTTTGTTATAGGAGCCCTAGCAGACAAATAGAGCATGTTTTTGAACTGTATACATTTATGGAATGCTATCACATGTATTCTGTGATTTGTTTTTTTTTTTTTTGCTTACCATTATGTTTGGAAAACTCATCCATATTCATGCATGTAACTGCATTCTACTCATGTTCACCACCATAGTGTGACATATAACACAATTTATTTAGCCATTCTCCTTCAATGGACAATAACATTTTGTTATTTCAAACAATGCTGATATGAATCTGCTGGTACATTTATCTTTATGCACATATCCAAGTGTTTCTCCAGGTTACATAAACTTAGGACCAGAACTGTTGGGTTTTATTGTTGAGTTTACGAGTTCATGCTGCTCTATATGCTAACCAATATTACGTCTATTCTCTTTTTAACCCACTGCAATCAGGCTTTTATCTCCTTAACTCCATCAAAACTGCACTTATCAGAATCTCTAATAAACTCTATCTTAACAAATCTAATGGTTAATTCTCAATCTTATTCTGTATTTATCGGACATAGTTGATCACTCTCTTCTTAAAACATTTGTTTTCTTCTAACTTACCTTTCTCCTACTCTCCATAAAACAGAGTGTACTTTAAAAAAGATATATTTTATTTATTCATTTGTCAGAGAGAGAGAGAGAAAGATAGCAAGAAAAGGCACAAGCAGGGAGAGGGGCAGGCAGAGGGAGAAGTGAGGCAGCCAGGAGCCTGATGCAGGACTCGATCCCAGGACCCTGGAATCATGACCTGAGCCAAAGGCAGATATTTAACTGACTGTGCCACCCAGGCATCCCCAGAGTGATCTTTATATGTTATTATCATGCATAAAATGTTCCAGTGGTTTCCCATTACACTGGGAATAAATTCCATGTCCTTACTATGGCTTAGAAGGTTTCATCTGGTCCTTTCTCTCTCTGTTCTCATTTCATTCCCCTATTTCCTGTCTACCCCAAACTGACTCTGTTCCTGCTACATTAAAGGGCCTCTGGCATTTGCTATTCCCTGTGTCTGAAACACTCTCCTCTCAGATAGTCATATGGCTTGTTTTCTCACTTCCCTTATATCTCTAACTAACTGTTACCACCTCAGAAAGGCACAATACCTGGTGAGTCCTGGATTTTTGAGACAACAGATAACACAAATGTGCTGAAATGACCAATAATAGTACCTTGTAAGGTTGTTATCTTTGAGTAAGACTCAAAATTTAAAAAAGGCTTTGCAGAGGCCCAGGTTGCAATGTAAGCTGTCCTGTCACAGGACTTTATTAACCAGGATAACCAATGGTAAGAAGTGTCTGCAGTAGTCAGGGATGCTGTATTAAGGCTTTTGCAAGCCTCCAGAAGAGAATGACGGTGGAGTCAGGCCACACTCTCTTCTGCCAACAATTTCCTAAGTGAAAAACAGACACTGGCTTGCTCTTGGGCACGAATAGAGACTTAATGCTTGACCACAGTGCACCAAATGACTATTACAAGCTGACCATTGTGAACTAGCTATTTGATCCATCAAATCATAAAACTGGACATACAAACCAGCATTCCGTTATAAAAGCAAGTATGGAAGACAAATAAATTCCATGTGCTAGTGCTGTAGGTTGCCATAATACTTCTTCCTATTGCTCCACTAATCCTTTTCCTATTAGCTGATATTCATGGCCTAATGGGAATTCCCTCTTACCAGTTAACAGAGGAGGAGAAAGTACAGAACTGAGTTACAGATGGGTCTGCTCAGTGTGTGGACACTAGCAGAAAACGAATCTTTCACTTACACCCTGACTCTGAAGTGACCTGAAACATACTGATAAAGGCAAATCCTGTCAGGCAGAATTTCAGGTATACACCTGGCTGTCCACTTTCAAGGAAGGCAACAGAGCCTAAGATACACATCTATACTGATTCGTGGATAGTGACTAATAGGTTATCTGATTAGTTAGATACCTAAAAGAACAAGCCTGAAAGACTAAAATTAAAGATCTATAAGAAAATTATAACAGACTTCCCATGATGGGCAAAGAATGAATATATTTGTGTCCTGTGTGAACACTCACTAAAGGGAATCCACTGTAAAGAAGCCTCTTAATCAGATGAACATGGTGATCCATGTTGTGAATGTCAACCAGCCTTTTTACTAATGTTTGCCCAATGGATTCATGTACAAAGTGGTCATGGAAGCTATGCGTGGGCTCAACGATATGGGTGTCTGCTTATCAAGGCTGATATGCCTATTAACACAGCTATGTACCCATGCAGCCAACTGCTGGGACCAACATTGAGCCCCTAATATGGTACAATTCTCTGGAGAGGAACCAGCCCACAACTAGGGGGGGCAGATTCATTATACTTGGCCCCTTCTATCACAAAGAGGGCAAAAATTTGTTTTCAAAGGACTACATACATAGTCCAAATACAAATGTGCATTGACCTAAGAGAATACTGTATTTATTACCATGGTAATTCTATACAATAATGCCTCCAAAGGAGTAGTTTTACAGGGAAGGAAGTACAGCAATAATCTCACACACATGTAATTCACAGGTCTTACCACATATCCCATCATCCAGAAGTAAGTGGATTCCGATAATAGTGGAATGATTTACTGAAGGCCCAGTTACAGTACCAGCCAGGCAACTACACCCTAAGTTTGGGGTGCTGCCTTACAGGATGCAATATGTGCCTTAAACCAAAGGAAAATAAACAGTGTTGTCTTCTCTATGGCCAGAATACATGGGCATAGGAACCAAGGGTAGAGGAGTAGTAATAATGTCTCTTTTTACTATAACTAATAATCCATTTATTTCACGGGTTGTATTATATTATATTCTTAAAGATTTATTTATTTGAGAGAGACCACGTGAGCGTGTGGGTGGGGGCAGAGGGAGAGGGAAATAATCTCAAGCAGACTCCCCACTGAGCAGGGAGCCTGATGCCGGGGCTCAACCCCATGACCGAGATCACAACTGGAGCTGAAATCGAGAGTCAGACACTCAAACTGACTGAGCCACCCAGGTGCCTCCATATTAATTCCTATCCCCATAATCTTGGGCTTGGTGGGTTTGGGGTTTTGGTTCTCAAAGAAGAAGTATTTCTACCATGGAACAGAGTCATGATTTTGTTAAATCTGAAGCTGAGACTATCTCCTGGCCATTTGGGTTCCTCATGCTGCTGAACCAATGGGCAAGAGACGGTGTTGCTCTACTGGTTAGGATGACTGATTCCAATTGCTACTGGGAAATTGGCTGCTGCTACATAATAAGGGGAAGGAAAAATGGGTGTAGAAATCAGACAATTCAATGCGGGTGCTTCCTAATTCTCTCATGTCTAAAGGACCAGTCAATGGTACTGAAATATTATGGAAGAGACAAGATCATCAAGGACTCAGATCACCAGTGGCAGTGAAGTTTCATGTTTCAAGTGAGAGTATAATTTAATTACAAGTCAACCTGTGAAGATATGGTAGCTTAAGAAACTGTTTTTCTCTGTGTTGGGAACATGATAAACCAAAGGACAAAAGTAAATATTATAGGTTAAAAGGAGTGGACTGTAATGGTATATTCTCGTTTTGCCCCTCGAGATCTACTGTTCACGTTGCTCTGAGCTCCAAGAGGTTGATACTAGTTTATGGACTGCAGCACTTCGGATTTTGTCCTCTGGCTTGCAATTAGATTTGGCCCAAAGTAGAAGGAGAACTGTAGAGTGACTACCCTGGTTTTTTTTAAAACAGACGGGGATCTTGGGATGTGGGGCTTTTCAGCTAAATCCCAGGGGAAACCAGGATAAGTTCTTCACTCTACATCCTGATTCCCTTCTTGCTGGGCCAGGAGTTGTAAGTGACTGTGTTTCTTTTAGCAAAGGCCATGGCTCCTATTGGGCAGCTCTACCCTACAGCTGTACTCTCCAGGATCTGGTAATCAGTCTCTCCCTTTGTAATATTAGGCCTAAAGGTAATAACTGCTTCTTATCATTTTTTTGTACCAAAGCTTACTCTATCCCTTATTAATTTCTGTAATCCTGCCCATCTTCTTCATGAAATGTTTAATTACCCAATTTGAATGAACCATCTGTTTCCTGCTAGAATTCTGACTGATATATCCTGGTTTATTTTCTTCGTAAGAATTACCACTATCTGATATTCTACCATATATTTACTTATTTCCTATTTCCCCCATCAGAATGTAAGCTCCTTGAGGGCAAAAGCTTATCTGTTCATTTCACTGCTATATGCCCAGCACTTAGAACAGTGCAAGAGTAGCCCCTCAATAACTAACCATATTATATGGTCAGCAATAATTAATAAGCTACAATCTGATTAACTAGTAAACATTTATCAACAATTTGTTGAATAGGTGATTATTAGAAAGGCACATTAATGTTAGTAGTGACTATCTTTAGATGGTGGAGTTGTAGGTTATTTAAATTCCCTGTTTTTTTATCTTTTTGTATTTTATAAATGTACTTTAGTATAATTAGATTATTCTATAGTAAAAAAATGTTCTTTTACACATACTCTAAGAGACACAAACACATGCAATATGTATATTAAGTTATATAAAACTGTAAGGAAGGAGACAAACCATAAGAAACTCCTAATCTCACAAAACAAACTGAGGGTTACTGGGGGGTGGGAGGGTAGGGATAGGGTGGATGGGTTATGGACATTGGGGAGGATTTGTGCTTTGGTGAATGCTGTGAAAGATGTAAGCCTGATGATTCACAGACCTGTACCCCTTGGGCAAAGAATAAAAAAAAAAAAAGAAAAAAAAAACTGCAAGGAGACCCAATTCTGCAGTAATTCTCAGGAAAAATGAGAGTTAGATGCCTTAGAATAGATTCTAAGGAAAGATGTCTAAGGAAAGACAAATTCTAAATACAGAAGAGAGAAACAAAATAAAGATACTTCAAAACCATAAAGAGGTAGAAGATCTAGAGTAAAAAAAAAAATGACAGTAGAAGGTGAATTAAAAAAAAAAGAAGAAGAAGAAGGTGAATTTCACAGGTGAAATAGCAGCAATGGGAGGACCAAAATCAGAAAACAGCAAAATATGATGTGGAAATGAGACCCTGCAGAACACCTGAACAAGGATGGGATTAAAATTATCTTACTAAAAATAACAGTGGCTACCATTTATAAAGAATTTACTGACAGTCTGGTCTGTGTGCAGAGCTTTATATACTGGAATATCATTAGTGCTCGTGGTGTTTGGGTTATATTTTGTTTGTTTTTTTTTCAAAGATTTTATTTATTTATTTGACAGAGAGAGAGATCACAAGTAGGCAGAGAGGCAGGCAGAGAGAGAGGAAGAAGCAGACTCCCTGCTGAGAAGAGAGCCTGATGCGGGGCTCGATCCCAGGACCCTGAGATCATGACCTGGGCCGAAGGCAGAGGCTTAACCCACTGAGCCACCCAGGCGCCCTGGTGTTTGTTACAGTAGTAAGGGACCCCAACGAATCCTATCTCCAAATACCTATACCCTTGTGTAGTTCTTTTCCACAGTGACTCTAGAACTGGTCACTATAACACAAACGTAAGTTAGAAAAGTGCTTATGCATCTCAAGGCTTGCCCTCTCTCTGTATGGGAAACTGACTGCACTGTGAGAAAGTCTGGGCTGGACTGCTGCAGGTGGGTGAGCCAGCCAAAACCAGCACCAACAGCCAGACATATATGGCCCTAGTTGAGCCACTAGATGACTGCATGAGTGATCCCAGACAAAACCAGCAGAAAAAACTGCCAGCTGAACCCAGCCCAAGTTGATGACCTACAGAACCATAACAAAATAACATGGTTTAAAAATGTCTGTTTAATGGGCGCCTGAGTGGCTCAGTGGGTTACTGCCTCTGCTTTCAGCTCAGGTCATGATCTCAGGGTCCTGGGATCGAGGCCCGCATCGGGCTCCCTGCTCAGCGGGGAGCCTGCTTCCCCCTCTCTCTCTCTGCCTGCCTCTCTGCCTCCTTGTGATCTCTCTCCCTCTGTGAAATAAATAAATAAAATCTTTAAAAAAAAAAAATGTCTGTTTAAGGTCACAAAATTTGGGGTCCTTTATTTTTCAGTAATAGACACAACCCTCAAAATAACCTCCAAGGTGTAAGTCATACATACTTATAAAATGCGGAAGCAGAATCGTTAAAAAAACAAACGAACAAAACACACGCAAGTAATTTACTGGAGCTAGTAGATAACAAAGTTAGCATTTGAATCCAGGGTGTCAGACTCCAAGACTTTTAACTATGCCCCTACAGGACTTGAAAAAGATGACTTGAAAATATTTTAAAGGGAAAATACCAGACACTGACAGACTGGTGATAAGGTGATTATAATGGGAAAAATGGGTAACTGGGAACTTAAGGAATGGAGGGAACTCCATGAGAATCTGATTGTCAGAATTCACAGTAAAGCTATGTGACTGTGCTTGTAGCACTCAAGAGATGGTACTGCCTAATATAAGTGAGGGGTAGGCAACAAGGAATACCAATAGCTCTGGAAGACACTAACAAAGCACCATTAACGACCTTCCCCACCAACTGAACCCCCAAGAAAGATATAATACACTGCTTCTCACCTTTCAGAAGGTGGTGTTCTTGAGATTCATAATTGAAGTGGATCTCCATGGGCTGTAACTGGACACTCGGCACCTCGGGGAGCAGCTGGAGAATTACCATTTCCTTAGTAAGCTTTTCTTGTCCG
Organism: Ailurus styani; assembly: GCA_002007465.1. Taxonomy (NCBI): domain Eukaryota; kingdom Metazoa; phylum Chordata; class Mammalia; order Carnivora; family Ailuridae; genus Ailurus; species Ailurus styani. The sequence goes on from LNAC01000197.1 coordinate 2,501,945, forward strand.
CATAGGAGTCTGAAACCTGGAGGCAATGGGGCACCACTTGGCTTGGAAGGCAATCATCGTGGGGACTGGAGATATAATTTCTGAGACTAGACCACCAGAAACATCCTCTAGATATAAAAGAAGTGAAGGAGAAAACAAAGTCTCATTTAATTTCCAAGTGGTTTTCTCCCAGAATTTATTAAGCTTCCTCCCCGTGATGAGGCTCAGACATTAACCGTTTTGGACATGTAGTCTCCATTCCAAGGCTAGAGACCTCCAAACAAAACTGGGGGACGAATGCTACTGAAATAAGGTTGTAACTGGGAAGATAAGGCAGGGAGGGCATTATAAAATTTTGTTTCAGCGGTTAACGCTGTATTCGCTGTCTTTCCTATACCACATCGACGCTACTGGTCACCATCATGATCTTTCTTTCCCTCCTTCCCCTTTTCCAGCACTCTCACGTTCAGCCTGCTCTCTCCCGGCACGCGCTGCTGATCTGCGAGGATGCATCCGCCTTCCCGATTCCACATGCCCCGGGAGTTTCTGGGGTTCATTCGGTTGAACCCGAGGCCGCGCAGGCGCTGACCGGGTACCCTAAGCACGCTAGGCCAAGGGACCCACTGGTCCCAGGAGCAGCGCCCGGGGGCGACCCGGGCGGCCGGGACTCTCCATGGACTCAAGAAACCCCACAGCGGCTTCCTGGCGGCGCGGAAAGCAGCTCAGGAGGCGAGCTCACCCGAGGTCCCCGGGTTCCCGTGACCTGACATCACCCATACCTCGACGCGTCCTCCAGGTCGCTGTCAAGCCTCACGCGCTGCGAAACCGCCATCACCGCGTCCGCTCTAGGAAACTGGGAGGATTGCTCAGCTCTATGGCGCGGGGGGCGCCCGCCCGGGCGCAGGCGCGAGGGGGCGGTGGCGGGTTGGGGGAGGGTTGCGGAGATTTAACCCCTGAACCCCCGCGCAGCTGACCCGACCCCGCTGTAGTGAGCGACCTGGTCAGCCAGCGACAGGTCCCTTGCTGTCCTATCTGCCGGTTCTTGACGTGAATGTGGAAACATCTTTCGGGAAAGCTCTCTGGGGCAGGGTAGGTTTTCTGACTACATAATGAGTTCTTCCTTATTCTTTCTCTTTTTAAATCCCCCACTCCACCTCCTCTTCATGTTCGCTGGTGTGTTTCCATTCTAACTTTCTTCCTCTCCTCCGTGGGTGTCCCCCGCCCCCCAGAACAGGGGTGTGCCTCCAAATCACCTGGAAGCCTTGTTAAAAATTTTTACTGGGCCCCACGCCTAGAGTGAACCTAGAGCTCAGGGTCCTAGGTACTGCTGCTGTTGGTTCTGGGACCACGCTTTGAGAACCATTGCTCTACGAATTAATTCCTGAGTGGCTGGTAAGCTGGATTTTGATGTACTTTGCCATCAAGGAAGGCCACAGGGGTCTGTTTCTAAAGAGCTTGCTTAAGAGGAAATTAAAAAAAAAATACACGGAGACAAATGAAAATGAAAACACACCGGCCCCAAAATCTTTGGGATGCAGCAAAAGCTGTTCTGAGAGAGAGGTTTATAACAATACCTGCCTACTTCAAGAAGCAAGAAAAATCTCAAATAAACCAACCAAAACATACAACTAAAGGAGCTAGAAAAAAAACAAACAAAACTCAAAACCAGTAGAAGAAAGGACATTAATAAAGACAAGATTAGAAATAAAATAGAAACTAACAGTTTGCTTGCCAGTACAATCCTCATTGTGGCAAAAAGATCAGGGTGAGAAGGACCTGAAATTTGGGGGAGCAGGGCGCACATTGGGGTAGGAAGGGTATTGTTGTGTTCTTGGAAATTTCTGAAGTACAGGGGGTGTTAGGAGATGGATTGAGACATATGACATGTTGGGAAGAGGTACAGATTTGAGAAAGTGGTGGCTGGCTGAAATGATGGTCAAGGTAGAAGTAGAGGGTTTTCTGTCCTGGCCCAAGACCCTCTTCTGATGTATGAAATCTTAGAGATGTATAAATGAGACTCTGATATTCCTGTAAAGAACTTGTTTGGGTCCAGCCTCCCAAGAATGGAGTGCAGATACTTTAGAAAAAAGACAAAAACAAAACAGCTTCACTGTGATATAACAGACATACAATAAACAACAAATATTTAGAGTATATAATTTAATAAGTTTTGCATACATATATAATTGTGAAACCATCACCACAATCAAAATAATGAACGCATCCAGCAAACTCAGAAGTTTTCCTTTACCCTTTGGTATCTCCTCCATCTCTTCCCACAGCTCCCAACCACTCTTCTGCTTTGTGTTATTGGAGGTTAGTTTGCACGTTTTAGAGACCTATTTAAATGGAATCATACAGAATGCACTCTTTTTTTTGGTCAGACTTCTTTCACTGAGCATTATTTTGAGGTTTATCTGTATCATGGTTGTGTGTATTTTTTTGATGAATAATATTCCATTAGCTATATCAAAATTTGTTTATCCGTTCATGAGTTGATGGGAATATTTGCAGTTTTTTACTATTACAAATCAAGCTGCTTTGAATATCGTTGTCCAAGACTTTATATGGACATGTACTTTTTTCTCTTTCATGGTAGTTGTATGTTTAACATTTTGAGAAACTGCTACACTGTTTGTCAGAGTGGCTGAACCATTTTGCATTCCCACCAGCAGTATATGAGGATACCATAGTTGGTATATTACTTTAAACAGGTGTTGAGTACAGGAGAATGAGAAATATAAACAAAGGTTAATTCTTACATACAAAGGCGAGGGTTTTGTTAACTTTTTACCTGGAAATGGTGATGTGATTATAGATTTTCTGAGTGTTTAACCAAGGAAATCAAACTTTTTTTCAGATTGTTCTAGATTTGTTGCTTTGTGGAGTCTTACCAAAGATGTTGCTTTCTGAGGCTGAGAAGCCAGCTTGGAATCTAACAGCTTGATCAGTTGGCCAAAACAACCCGAGACCCAACTATGGTCCACACCAGCTGACACTGAAGAAGTTCCCCTCAGTAAGGTAAAAGGAATTCAAAGGTTCCCAGGGAGATCAGGAGTGATAATATGGGCATGGGAAATGAATGATAAGAGATTCTCAAGAATGAAACTGATAGGGGCACCTGGGTGGCTCAGTTGGTTAAGTGACTGCCTTCAGCTCAGGTCATGATCCTGGAGTCCCAGGATCGAGTCCCACATCAGGCTCCCAGCTCCATGGGGAGTCTGCTTCTCCCTCTGACCTTCTCCCCTCTCATGCTCTCTCTCTCTCTCTCTCTCTCTCTCTCTCTCTCTCTCTCAAATAAATAAATAAAAGCTTTAAAAAAAAAAAGGAATGAAACTGATAGGTCACCCACCAATAGTCTACCTGATTTCTATTTCCTATTCCATTTCTTCTTGGGGGAAACTAGGCCAAACTAACAAATGTCTGATTTAGGCATAGATTCTACAGCAGTGGTTCTTAATCTTTTTGGGGTAATATAATTACTTTGAGAATATGATAAAAACTACAGACCTCTTCCTCAGAAAGTTGGACATAAAGACCCACTGCTTATCCTGTATTGCTTATCATGTATTATATTGTATTAGAAATTAATTTCCTGGGGCACCTGGGTGGCTCAGTGGATTAAGCCTCTGCCTTCGGCTCAGGTCATGATCTCAGGGTTCTAGGATCAAGCCCTGCGTCGGGCTCTCTGCTGGGTGGAGAGCCTGCTTCCCCCCTCTCTCTGCCTACCTCTCTGTCTACTTGTGATCTCTCTCTCTCTGTCAAATAAATAAATAAAATCTAAAACAAATTAATTTCCCTTGATATTTAGACTATATAAGCAGTCTCCATAAAGAATGAATTTCAATCTAAAAATCAATCCCCAGGTCCAGGTAAAAAAGGGAAATAAATCCAAATTGTGAAACCAAATGAAAAATTTAACATTCCTTTTGGATCAAATAAATATTAACACTTAGGCTGCTGCTGTTTGATTTTGAATGGTATATCTAAATTATAGACAAACCAACATTTTTGAAAAATTAATATGCATATCCAATTGACCGTGTCTTTTTAAAAACAGTACAAGTGCTGGGGCTTCTGGGTGGCTCAGTCTATTCAGCTGCTGCCTTCAGGTCATAACATGATCCTGGAGTCCTGGGATCTGCTCAGCAAGGAGTGTGCCTCTCCCTCTGCCCCTTCTTCCTGCTTGTGTTCTCTGTCTCTCACATGCTCGCTCACTCTTTCTCTCTCTCAAATAAATAAATAAAATCTTAAAAAAAAAAACAGAACAAGCGCTGAAAGCTGAGATTCAGAAATCAAAATAATGGCCAATATTATCAGTTCCTAAGGTCGACTTTGACAGAGATGAGTAGGCTTATATTCCAAACACCAGAATTCTCCAAGACCTCTAGAGTTGAATTCAAATCAGATCGTCTCTTTTATTTTCAATCAGTGAAGTCACTGGCATCAGTTTGAAAAGTCTTCAACTTCAAAACCAAGTCACAGTCATTTAAACAACTCTTGGTCTGTACTTAACACATTGTTGTGGGTTGAATTGTGTTCCTCCCAAAAGATATGTTCAAGTCCTAAACTGTGGTACCTGTGAATGTGACTTTATTTGGAAATAGGATCTTTGCAGATGTAATCAAATTAAGATGAGATCATATTGGATTAAGGTGGGCCCTAGCCCAACAACTAGTCTTTATAAGAAGAGGTAAATTCAGACACAAAGGAGACTCACAGAGAAGAAAGGACACCATGTAAATGTGGAGGCAGTCATTAAAGTGATGCATCTACAAGGAAAAGAACACCAAGGATTGCCAGCAATTGCTGGAAGTTAAGAGATAGGCATGAACCTCAGGGTCTTCAGAAAGGGGATGGTTCTGCCAGCACCTTGATTTTGGATTTGTAACCTCCAAACTGTGAGTGAATACATTTCTGTTGTATTAAGCCACTCTGTGGTACCAGAAGTGAGGTGCTGCTTTAACAAATACCTAAAAATGCTGATGTGGCTTTGGAATTGAGTAATGACTAGGATTTGGATGGGTTTTGAGGCTCATGATAGAAAATACCTAGGTTGCCTTGAAGAGATTGTTGGTAGAAATATGGATGTTAAAGAGTGACTTTGGCAAGGGTTTGGAAGGAAGTGAAAAGGACAATAGAGAACTTTTCTCTCATCTTAGAGAATACATATATTGTCATGAACAGAATTTTGTTAGGAATAATGAGCATTAAATATACTGGTGAGGTTTCAGACAGAAATCAAGAAAACATTATTGGAAGCTGGAGAAAAGGCGATACTTGTAAAGTGGCAGAAACTTGGCTGAATCATGTTCTGCTATTGCATGGAAAATAGGATTTGTAAGTGCTGAAGCTAGATATTTAGCTGAGGAGCTTTCCAAGCAAAGTTTGAAAACTGTGACCTGATTTTTCCTTGCTGATTATAGTAAAATATGGGAGGAAAGAGATAAATTGAGGAAGAAACTATTAAGCAAAAAGGAATCAGTACATGATAATTTGGAAAATTTCTCAGCCTATCCTTGCCCTGGAGACAAGTCCATGAATGTAGCTGGATAACCTTTTGGTGGATAGATTGGTTGTGTGAATCATGCATCCAACCAACTATCTCAACAGAAACTAGAAATAGGGGGCGTCTGGGTGGCTCAGTGGGTTAAGCCTCTGCCTTCGGCTCAGGTCATGATCTCAGGGTCCTGGGATTGAGTCCCTTATCAGGCTTTCTGCTCAGCAGGGAGCCTGCGTCCCCCCCCACCCCCCGCCTACTTGTGATCTCTCTCTCTCTGTCAAAAAAAATAAATAAAATCTTAAAAAAGAAAGAAAGAAAGAAAGAAAGAAAGAAACCAGAAATAGAAGTGGCGTGATCCAGAAAGGATCTGAAAAGAATGCCTGCATATAATTGTGTGGATCCCCCTTTTTTAAAAATATTTTATTTATTTATATGACAGAGAGAGAGAGATTACAAGTAGGCAGAGAGGCAGGCAGAGAGAGAGGAGGAAGCAGGCTCCCTGCTGAGCAGAGAGCCCAATGCGGGCCTCGATCCCAGGACCCTGGGATCATGACCTGAGCCGAAGGCAGAGGCTTTAACCCACTGAGCCACCCAGGTGCCCTGTGTGGATCCCCTTGATATCCACAGACAACTAGCATGGTTCTTGAGAATCTTATATCACCAGAAACACTGCTAGTATGGACTGAACTGGACAGAGACAGGACAAAATGAAGGAAGCTTGCTAGATTTCTGGGAATCTGCATGCAGGAAATGGTGTGCCCAGTAGGTAGGTCCACCTGAGGGCTAAGAGACCAGCTGAGAGGGGCTGATGGAGCTTCCATTGGCCTAAGGGACATGTCGAGCTACAGAATAACTTGGAACTTTACAAATATTTGAAAGTTAAACAGCCCATATCTAAATAACCTATGGTTCAAAGAAAAAAATCACAAAGGAAATTAGACAATATTTTAAACCAAATGAAAATGAAATGCAACATACACAATTTTATGAGATGCAACCAAAGCAGTGCTTAGAGGAACATTTATAGCTTTAAAATGCCTATATTAGAAAAGAAAATCTCTTACCAGTAACCTAAGTTTCCATCTTTAGAAGCCTGAAAATGGGCAGCAAACTTAACAACAAAGAAGCAGGAAAGGAGTAATAATGATTAGAGTAGTAACAAATGAAATGGAAAACAGAAAAACAATGAAGAAATATCAATGAAACCAAAATTTAGTTCTTTGAAAATATGAACGAAGATTGACAAACCTTTAATATCCTGACCAAGAAAAAAAGAGATTAACAAAAGCAGAGAAGAGGGGATATCACTACCAACTCTATAATAATTTAAAAGAATATAAGGGAATACTATGAATAACTTAATGCCAACATATTACACAACATAAGTGTCATGGACAAATTACTTGAAATATACAAATTACTGTAAGTGACTGAGGGATGGACAGCTGGGTGGCTCAGTCAGTTAACCATCTGCCTTTGGCTCAGGTCATGATCCCAGAATCCTGGGATCCAGTCCTACCTTGGGCTCCTTGCTCAGTGGGGAGCCTGCTTCTCCCTTTACCTGCCTCTCCTCCTGGTTGTGCTCTCTCTCTGTCCCTGAAAAATAAATAAATAAATAAAATCTTTTAAAAAAATAAAAGTTACTGAAAAAGAAATAGGAAATATGAATAAATGTGTGAAAAGTAAAGAAGTTGAATTAGTAATGAAAATTTTTCTAACAAAGAAAAGCACAGGCCCAGATAGCTTCACTAGTAAATGCTGTTGAACAGTTAAAGAATACCAGTCTTTCACAATCTCTTGCAGAAAATAGAAAGGCCAGAAATTACTTTGATACCAAAGCAGACAAAGATATCACAGAAAAAGAAAGCTACAGACCAATATCTCTAACAATATAGACCCAAAAGTCCTCAATGAAATATTAGCAAATTAACTTCATTAATATAGGGGCACCTGGGTGGCTCAGTCAGTTAAGTGCCTGCCTTTCACTCAGGTTAGGATCTCAGAGTCTTGGGATCAAGCCCTGTGTCAGGCTCCCTGCTGAGTGGGGAGCCTGCTTCTTCCTCTCCCTTTGCCCCTCCCAGTTGCTTGTGCACACGTTCTCTTTCAAATAAATAAATAAAATATTTTTAAAAACTACCTTCATTGGTATATAAAAAAATGATTATATACCACAACTCAATGGAATTTATCCTGATAAATTGGTTTAATATTCAAAAATAAAATAATGTGGTTAGAGATTTAAATATCTCTTTCAATGTTTATCAATAATAGAATGAATGAATAATGGTATAATCATATAATGTAACATTAGAAATGAAAATGTACAGTGTACATTTACACGAAACAGTATGAACAGATTTCACAATGTTGAATTCAGCCTGACTTTAAAAAAGTACATATTGAATTCCATTCATATACAGTACAAAAGAGGCAAGACCAACCTATCATGTTCAAAGTTCAATGTAGTGGCTATCTTTCAGGGCTAGAGAAGGGTGGTGACTTCAAGAAAGCACAAGGGGACTTCTGAAGATGGATAATATTATGTTTCTTCATCTGAGTGCTAGTAACATGAGTATGTTCAGTTTGTGAAATTTCACAGAATAGTATGTGTGTTTATTTACTTGTAAAATCAGCATTACTAACCAATTCCATTTGGTTGTTCTCGATTCACAGCATCAAAACATAGACCAAAATGCACCATTTTTTATTATAATGCTTCATTTTCTTTTCTGAGACAACTCCCCCTACCTATCCTGTCTTGTTCTCTTCCTATCAGCTACATATTCCTCTTTTCTTCTATCTTCAGTTTTTCTTCCTGCTCACATTTTACCGTTTTTTCCTACAAATATGATTAGGTGCCTAGTATTTTTAAAAAACAAACACCTTTCAATCCTGTTGCCTAGTTCAACCAAGTGTCCTTTCTTTTTCCTTCTTGCACGATTGCATTTCTCAGAAGGAATTATCATCTGTTTTCAGTGTCATCCTACACTTCTTAACCCATGGCAAGTACATTCCACGGATAACATCTCTCAAGCCTTTCCTCTATCCCTCGCCTTAATTCCAGCATCACCATAGCTTTGGCCTCCTCCAGTTCTCTGCCCGCCTGCTGGTTCCTGTTCTCTCTCCTGAAACACTCTCTTGGCCTTTGTGATTGAACCATCTGAGCTTTCCTCCTTCTAGAAGCTTCTCTTCTCTATCTGTTCTTGCTCATCCCACCCCCCAAACATTGGTATTTTATAATTTCCTGTTTATTTTCCATAAGATCTCCTTTGGTGATCTCATCCCCTTCTCCATCTTCAATATTTTCAGATACTACCAAATCCTGCCAAGTTCACATGTCTAAACGTCTGTCTTCTTCTTGCCTGTTTTGGCCTTTAATCCGCTCTACGCACTGTCAGATACCGCCCCAAAGTACAATTCTTGCCGCGTCACATGAAAATGGCCTGCACTGATTACTAAAGGCGTTTCTAATTCCCGAGCCTGGCATTTGAAACTCTCCAAACCTGACCCCACCGCAGCCCTCAGCCTAGGCTCCAGCCAACGAAGATGCTGGGCTAATCATTCCCCCCGCATGCCCTGAACTTCCCACTGCTGTGCTCGCCCTCAGGCCACATTTTAGCCAACATTTTAGTCGATGGGCAAGACTCAGTCTGAGTAGCGCCTTCTACGAGAGAAACTTATTCTCTGTCCCGCGTGATCTCCATGCCCTTGTCCACGACAGCAAGGTCGATCCTCCTCCTCGCACCCTCTCCACGCCTGGGCTGGGCCCTTCCCCCCAACCTCCACGCTCTCCTCTAGTTAGCTTCTAGAACTGTCCCTGAGGACAGCGTGTTTGTGGTGAACGAATGTGGCCTTGTCTTCCTCTTCCCCAGATTTACAGAGGGAGGGCTCTATTTTTATGTCCTCGGAGTTACACCAGGCGCACGCTATTTCTTTTTTTCCTCCTTCTGTCGCCTGTCAACCATTTGGAATCGGGTCTGTCCTCATCAGGTCCCACTAGAGACACACGGCCCCCAGCTTCACAGCCCCCCTCTCCCCGCCAAGCCTCGGCGCCGGGCGCCTGCCACAGAGCTGCCGTCCTCCCGGCTTCCTAGAGGGGCGTGCCCGTCCGCACTTCCGGCGCGCGCGGCCCGAGGCCGTTCTGCTCGCTGCCCGGGGTCGGTGCGGCGGCCTGCCGAGCGAAGGGTGAGTGAGGCGGTCTGGCAGCGCGGCCCCGGGTGCTTCCCGAACGGCCCCCGTCCGGCGTCAGCCTTCCCCGCGGCTTTGCCTCGGCCCGGTACCAGGTGGCCGCCCCTCCTCGACGCTTCCGTCCGCCCGCCCGCCCATCCGTCAGTCGGTCCATCTCTTCATGCATTTGTCTGTCTGCTCACCCACCGCACTAACGTCCTTTGACTTCGCAAGCGCTTACCCGGCGCCTCCTGTGTGCCAGGCCACAGGCTGAGCAGTCGGAGGTGAACCGAGGCGATCTTTTCTCCCACGTATGCGGCCAGAGCTCGCTCTTGAGTCAAGTCTCAGCTGTTCGCCGACTCCCCAGTCTAGCTAGGTTCGACCCTCATAGCCCTTTCTCCTCTCCCCTTGTAGTTCTTACCAAGACTAAGTTACGTAGTTACGTGGCCTTTCTGTTTAACGCCTGCCTCCCTACTGAATTTTTAAGTTCTGTGATGGCAAGGACACCGTCTTGTTGATAAGTCTTTGCTCGGTGCCTAGCGCAGTGCCCGCACGAAGTAGACATTCTGTAAATATGGTTAAATAAATGTGTGGAAAAACACTGGACCACCTGGACAGGGCTTTTGGTTTGGTGGGGAAGGCAGTCAGCAGAGTACATATCTAAGACAATGGACTCTGGAGTCAGACCATTTTGTTCGAGAACAGTTCCGACTACATCACTTCCAAACCATGGGACCTGAGACAAGTTAGTAACTTCTCAGTTTCTGTTCAGTAAAACAGTAGAATCTAGACCATAAAGTGCTGTGATGAAATGAACAGGTGATCGTGCTTGATTGTACAATAAAAGCTCACTTAGAGTTTTCTGTTACAATTAAGTAAGAAAACAGGGCTGATACATTAAATAACAGCCATACTGCAGCAAGCAGTTTTGTCCAAACTCCTTTGCCTGGAGGTTCTTGGGTTGCTTGGACTAGGAGCTAGCTGGGACCAGGCTGTCACCTCCCAGAGGGAAGGGCCACATCTAAGCTCAGTGCTTCCAGCCCTCCACATGGGTTGCCTAGACAACTCCGTAAACACTGACACTTGCAAGCACAATTCTGGTCCCAAGCAGTGGTCCCTATTGATAAGTCTGCTTTCTCACATTTACACCATGAGAAGGTAGAAGGAGCTCTTCCCTGAGGCAGTAGCACCTCTCTCCAAAGTTCCCTTTTGTGGGATGATGGAAGAATCTCAGGACCTGTGCCCATTTTACTGAGCCCTAGCTGGTAAGTTTCCCCAATAAAGCCTATTCTATAACCTGTGCCTTGTGATGTGGAATTTTGCCTTTCCCTTGCACCATGTGTGTCGTGCATTGAGAATGTACTCTGGGCCCAGTGTTTTAAAATATGAGTTTATTATTAGGTATGGTGAGGCCAACAGATCAGAAGATGATTGCCATTCAAAAGATAGTTTGTTGCTCATAGTTCTCAAGAGGAGGAGGCATGCCATGTCCCATATGGTCACATGGCAAAAATCAGGATGGGTCATGAGGCCAGGTGAGGGGAAGGTAGGCGGGAGGCTTTATTGTGGTTTCTGTGGGAAGGACTGGGTGAAGCAGGGTCAACAGGCTTAGGATTGGCTAGTTTGAATATCTTCAGTGGGCTCTGAGGCATAGATAAACTCTCCAGCTTGTTCCTGATTTTCTGGCACCTGGCTCTGGGTGATTAGGGCAGGGGAATCGTGGCCCTGGATGTGAAAGCCCAGTGCAGGAAGTAGTGGGGTGTGGGTTCTGGGCTGGGTGGTTTGCATATGAAAAGCACTCTTGTAGTTGAGTTTATTATCTCTAGGAATCTGCTAGCCCTGAGAAGGACTGGGCCTCCAGTGTAAGCAAGGCCCAGATGTCAAAACCCCAGGATAAAAAGCTATGCTTAATACACCAAGCACTACTCTACCTGTCTTACGTTACTTCCAATTCCTGTAATAGTGCAATGAAAGTACTATTAATTCCAGTTTTAGGAGAGGAAATGGAATCTTAGAAAGGTTTGGTTGGTGACTACTGTCACTGAGCTATTAAGGTAGTAATAGGCTGCACTATGATTCTAAACTGTTGGGTCAGTTGACTCCAAAGGTGGTGTTCCTCCTGTGAGCGAAGTCATCTTTCTGCAGTCTGAGAAGTGCCATGGAAACATCTTTCAGTCCTTACTAGGCATATGGCGGTGTTGACACTGCGTCTTTGAAACTTTTTTTTTTCACTATAGTGGTATTCATTCATTCATGTATATATGGCACCTACTCTGTGCTGTGCATTGGATTGGGTGATAGGGAATGGTGAGCAAAAATGTTGATGTAACTTAGAGTTGAATCAAGGAGAAGATATGTATTAATCCAGTAGTCCCACTAAAATATATAAACTGACAAGACGAGAGCAGGGCTCTGAGAGAAAGGAACATAATTCTCTTTAACTGTGTCTCTTGTGACTCCTCAACTGACCCAGCCCTGCCTGCACATCAGAATCACTTGCAGAAAGTTTTACAAATACAAAACCAGAGATTCTGACTCAGGCTGGGATGCAGCTCAGGCATCTGTAAAATGAGATTTTTTTCCCCCTGCATTTGCTTTTTAAAAACTGGTCAGAGGAACAGGGTCAGATTTGCCATTTTGAAAAGGTTGCTCTGGTTGCAGTATGAGCAGTCTGTGTGTTATTGTATAGAGTGACAGGACGGCTACTGGGATGAAGATGGTAGTGGCAGAGATGGGGAAAGGCAGATTCTGGAGACAGGCAATAAAATCAGTAGGACTTAATTTGCATTAAATACAGGAAGGAGGTGTTAGGCATGCTGTCGGGTTTCTAGAAATGCAGCCTGGTGGATGTTCCTAATTCCTGAGAGGGGACCACTGGGAGAGGAGCAGAACTGGAATGGGAGGAATCATCAGTTGGTCATGGATGTGCTGTTTGAGGTCCTTTTGAGAAATTCAAGAGGCGTTATTAGAGTAAGGAACAGTAAATAGGGCTGGTGCTCAGACGAGAGGTCCAGAGTAGAGATGCCTGGGAGACAGTGAAGACAGTGCCAGACTTAAGGGCTAACCTATGGAACTCTGATGTAGAAGAGGTGGGCCTGTGAAAGAGATGGAGGAAGGAAGAGATATAATGCTTCGTGATGGAAAACTTCCCTTCAGCCACATAACATGGAAGATAAGTTGGTGAGGTATAATATTTATAATAAAAATATAGTATCACAAACATTGAAATTAAAGGGCAAGATCCATGACATAGACCAGTGATCACTAAGTAAAGCACACATATCCATGTGATGCTGCCCTTGGTAAGTGCTCTATACACAGTGATGCATAGATCTGATGATGCTTTGTTATGGGATTTCTTAAATGTCAATTGTCACATAGTAAGAACTAAAGAAATGTATTTAGTATTTTTCAAATACTAAAAAGAGGAAAAATATCCCCAAGTTTCTCTGTGTTTAGATGTGTATGGCAAGAACACAGTTTAGGAAATGCTCCTTTGTAGGTATCTCACACCTAATTTTGGCATGAATAACTCAGGAAATGATATCACCATCCTTTCAGTCACCAGCACCAGTCGAAAACCTGTCCTTGAGTCCTCTTCCAAACCCTTATCCAGTGTGTCCCTAAGTCCTGTCAAACCTCTCATCTTTATCTTTGGCTCCCATAGCTCAGGCCCTCCTCGCCCAAGTGGTTGCCACAGACACCTTCCTCTCCCTTCTCCATAGCCCTTCCTCAGCAGGCAGACAGACCCTCAAGCCATTCTCGTGGCTGTGGGGCTCAAATGCAAACTCTGCAATACAATCTTTCAGACCCTTGGCCTACTCTCTCTCAGTAGGTGCTTCCTTTCCCCCCATTCCTGAACTGTGTCCCAGGCTCTGGTCTGTTTTTTGTTGTTGTTAGGTGTGTGCGTGTGTGTGTGTGAAACATGGCTTCATATCAGAAGCATTTGGGGCACTTACTGAAGTCTCTCCCATCGAGATTCTGACTCAGGAAGTCTGTTGTGGGGTCCATGTTCCGTGGCTGATTCTGAGCCAGAGGTGACAACCACAAGTCTGGTCTCCCTAAACTACCTGCAGCTCCCTCAGTGCAGTCCTCCCACTGTTGTCTTTGCTGGAATAATCTGATTTGACATCTTCACCTGGCTCATTCTTACCATCTTATCTCTGTTGATGTGTCTTCCCCCGGCAGCAGCTCTCCCTGGTCTTAGTTGTCTTTCTCTGTGCTATCGTGTCTGCTTCCCTCTATCCTTGGATTTATCACACTGCACTTGCCGGTTTACTCTAAGGAGTCTTTGAGTACAGAGCTTTTAATCTTGAGAATCCTGTTCAGTAAACTGCCTAGCACATAGCTCAAGTTTTTGTTGAAATAATGGGTGAAGGAATTCATTCCTCTTTTCTTGGTACTGTTTTAGAACCTGTGACTTAAAGGCAAGATTCTTTGTACATTCACTCTGGGCATTCTCCATGACACTTTCCTAACATTTTCACCATCATTTAAAATATGTAGTATCCCAAGATGATCCTGGGTTAACCCATTCGTTAATAAAAAACAAGTGCTTTAGAATTGGGCAACCCTACCTTCATGTCTTGACTTTGCTATTTACCAGGTTGGGGGCATGGTAAATTAAATTACTTAACTTTTAAAAATCTCAGTTTCCTCATCAGTGAAATGGGGATGATAATACTTACTTCATAGTATTATTGTCAAGCCCCAGTAAAATAGTATTTATAAAGTGCCTGGCACATAGTAGGTGTTTATTAAGTGCAAATTCGCTTTGGGGGAGACCCCATGGCAAAACAGAACTCAGTACTCTTGTTGCAAAGTCTGGTTCTGCTGCTTACAGGCTACCTTTGGTCAACTTATGCATCTCAGTAGCCTCATTTGGAAATAGGCAAAATTATGATTGTCCTTTTGGAATTATTAGGGAAATTGTATAAAACTCATGTTAAATATCCAGCTAGTGTTAGCATCTAGTAGATACTCAATAAAATGGTGATTATTATTATTATTCTGCAGGGTTTTTCCTGCTTTCCTTGATCCAGAAGCACTATTTATTATCCTGATATTGACCCTAACATTATTTCTAAAGGTTCAGTTGATTTTGGTGATTCTTAAATTTTCTATTATCTTGAAAAAATTCTGAATCATCTATTAGTGTATTATTTATATGGAAGGTCCTTTTTAGTCACTTTTCTTTACAGGGCTATACTCTCTGGAAATTGGTCTTTGAAAATCTGCATTTTTATTCTAAGCACATTTTTTCCCCTGTGTAACATTAGCATTGTCTATCTCAGGAGTCCCCTGAAGAATCAGAATTCAGAAGGACTCCCTTAGACACAGACTTCCATTCCCTTCCTGACTCAGCTGGGCAGCATTTTCAGACCATCTCTGCCCAGAATGTCAGGAAAAGCTGCAGGCGTGGCCTCCCATGCTCCAAAAGAACAAGAAGGACTTATAATTGTGAAGGTTGAAGAAGAGAATTATGTTTGGGGGCAGGACCTTGCCCTTCAGGGAAACACCTGTAGCCTGGAGACCTTCCGCCAGCGTTTCAGGCAGTTTGGCTACTCTGATTCCGCTGGGCCCCGGGAGGCCCTGAGCCAGCTCCGGGAGCTTTGCCATCAGTGGCTGAGGCCGGAGGTGAACACCAAGGAGCAGATCCTGGAGCTGCTGGTGCTGGAGCAGTTCCTGGCCATCCTGCCTGACGAGCTGCAGGCCTGGCTGCGAGAGCACCGGCCTGAGAATGGAGAGGAAGCCGTCACTCTGCTGGAGGAGCTGGAGAAAGAGCTGGATGAGCCAAGGCAACAGGTAAGAAGTGGGTGATGTGTTTGCTTGTTTTACCAATTATAAGTTAATGGGGGAAGCCATTATGAGTGGCCTTGATGTCATAGCTATCAGAGAGTTATGAAATTTCTGTCTTTTGGGTTATTTGTTCACTGGGATCAAGGCACTGGGGCTTTTAGTCCTGTTATTTTCTGTCTGATCATCTGAGTGAGTTTCTGGCTCTAACTGCCTTGCCTATTGTTCTAGGATTTTTTCCTTCTGTATCCTCAGAATCATAGTGCTGGTACTTGATTACTCCTAGGACACAGATCATGGCCAAGGAATGATCTGGAAGGATATGACTTCCATAGAAGCACTTAAGTCTCTGAGTATACAGCTCCAGCCTTCGGAGAACCCGTGCAAGAGTGAGACTCAGGAGTGCCAGACTTCCCATGAGAGAGGTGAGGAGTTGCAGTCCATTGGGGTTGAGGATGATGGTAGGGATATCAGCTGTGACATAGTGCATTTTCTTTTTTTTTTTTTTTTTTTTTAAAGATTTTATTTATTTATTTCACAGCGGGAGAGAGATCACAAGGAGGCAGAGAGGCAGGCAGAGAGAGAGGGGGAAGCAGGCTCCCTGCCAAGCAGAGAGCCCGATGCGGGCCTCGATCCCAGGACCCTGAGATCATGACCTGGGCCGAAAGCAGAGGCTTTAACCCACTGAGCCACCCAGGCGCCCCATAGTGCATTTTCTTAATGACAGTCACTTGTGGCTGTCATTAAGTATGGTGGAAAGGCCCTGTCCTTGCCTTGAAATAGTCTTCCATCGGCTGTGCCCAGAATCTGAAATTGCAATATAATTTCTAACTTTGGGTTAAGAATTAAGGTCTTTAATAAAATTCTCTAATACCCAGAATATTCAAAGACCGATATACTGTTTTTTAAAAAAATTATTATGGTCCACTGGCAAGACAGTACCTAAGATGGAGATGAATTATGTATCAATAACAGAAATACATAGTAACTTAAACAAGGAAGTTCAATATTAAGAATTATGGACTATAATGGGGTTAATTACTGAGTGGTAAAAAAAGAAACAACTATAAAGAATACAGGAATAACACACATAGGGAATCTTCAGGGCTGAGGCAGAGCACCCAAGGAAGGCACAAATCTGTAAGAGAGTACCACATCTTCCTGGACTGAGCATCTCACTGCCTCTGATTCCATCTGCATCCCATCTCTCTGGTCATCTTAGCACATTTCTCTCGACATGTTTAAGTTTCTTCACATTCATTTGAAATACAGGGATAAAAAAACAAAACAAAACAAAACAAAACAAAAACAAAAAACCCAAAACCAAAACCAAACCTCTAGTGAGGATCTGATTAATTTAAAATACACAATAGGTTCATTTCCCAACTGTTATGTATTGTACTCCATGTGCTTTTGTTCCCTCCCAGAGGCACATTACTGTTGTGGACTGATACATCTCATTGTGCTCATCTCTTTTTAGTCTTAGGAGTCTTGGTTAGCCCTGCCTCTGAAGAACCAGTGTAGAGCATGTCACATCCTTCACCTAGATTGTGAGGTTTAAGTCACTGGGAGGATCCACCTTGCAAGGATTTTAAGAGTCACCATGTCATTTTTATAAACTTATACCCTTGGTTATAGTTTTCCCATAGGTTCTTCCCTAGCCTGGAAGAGGAACCCAAGATATGGAGATTTGGGTGCATGTGATTTAAAGGAGGGAGTGCTCTTCAGGAGAAATCTGTAAAGGAGTGAGAGAAGCAGCGTTAGGAAGGGAGGAGATCAAGCCATGATGTGGTCTTGGGTAAAACCTAGCCTTGGCATGTCTTAATCCCTGCTCTGCCCCCCTGAGCGTAAAGGCACTGCTGAGTTGTCCCTTCTTAAGGTGGGGGCGGGGTGGGGGTGAGGCAGTAAGGATGTAAATACCATCCTGGGCCAGATGGTTCTCATCAGCCAGGGCAACTCTCCAAAGAAGGTGGCAGCTATGGGTGTTAGGAACCAACACTCCCAGCAGCTGGGGGAAGGAGGCACCATGTTCGTGAAGCAGGTCTGGATGGGCAGTGCAGCATCATCTACATAACATTAAGGCTAAAAACATGTTTGTTAGTGTGCATTTAAAGCCACATCCCTAGTTAAAAGGCTTTTAGACCACACAGGTCCCCAAACAGCTAGGGAACAGGGGAAACTGCACGCCTTGATGTTGAACATCTTCGAATCCTGGCTCTTCCAGTTATGAATTCTATGACCTTACATAGGTGATGTTGCCTCTCTGAGCCTTTGTTTCCTGATTTGTAAAATGCAATCAAGTTTACAGGACTACTTGGAAGATGAAAGTAAATGAACAGTTTTTCAGATTTTCCTCCTCAAAATAATTCTATTTCCCCAGCCGTCATCTATTAGTCTCCTTCTGAGTTACCAGAAATCTAGAGACAAGAGGGGCTGGTTGTGAGAGCTGAAAGTTTGGCTCCAGGCGGTCACATCTGCCTCTTCTTTCCATCTGCCCTTGACCATTTGCATATGAGACAATGAACATGTAAGAGTCCCACCTGACCCCAGAATGAGTCAGAAAACCACAATATTCCTTTTCTTATGCTCTGAGTGTCTTATTCTATTTGCTTATAATCATCTGATCCAGAACCTGCAGTTGCTTTAATGCATTCTAGTTCCTGCTTATGTAACCTCTGCTCAGTTTACCCTGAAAGAATTTCCTAATCATATATTCTGCTCTCCTATTTTTCTAGGAGAACCATTTATTCAGGTTTCTTAGACCTTTTTCTTTCTCCTGAACACTCCCTATTATCTCTTTTCCTTTCCCTCATTACCAAAAAACGCATCTTCTCCTCTAACCCAGGATTGTCTCCTAACTTCCTGGTCTCTCTCTGCTACTTCTATTTATCACCATCTCCTCTAACTAATGTCTTTCCCTGCTCACCATCCTTCCTCTCCAGTGCTGATTCTCATTCTATGTCTCCCGTACTGAGGGTACCACATCTCACCACCCCAGGCCACTTCTCTAAATTCTAGATTGGGAAACTATTTCTTTTTTTTTTTTTAAGATTTTCTTTATTTATTTATTGAGAGAGAGACAGAGACAGATATAGTGACAGAGAGCATGAGTGGGGAGGAGAGGGGGAAGCAGGCTCCCCACTGAGCAGAGAGCCCGATTCGGGGCTCGATATCAGGACCCTGGGATCATGACCTGAGCTGAAGGCAGATGCTTTACCTATTGAGCCACCCAGGCACCCCAGGAAGCTAGTTCTTAAGAGTTTTCCTCCTTATTAGGAAATACCTATTTCATTTGGGTAACTTTCAGTTCCCGTTATAGTAGATTCCTTTCTTTCAGTATGGGGATCGAATGACACTAGTATTTCTATCCACATTTTTAGATGGCAAGCTAGCAGCTGACAAGGTATTAACAACAAAGCAAGAAATTTTTGAATGTGTAGCATCAGCGGCTATGATATCCCCAGGAAGTCTCCCTGGGGAAACTCCTTCTCAACAGACAGTTGAAGAAGCTTTGGGAGGTCTGGACAACTTTGAGGAGCCAAAAGGACCTGCTGCAAGGAGCAAAATGAGTCCACTCCCTTCCCAGGAAAGACATCTTAGTCTGGCAACCTTCAACAAGAAAATCTCCACTGAAGAGTGTGTCCTTGAATGTAACCAGAGTGAAAGGACTCTCAGTGTGAACTCAAATGTCTTGACACGAAAGAGAGTTCATGCTGGAGGGAAGGTCTACGAGTGCTTGGACTGTGGGAAAGCCTTTTGCCAGAGCTCAAAGCTGATTAGACATCAGAGAATTCACACTGGAGAGAGGCCTTATGCATGTAAAGAGTGTGGCAAAGCTTTCAGTTTGAGCTCGGACCTTGTTAGACATCAGAGGATTCATAGCGGTGAAAAACCCTATGAATGTTGTGAATGTGGAAAAGCTTTCAGGGGCAGCTCAGAGCTCATTAGACATCGGAGAATTCACACCGGAGAGAAACCTTATGAGTGTGGTGAATGTGGGAAAGCCTTCAGCCGGAGCTCAGCCCTCATTCAGCACAAGAAAATTCACACTGGAGACAAAGGCTATGAGTGTACTGAATGTGGTAAGGCTTTTGGTAGAAGCTCTGTCCTTATTGAACATCAAAGAATTCACACTGGAGAAAAACCTTATGAATGTAACGAATGTGGAAAATCCTTCAATCAGAGCTCAGCCCTTACGCAGCACCAGAGAATCCACACTGGGGAGAAGCCTTACGAATGTAGCGAATGTAGGAAAACATTTAGGCACAGGTCAGGCCTTATGCAGCACCAGAGAACTCACACAAGAGTTTAACTCTTGGGTAAGGATTGTACAATTGTGTAATACCAGGGATTCGGTGAGCTTCCCACTGAAGTGAGAAGTTTCCTGAGAGCAGTTTTTGTCCTTCCAGTCTAAGTCAGTACTTGCTGTACAAAGAGATCCACACAAAGATGGTGGTTGATGTGTTGAATGGGCACTTTCACAGTAAAGCCAGGTTTGGGGCAAAGATCCTGAAAGAGCTCCTTATAAGATGGACTGAGAGGTGGTGCCTCCAATGGCAAGGATCTCTGTCCAGCAAGAACAGCGTGCTTTGGCAGTTGGAGCCATGTGCTGAGAGTCACTCGATTCTCTGAAGTATTCAATTGTGAGATTGTGAAATGTTGAATTATGTCCTGGATCAGTTTATAGCTCATTCTGCCCCCTTGCCAGTTCTCTTCTCAACCCTGAGCTTCCTGAGGTCAGTTGAGGTCTGTTTATTTATTGTGCACCTGCTATGTGCCAGCCATCAGGGTCAGACGTAGCCATTGCCCTCCCAGAGTTGAGGGCTAGTGGGATATATATATATATATATATATATATATATATATATGTCAGGATATATATATATATATATATATATATCCTGACATATATAAAAATATATATATTAAGCAGATAATTACAGTAAAGTGTGATAAGTGCTTTGGTAGAATAATCTAGGATTCTGTCAAAATATGTGGCAGGAGCACCTAACCTGGTCTACAAGTCACTGAAGTCTCCTGGATGTGATGAAATCTCTGTTGGGGAATAAAGGGTGGATATAAGCCGGGTCAAGGCAAGAGGAAGAGAACATTATAGACAGAGGTTATAGCACATACCAAGGCATGTAGAGAGGATCTAGAGATGTCTCTTCACGAGGACTCCTCCAGCAGGAATTTGTTCATGGAGACCCTGGATCAGAAGCTAGAACATGTATTGGTTCCTCACTTCCTGTTTATAATCAGTGAGTTGGGTAGTCTATCCCAGACCGAGTTACTTAGGAGACCCTGAGGGACTCAGGACAGTTAGTGTGATGGTATCATATGGAAAAAGGCATGTAGGTACACCAGGGAAAGAACACATTGGAGGCTACAGGGACAGTGTTGGTGTCCCATAACCCTAGGGCTCAGGAAATGGGAAGCTGAGAGGAGCCTGGGAGTGGGAGGTCTGTCTCCCACTGGAAATGAGGAAATTCCTCATTTCCTGTCTCCTCCACTTACATCAGGCTTCGAAGATACTAAGCTACTTGAAGCCAACGAGTACTTACTGAATTACCCCCTTAGATTCCTCAAAACTAGAATCTGTGCTAATTTTTATTTTGGCAGTTTTAATTAATTAACCATTAGTTACTGAAGGCAATTCATATATAAGAGAAGGTTTGATTTCTCTTCTAAGATATCCTGATTTCCCTTCCAGATAATGTCTCTTTTGAAGACTTGGTGATCAAAGCTGTTGTGGATAATAGGGAGGGGAAGTTGGGTGGGGGGAGGGGGCCAGTGTTTGTATCCACAGGTTGGAGGATTTTCATTGAGTGAGATCAATCGTAATTCTGGAGAGACCCTTCAAATGAAGTTGCCTTTTCCTCTAGGTGACAATCAGATGATTTGGTGTTTTTAGTTTTATTTAATAGGTTTTTTTTTCCAGGTTGTGAATTAATTGTAAATGTTGGCAATATAGAAAACGAGAAAGTAGAAGTCACTCTCAATCCCACCACCCACAAAAGCATTGTTAGTATTTTGCAGTTCTATTATTTTTTTCTTTCCCCAACCCTAGTATTTTTTGGTAAAAATCATGTTTGGTAAATCATTTTTAGTAACTGATTTTAACATTTATACTTTTGAGTATATACTTAAACTGTTTAGTATTAGAATGTAATACAAGATGTGTTGTAATAAAATTGGAATCTTAAGGTTTGTTTTGAAATGATTTGTTCAGGAATAGGGAGCCTAGTAACACAAGTGGAGGCGTGCTGGGAGAAAGGGGGAGGGAATTGTGGCAAGAAATCAGGGAATGGATGTGCTTGGCTTTTATTTCCTGGTCTAGGTGTCTAGAAACATAGTCCCTTGGGCTGCAGTTCACCAGGTGAAGACACAAAATTTAGGGGCAGCTGGTTGAGAAACCGTGGGAAGGAGGACAAGTAGCCTCTTTAAACACGTTGTGTCCTCCCCTTAAGGAGCCAGAGCCTCAGAGACTGCCATGGACTTCCCCTCCTCTCTCAGCAGGTCCTCAATAGAAACATGTGCAGAAAAACTCTAAGACCCTTTAGATTTGTGATCATTTGCACCACCCAACAAGATAGCTGCAGATGATAAAGTTACCGAGTAGCAATGTCTGGTTCTGACCCACTGGAAAGCAGGGAGCGGATGGGAATCAATGGAGTCTGCCCACAGGGCTCACCCTTTCTCTTTGCAGAAATGCTCTCCAGGTCAGTTTCTACTGTATGGGAAATATTCTAATTGGCAATCCTCCTTACTTGGAAGATTCACTTAATGGGGCAAGAGAAGCAAAGGATTTCACATGGGAACTTGGAGACACCAAGGTCAGATTTACTTAAATTTCCAGTCTCCAGCTGAGCAGTTAATTGCAGTCTATGGAAATGAGGGAGAAGGCAAGAAGTAGCAAAGTGATTCTAAGCACCCTACCTAGATTGCACATCTTTTAAAATCACCTTTGACATCTTCCTTATATTGGTGCCTGCTCTCTTTCATAAACACATAGAATGTTGAAGCTTTGACTCTGAAAGTTCACCTACTTCAGCTCCTTTAAACTGGGGCTCAAGTTGTGAGGTGACTTGCTCATGGCTGCAGAATTCATGGAAAAGCACTAACATGAACAAAGTGCTCTACTTCAAGGTTATTGCTTTCCTCAACTACAGATATCCTTCATGCAAATAACTTGTATTTGCACAGAGATTTATAATTTGCAGGACTTTCTGTACACTAGTGTGAATGGTTGTGTCTGTCACTGTCACTTAACAGTGAGGAAGTCACAGGTCAGAGTTGTTAGTTAACCTCCTAGGACTTGGGAGGGACACAGATGTTACAGGAAGCATGTGCTTTTCTTAGTATTTCTTTACTATCCTGGGTGCTCATTCCTTTTAACCTTTTTTCCCCTAAGGTTAGAAGTATTTATTGTAGGCAAGTTTGGACAACAGAAAATCACAACAAAAAATTGAATCACCTATAATTCTATCTAATTCTATCACCCACAGACAGCCAGTGTAGCACTCTGAGATTACACATTTCCAGGATTTTTAATGCATAAATATATTTTTACATGGAGTCAACCTGTACATGTTTTATTTTTACTTAAGATATGCTGTCATTTCTTTTGATATCAACATAATTTTTTCAAACAGCTTTTAAGACTTTGTATACATTCATGATGTTTTCTGAAGCATACATTTCCAGGTAGAATTTTAAAGTCAAAAGGCAATGGTTAAGGCTTCTGGTATTGATTGCCAGAGATCCTATCTATTCACAGCTTACCAGCAGCACTGGAGTCCCAATTTCCCTGAATCTTTGTTTTATGATGGGGAAAAAGTGCCATCTTAACTCTCGCTTTAATATACATTTTTAATTTTAGCAAGCCTGCCCACTTGTCACCCATTGGCATTTGTTCTTTTGTGATTTGCTTACTGAAGCACAATTTTTTCTACTGGGACTTTTTCTTGGGGAGATACTATAGAGAGGTGGCTCCACAAAAGGGTTTCGTTTTCCTATTGCTTGGGTTTGAAGTCTGACCTCACCACTTTTTAGTTATATGATGTTGACTAAGCCATGATCCTAAGCCTTCATTTCCTCATCTGCAAAATATGTGCTGTCAGAGAAACAACAAATATATACAAAGTATCTATTATGTTTCTTATTGATATATTATTGATAAGAACTCTCTATAGAGAATCTCTCGCTTCTGTAATGTGTGTTGTATCAATTCCTACTTAATTGTCCTACCCTTTTCAATTTGAGTTTTTATCTTGGGAGAGGAAACAGAAGAGTTGAATATGAATAACTCTTAGCATGTTACTTTGTTATCCTATCCCTTTCTTTTCTCACCTCTCTCCAAGCATGGGGATTTGGCCCACTGGCCATTCTTATTGGTTAGTATCCATTTATCTATGTATGGTCCAACAAGAGCACTCTCTACCTACCCTCATGAAAACTCTTCTTTTGCTACGCTCAGAATTCTAAATTCCCACAGATTTCTATTTTTGGCAAGGTGTTAGAACTCTGACCTGTTGGGTATTTTTGAATAACAGGTTTTTCTGTTGCTGACTAACTTATATCCCTTCTTGCATTGACTGAGAAGCACCAGGCTAGGGATACTTTTCCTGCTGGGTCTTTCAGAAGACGGTAGTCTCTGGATGGACCGGCATTACTACTTTTTGTTGCCCCTTCCCTTTAGCATTGTCTTTAAATTCGTAAGACTGTGAAATACTGCAAAATGATAATGATAAAAGGCAAAACTGAACACATGAGAGGTGCCTGGAGGCTAAGTCACAGACCCAGCGACTGACAAATACTGTTTAGCACCTGAGCCCAAGGGAGTGTGCCAGAACTGTAGGGGTACAGCCCCAGAAACAAATGTGGTAGCCATAGTCGCTTCTGACCCAGAGCCTTGCGAGTGAGCAGGAAGCGGACAGCAGCTCTGATAGCCTCAAGAACCAAAGGAGCCCTTCTGCTTAGGAAAGGGAAGATTTAGAACTCTTAACAGGTGCTTAATGCTAGGTTGGGCTCTTTCTAACCGCTCCGCCTCCTCCAAACACAAAAAAGGTCTAGCTGAGCCTATAGGCAAGGAAACTAGTTACTAATCCTTTCCCCTGGCTCACACCAGACCCCGACAAAGATCCACTCTACCCTGTGGTCCAAAAACTCCAGGTTTTGTCTAATAAGATGCTTCTCTGCTGGCTCCTGCTTTGCTACATCCATGTTTCTCTCACAGACCTGACTCCACTTCAAAAGGAAACCAACAGGAACACTCCACACAAAATGGCCTTTTCTTAGATGTGCCAGACATTCTTCCTGACCTTTGTCTGTTGTTCCCTCTGCTAGGAATATTGTTCCCTACCCTGCCTGTCTACTTCCCTGGCTAACTCCTGCTCATTCTTCAGTTTGCTTTTCTCAGAAACTTTCCCTGATCCAAGGCTGGATCAGGTACTCCTTCATGTCAGAGCCCTGATCTTGCCATGACACCAGTTTGCCTTGCCCATTCAATAGCAGAGACAGTCTGATTCCCCATTGTATTCCTAGTGCCTGGCATAACACAGTCCTTCAAAAAGTAATTGCTGGTTAAGTTTATTTGTATTCTTTCCACTACCTCGTTTCTGGACTGCCCTGGGCACAACACATCATCGATGAACTGTTTCCCCATCTGTCTTACGGCCCTGTCACTGTTCTTAATTGGCCAGCAAAATTCTGTATTCCTGAGACAAAATGTCCCTCATACTGTCCACACCATATCCCAAACCTGGCATGCAGAGAATCAGATGTGGTTGACAGCCCGGGTTGCTGTACCCCCTTTATGACATTCTCATGGAAAATGAGGTTTCAATGTTATATTCCCATTTTTCTTATTTCCTGAGTATTCCTAATGTTAAGAGGAAACCTGGAAGCAGTGATTCTTCCATCTGCTGCTCTGATTAATCCTAGGAAAAGCTTTCAAGGGACAATTTGCAGTAGCATTGGGAAGTGTTGCTAAGTCAGAATGACTCCAGACCTGGGATTTACCAGCCTGGAGTCTCGTTCCAAAAGTAAACCCTTTCAACTAACCAAGATAAAAATCTGACCAAAATATTTACAACATTCATTGTATCACCAAGTTATTTGACAGTGTGGACCCTCTGATGGCGCATGAGGACTGATCTGTGCCTGAAAGCCTTCCCACATTCGTTACATATGTAAGCTTCATCCCCCGAATGGATTCTCTGATGCTGAACAAGGGCGGAGCTCCTTTTGAAGGTTTTGCCACATTCATTACACTGATAGGGTTCCTCTCCGCTATGAATTCTCTGATGTCTGATGAGGTTTGAGCTCAAACTGAAAGCTTTTCCACACTCATTACATTCATAGGGTTTTTCTCCACTATGTATTCTCTGATGGGTTATCAGCTCTGAACTCTGCCTGAAAGCTTTTCCACATTCATTACATTCATAAGGTCTCTCTCCTGTATGAATTCGCTGGTGTCTAATAAGCTTTGAGCTTTGGCTAAAGGTTTTCCCACACTCATTACACTCATAGGGTTTCTCGCCAGTGTGAATTCTTTGATGTATAATGAGATAGGAACTTTGACTGAATGCTTTGCCACATTCGTTACATTTACAAGCTTTCTCCCCAGTGTGAATTTTGCGATGTCTAATGAGGGCTGAGCTCTGATTGAAGGCTTTCCCACATTCACTACATTCATATGCTTTCTCACCACTGTGAATTCTCTGATGAATGATAAGGTATGACCTCAGACTAAAAGCCTTCCCACACTGGTTACACTTATAGGGCTTTTCTCCAGTATGGATTCTCTGATGTTGTGTTAGAGAGGAATGCTGTTTGAAGCTGTGCCCACATACATCACATCTATAAGGTCTCTCTTCTGTAGGAACTTTCTGGTAAGTTATAGAGTTTGTACTTAGAATCAAGCTGCTTTGAGGCTCATGATGGTCTCTCTTTCCTAGAGATTTGTGTGTGAAGATTACTTGACTAAAACTACCCTCTTGGGTAGGGAATCTTCTTAATTTCTCCCCTGTAGGACTTTCTTGTTGCCACTCTAAATTGCTGTCATGTTTACTAACTCCTCCAGATGAAGGTTCCTGGGGACATCCTTCTGATTTTTCTCCTGAAATGTCCTTCTTGGTTGCCGATCTGCTGTTCTCACAATCTGAAATGATGACAGCAAAAATAGACTGTTTTATTTCTCTAGTCACTGCCAATACCCACTTTCCATGTGAGAGAAAATAGAGGCTTCTACCCACAAAAGAGGTCATAGTCCACACCCATATTTCTTTACCTGCCCATACTGGCCCCTCCTCCTATTTAGTATGAAGGCCTACAACTACAGTTTGAAGTTTATTCTCTCCTGCTCCCTCTGAAACTTTGATCGTTTAGCTAGTATTCCTTCCCTATTATTTTCGCCCTCTTTCTCTGCTGACTCCTGTTCATCAGCATTTAAATAAGCCCAAATTTCTCATCTGTTTCAAATCAAGCTCCTTGCCTACACATTTCCTTCATGCAACCTCACTTCCATTCAGAGTAAAGCTTTTTGAAGAGTTATTTGTACTCATCTCTGTTCTGCAATCTGGTTTCTGCCTTCCCTGCAGACCCCCTCCCTGCCACGATACTCTCATCAAGGTCACCAACTTCATAGCTGCTTAATCCAGTAAATACTTTCTGGATCTTATTTAGTTTGCTTCTCTGTAGCACTGACACTGAGCGCCACACCTTCCTTCTAAAGACATTTCTCTTCCTGTACTAGCCTGAATTCTGGGGCTGTTCCTTCTTAGATTCAAGACCTATCACTCAAACACAAGGTGTTTCAGATTCTGTTCTGGGCCCTCTTGTATCTTCAATCTTCACACACTCTACCACCTAGTTTTCAGTCATTAGTTATATGATAAGCTAATGTCTCCTCAGATCCCCAATTGTATTCTATTAAGCTCTAGACTCTCATCTCCAATACTAATTGGGATATTACTTGTGAATACTTCACAAGCACCAAAATGGCCCAGTCAAAACACATCATCAGATATATTTTTTTCTTTGTTTCCCATTTACACGATAGCACCATCATTAACCAAATGTTCAAGACTAAAACCTAAGTAACATCTCCAACTCCTTTCCCACATTCTCCACTTTTAACCATGACCAGCTACTGCAGTGCAATTTGAAATGCTGATGAATAGGAGGCAGCTATGATCTTCCCCTATCTCTCACCAGAATACATCTTGACTTATTCACTGTGGCCATTCAGATTACTATAGTCTCTTAACAGGACTCTACTCTTGCCTTCCTCAAATCCATTCTCCACTCTGCAGCTAAGTTCTAAAACACAAGTCCAATCAACTACTCCCTTGTCTAAAACCTTTCAACTGCGCTCCACTGTCCTGTTCAAACTAATCAGGATGAACTATAAGTTTTCATAACCTGGGTCTCATTTTCCTGATTGTGTTTCGCCATCTCTCCCCTATGAATTCTCTATTCAAGTTAATTGAATTACCCGCAATTCCCAGAATTGGTTGTATTCTATCACCTTCAGGACTTTGTGGCCTTACTTATGTGATATTATAATATAGGAAATATATACTTGGCCTGCATCCTCAGTTCCTGGCCCAGAGCTTTTAAAAGCCCTTGTAATTTCCTAAGTGGTAGAGGTGAGAGGCATGTCTTTTGTTAATCATAATAAGCCCCTATCAACCAGTACCTCAGTTTATGCTTGTGAGGTAATTTGGGAAGGGTAGGGGCTGACTGCCAAAGGAACCAACTATGTGATTAGAAGGTTGAACTTTCAGCCCCACCTTCGGACCTCCACGGAAAAGGACTAGAGATTTAACCACCAATGGCCAATGATTTACTCAACCATATCTATGTAATGAAACTTCTATAAAAACCTTAAACAAAGGGGCTCAGAGAGCTTCCGGGATGGTGAATGCATCCAAGAGCCACAACAGTGGTGAACCTCTAACTTCACAGGGACAGACACTCCTGTGCTCAGGACCCTTCTGGATCTTGTATGTATGTACCTCTCCAGCTGGCTGTATGCTTGCGTCCTTTATAAACTGGTAAGAATAAGCAAGGCATTCCCCTGAGTTCTGTGAGCTATTACAGCAAATTATGAAACCTGAAGGGGTGGTCATGGAATGTCAAATTTGCAGCCCAATCAGACAGAAGTGAGCTGGGGATTCATGACATGCGACTGGCATCTGAAGTGGAGGGTGGGGAGGCAGGCAGTCTTGTGGGACCAAAACCTTAACCTGTGGGGTCTGCACTAATTCTCGGTAATGAGACTCAGAATTAGTGTTGCTAAAGGTGAGGGAAGACCCCACACATCCAGTGCCAGAAGTGCGGTGAGTAGAAAAAGTTTTTTTCCTTTAGGATGGGACACTCTTCCTCCCACTTGTTTACCTGGTTTTCTCCTTACTCATAGTTCAAATCTTAGTTTAGGTGTCTCCTCCTCCAAGAAGTACTCCTTGAACCTCTAAGGTTGGGTTAGGTGTGTTCATATGTGCCCCCATAGAACCTAGGGCCTACTTTTATTCTGTAGTTTATTATACTATATTGCCACTGTCTTTTTGCTTATCCACCACCCCATCTAGATGTCAGAATTCTTGAAGGTAGAGACCCAGTGCCTCCCACAGTACCAGGCATGTGTTAGCACCTGTTAAGTTATATAATCAAGGAATAAATTAAGAAATGACAGGGAAACTAAAACAGGAAGGGCTGACTGCACTTCATGAGGGTTGCTGAATACAAAGCTGCTCAAGTGGGCACCTCTCGTCTAGAGTAAGAAAGATGAGAGGCTCACATGCGGCATGTTTGTAAAATGCAGTGAATTCTGTACCCTCAAAACCAGAGGCCTGGAAACAGTTCCCAGATGAGTTTCTACTTTCTTACCACTTCTGGGGGGAAGACAAGGTTCCCACGGTTTTGGCTGTGTCTTTAAAGGCTCAAATTGGATATTTGTTAACTCCTGGGATGTTCCAAGACCTGTTATGTCCTTCCATGGCACTGCTGGTCCCTGAAATCAGTAAAAGATGGTTAGCTTTGTGAAAAACTCCCTAGGGAAAATGCTTAGTAAAAATTTCAAAGAAGGCAACAAAGACATTTCCAGGGATGAGCGATAGGGGAAAAAAAGAACTATTTAAGGATAGAGACAGATATGGCTACAGTAGTCACTGCAGGGTATGGTTCGGTAGAGACAGTTTTCCATTCCACTGCTGTGAGGATGCCACATGCTCCAGTCTGCACATTTGTCTTCCCCCAACATAACACATCTCCCTGTTCCCACCTGCTGCTGCCCTGGATCATCAAATTCCCTCTCCAAATCCTCCAACAGGGTCACAGCTTCCTCGCCGCTTTTCGGACTATGTTGCTGAACCCAGATCTGCAGCTCCTCAGGCAGGATGCTCAGAAACTGCTCCAGCACCAGCAGCTCCAGGATCTGCTCCTTGGTGTGCAACTCTGGCATGAGCCACTGATAGCAAAGCTCCTGGAGTCTGCCCAGAGCTTCCCGGGGTCCAGGTGTCTCCTGGTAGCAAAACTTTCTGAATTGCTGGCGGAACAATTCTTGGCAGGATCTGGTGCTCCCACCCTGCTTACATTTCTGACCCCAGGAAAGGCTTTCTTCTACTTTTACTAGTATTAGCTCTTGATCCTGAGGACTCTGAGGTACCAAGGTTGAAACTGCTCTGGATTCCACAGCCATTCTGGCCTAAACAGTGGAACAAAAAGCTCACAATTGGGTATGGTATTTCAGAGTTAATCTTTGAGTAATCTCTTCTTTCCTGAAAGATATAAAAGCACTGTTAATCTATAGCAGTGAAAAAACCCAAAATCTTGTAAGAACTTATAATAAAGGTCAGTCATCCCAGTAATGTACTGAAAAGGAACAAGTTTGAGACTATAACTAAAATAATAATCAAGTGACAAACTAAAGATTACTCACCCCATTTATCACCCATTTAGAATTTCTGCCACTAATGCTAGAAGAGATTATTTTAGAAGCAAAAGAATGCAATATTACCATGAATCACATGAGAAATTTCCTTTTCAATTCTATCAATTGTGATGGTATGAAGGAGAAAAATCTGACTTTAACTTGCAGAACTCCCTTTTTAATAAAGTATAAGCTTCAGACTTCTAAGGATAAAAATATCTAGCTAGGATTTAATAATGCTGACATTCAAAAATTTATTTTTAGGGGCATGTGGGTGGCTCAGTTGGTTAAGCGTCTGCCTTCAGCTCAGGTCATGATCTCAGGATCCTGGGATCGAGCTCAGCATCGGGCTCCCTGCTGGCAGAGAGCCTGCTTCTCCCTCTCCCTCTGCCAAATAAAGAAAATCTTAAAAAAATAATAAAAATTTTTTAGTTACCTTTTTTTTTTTTTAAAGGTTTATTTATTTATTTATTTGACACAGAGAGAGATCAGATCACAAGTCGGCAGAGAGGCCGGCAGAGAGAGAGGAGGAAGCAGGCTCCCTGCTGAGCAGGGAGCCTGATGCGGGCCTGGATCCCAGGACCCTGAGATCATGACCTGAGCCGAAAGCAGAGGCTTTAACCTGAGCCACCCAGGTGCCCTAGTTACCTTTTATCTATGGCAAATAATGCTGACTTTCATTTGCAGTAGTAACAACATTTAAAAAACTTCATGTTAAATATGAGTTGATTTAAATAAAAACACTTATAATTCCCATTTGATCAAATTTAGTTTTCAGTGCATTTCTTCAACAAACGCTGAGGCACTTACCATGGGCTCTGTCGTGAGCCGAGCATAAGAATACAAAGGTTTTTGCTTGTGAGTAAATGAATCTACAGAGGAATTAACCAAGAAGTGTTTGTTAAATGCTTTCTGTGTGCTCAAAAACACGTCCGTCATCACAGAGACACGAAAGCAGCAAAAAGGTCAATCCCCGTTCTCGAGCTTAGAATAGAGGGGAGTAAACATTTCTTAGTGTGAAATACGGCAACAAATAATTCTGTATTAAATTTTGTGACACAGCTCACACATGACCTGATTCTAGGATGGGTGAATATCAACCGGAGGGTATGCCCTTGAAACAGCAGGACACATCAATACCATCTGATTCTAAACACTACAGTTAACTTTAGCGATTAGAATAGCTGGCTAACATTTAGGCTCATTAAGCCAGCCCGGCCGCATTAGCCTGTTTTTATGGCCCGGTTAAACGACAGCATTTGCGAAGTCACGGGGAGGGGAGTAACTGCCCTTCCCGCTGGAAAGCAAGGGCTTGAGGGGCCTCCCCTGGCTCCCCAGGACGCTCGCAAACAACGCCCGGACAACGGGCCGCGACCCGGGGATAGCCAGGCCTGGGGAGCAGCGCTCCTTCACCTCGCGCCCGCCGCCCGGGCCGCGCGCCCTCCCCGCCCTCCCTCCGCTCGGGGCCCGCGACCCTCACCGCGAAGCCCAGCAGCGGCCAGGGCGCAAGCCGCCGACTCGGAGCGGCGAGCCACAAAGACCGGAAGTGCGCCCCCGCGGCCTTCCGCTCGTGCGTCCGCCGGAGCCTCCGTGCGCCCCACCCCGTGCTCGCAGGCAGCCAATCGGCGCCGCGGATCCTTCGTTCCCACCGCCTTCCCTCCTTGGCGCCCCGCCCCGCCGAGCGTCGAGGCCCTGGCGAGGGTGAGCTGGAAGGCGGGCGCCCTTGGGGAGGTCGCCCCACCCGGGGGGGCACCGGTCCCCGCCTCGGCTGCCCACTACCTTGGCCTTTCCCACCGCCGCCCGCCTCCCGCGCACCACTTCCTGTCATCTCATCTGCAGTTTTCCAGAAAAGTGTTAAGATTTGCCTGTAATTCTCGTGCGTTTCCATCACCTCTGGCAAAAGTAAACGCGTGAACGGGCTGAACAAAAACTGACGACCTCTTCTGTCGCCCTTCCGTATGCATTCCGTTTCAGCCTCACAGGAGCTCTGTGCGGGAGCTCTGTGTGCCCACTGTCCAGCCGAAGACACCGCCCAGAGTGCCCCCGCCGGTCAAGGAGACCCTGGTGTCCCAGATTGAGACTAACGAGCGGTATTCCCACTTTTCACTGGAGCCTAGTTGGCATTAAGGCTTAGTGATTACATTTTTCTTTGGCCATTTAGTAGGTAAAAAATGATGTTTCATGTTGTTCTAACGTGCATTTCATTTAGATCAGAGATGAAGGTATTTTCTTTCACGTGTATGGACCATTTATGATTTTTCAAGGAAATGGCTTTTCCCATTTTTTAAATTAAGATGATACTATTTTCCTTTTATATTTGCCATAGGGTTTTTTAAACTTGCAGGGTTATCAACTCAGTTGTTACAAATACTTCCCTTTCATTTTTTTTAAAATGTTAGTACAAGGTGGTGTGTATCCATGGAAACATTGTCTTTTGTAAGGTAAGGTCATTAAGTCACCCATATTTTGGAAGAAAATAATTTCCTTTCACAGTGATGAATCTTAATCATTGTGAATCAGCTATGGTAATTTTACAAATAAAGAGAACAAATATTACCGTATGTTTCAGTTATCCATGGCTGCGTAAATCAAGCAGTAGGTGTTTTATTGTCCACAATTATGTGGTCAGGAATTCAGGTAGGGCTTGGCAGAGATGACTAGAAGGTTCAAGAAGGTTTCACTCACATTGCTGTGGTCTTGGTGCTGGCTACTGGCTGGAGTTACTTGATTCTCCTCTATAAAGCTTCTCTCTATGTAGTCTCCTCATCATTGAGGAGGTTAGCCAAAGCTTTCTTATAGGGTGCAGGGCTTCCAACAGAGTGAAGGGGAAAGGGAACAGGCTAGTTCTCTTAAGGCTGAGGTTTGGAATTGGCATTATATTAGTTCTACTGTATTCTGTTGGTGGAAGGACAGGACTCATGGGAAGGGGAAATAGACTCCAACTTTAAATAGAAAGAAGAGCTGGAACATAGAAGGAAATTTAGGCAGTTATCCTTGCATCCAATTTACTTCAACTTCTTATATAGAGAAGCCTATTACTTAGGAGTGGGACTGTTGGAAGAGAGAAAGGATGCTTTTAATTACAGTAATAGAAAATCTTACTAAGTATCCATATTTAAGCCTTTTAATTTAATTAATTTTTGCCACAGAACAGAATCATTTTATTAGAACCCTGCCGGTCTTTTTTTAAATTAACATATATTATTTGTTTCAGGGGTACAGGTCTGTGAACCATCAGTCTTACACAATTCACAGCACTAACCATAGCATATACCCTCCCCAATGTCCATCACTCAGACACCCTATTCCCCCCACCCCCACCCCCAGCAACCCTCAGTTTGTTTCCTGAGATTCAGAGTCTTTGAGGGTTTGTCTCCCCCCCAGTCCCATCTTGTTTTATTTTTCCCTCCCTTCCCCCCATGAACCATTGCCCTGCCTCTCAAATTCCTCGTATCAGAGAGATCATATTAAGCCTTTTTATTATCCAACATAGCTACATGTGTGGAGATAAGGCCATCCCTAGAGTTGGTTATTAACTAACCAACTATGTCAAATATGACTTGACAATATTGTCAAGGACGCAGGTCCTTTCCCTCTTTCTGCTCTGCCATTTTTAAATGTGTTGACCTGTTTTCCAATCTGGCTTCCCTCATAGTCCTAAAATGACTTAGTCTCCGATTACAGATGATATCCACAAGCAGAAAAAGGGAACACCCTTATGTTCTATCCGTTTATAAGACTAAGAAAAACCTTTCCCCTCAGCAGAATTCCTCTCATATCTTTTTTTTTCCCTCTCATATCTTAATTAAAATTACTTCAACTGTCTATGCCTATCACCAGTAAGAGTGGTGAGGCATCCGTGATGGGCTCAGGCCAATTGAGATTCATATCCCAGGCGTGAGGAGGGGCCAGCCTCTCCTGCAAGACAATCTGGGGAAGGTAAGCAAAATTAGGATTATGTTAACAAGGCAGAAATGTTAAGGTCAGTGTAGGTGTGCTGACAACACTGATTCCATCTTTGGCCCTCTATCTTGTTCATGCCCTCGCAGTGACCTCCCCTCGAGGCTGCAGGTTTCAGGCCCTGTGGAGGTTAACGCATCCCCTGGCCTGAATGCAGGAAGGCTTGTTCTGATCTCCCCTAAAGTGACACACAGAAGGCACCACTTTAGATAACTAGTAAACATGACTGGCGCACAGAAGGTTCCACTTGAGATAACTACCCTGTGACCTCAGCAGCACGCTGCTCGCTCTTTAGAAGGTGGGGATTAAGGTCTGGATTTAGTGGGGGAATAGCAGCGTTGTGCTCTGGATAGTCTGTCTGCCTGATTCTCCCTGTAAGTCCCCGTCAGTAAGACTGTAAAGAGTTATGGTGTGACTTGTGTTGTTTTTCTGGTCTCTAAGTGCTTTCTCGGGGTGCCTGGGTGGTGCAGTCGGTTGAGTGTTCGACTCTTGGTTTCGGCTTAGGTCGTGATCTCAGGGTCGTGAGACTGAGCTCTGTGTCGGGCTCCCCACACTCAGTGCCGTCTGCTCGAGATTCTCTCTCATTCTCTAAAATAAATATATTTCTCAAAGTGTCTTCTGAGTTTGGAGGATACTTTACTAACCCTCCTCTGCCTTCTAACAGGCAGAAAGAGGGGATAGGTGGGTGAATGTTGAGTGTGTTATAGTAGCATCTATTTCATATAGGTAACCTGAGTTACCTATATACAGGTAAGAAAGTGAGGCTCTAGGAAGAACAAGATTCCTGTCACTCCTTGGAAGAGGGTGTGTATATTTAAAATATAAACCACTTTCTTAGTTGCAAGAGAAGTAATCTGGAGATTTATGGGTAGGACTTGGTTAAAATTTCTGGTGGGAGAGTAATTCATTACTCTTAAGAAAGAGCCTTAGCTGACATTTTCCACTTATGTGATGTCTTAGTCTGTTTAAGCTGCTCTAACTAAAATGCCATAGACTTGGTGACTTATAAACAACGGAAATTTATTTCTCACAGTTCCACGTGGAAAGTCCATGATTAAGGTGTGTAGTTTCCACTTCCCGTGAGGACCCACTTCATGAGGTTCATAAAGTCGTGATGGGTGAGTAAGGCTATTCAGTAAAGTTTAACTATTTGAATTACTGTATTGCATTCAACGGTGCTCTCCTTCAACTTCATCAGGCGAGGTAAACTAGTTGAAAGTCTCTTCACTGTAAACCACTGTTCAGTCATAAATGATAGAGAAAATGGCTTCTGCTTCAGGAAAGTGGATTATTCCCTCATTCTGAACATTATCATTGAACATCAGTATCTGTGAAACACTGGTGAGAAAAGTGAGGGATTCAAATGACATACAAGATAGGCTTTTTCACTTGACTTACCACTATGAATCCTGGAGCATTAACTCCATCGGGTTTTGGTTTCCCACACTGTCTCTCTATTATGGCCTAGAACACCAACATCCAAGAGAGAGGACTGGGGCTGTTCGAGTAGTTAGACAAGGAACCACTGAGGTGGCTCTAATGTCTTAGCCTATGTAAGCAAACCCAAACCTAAGCTAGCATGGATGCCTTTAAAAGCCTCAGAATTAAGAACTAGAAACTTAAGAATAGCTAATCACAAACAGCCAACTAAGCCTTCTCAAATAAGGCAACAAGTTGTAGCCAATCAAAGCAAATTTGATTTGCTTCTTCTCCATCTGTGCTATGAGGCCTTTCCCTTAGCTCCTCCTGGTGGAGTACCCCTCACCATTGTCAGCTTGGTGCTGCCTGCTGTGCATTGATGTTTGCTCAGAAAAACTTCAAAATGGGGCATCTGGGTGGCTTAGTTGGTTAAATGCCCGACTCTTGGTTTCAACTCCAGTCATGATCTCAGGGTCATGGGATGGAGCCCTGCATCAGGTACCATGCTTAGCAGGGATTCTGCTTGGAGATTCTCTGTCTCCTTTTTCTCTGCCCCTCCTCCTGCTTGTGGTTGTGCCCTCTCTCTCTCAAATAAATCTTAAAACAAAAGCAACAAAAAGCTTCAAAATTTTTGGATGTGAGGACAATCTGGAGGCAACATGTCTCTCCGCAGTGATCGAGAGGGTTGATCCGGCTGATGTGGCTGGCTAGGTGCGTGGCCCCTTCTCCCTCACCCCTCCGTGTGTGTTCCTCCCGAAGCTGTGCAGTTGGTTGAAGAGGATGACCCTCCCTGATAGAGGAGGACTCTTCTTGGGTCAAGGGGATACGAGTAGCTGCACGTTCCCTTGCTGCTCCAAACAGGTTCTCAAGGTCCATTTGTAGGAGAATGTATGGTGGTCAAGCTTCCAGACCCCTCCAGATGAGGCCCTGCACGAGGCAGTCTGCCTTTCTTTAAAAACAAGACAAAAAAAGAAGAAACCCTACAAAACTTCAAAATTTTCATGTGCCTCCGTTTGCTTTTTAGTAGTGCTAAAACTAGTGATCATAGGTATTTGAAGGGTTCAAAGACAGCAAGTATTCAGAAAGAAAAATTTTGAATAATAGATTTTTTTAACCCAGGATTTATTTTAATTGGGTATAGTAAGAGGCCAGACACGATGATAACTGCCTTTGGGGGGAAAATAGTTTATTACTTAAGTTCCCTGGAGAAACAGATGGAGAGAGAACTGGAACTAAATTTTTTTTTTTCCCTTAAATACTGCTGGGAAGTAGCTGGGTGGGGATGTTCCCTTTCCAACAGACAAAACGCCTGGATGAGGCTTGTGGTTGGAAGGTTTGTAATAGATTTCCTGAATGCCTGATGGTGGAGGTGTTTGTAAAACAAAACAAAACCTTGAACCATTAGCATGACGTTGAGACTCCAGAATGCCACCTCATCAGCTACAGAATATCAGGAATACTTACTACAGCAGTATGTTGTTACCGTTATCCTGATGTCACTGGTTCAGCTTTGTATTATTTAGAGACCGATAATAGACGTTATAACGGAATGAGACAGTGCTTATTTGTAGTAGCAAAACAGTAAACAAAGGCCTTATTTACTAAGTTGTTTCTTTTTGCATCAATGTCAAAGAAAGCCCTTGAAGTTGGTCATGAGGTGCATTCGTTTATCATGCCTAGCACAGAGTTAAAGCTACAGGTGGACTCTTACTGTCCTACTTTTTTCCCCCTTCCTTTTCAGCCTAACCACAATGACCAATCTCGTCCTTGCTCTTAATCTTGTCCATCACTTCGAAAGATCTTCCCTAAAAAAAAAAAAAAAAAAAAAAAAAGATCTTCCCTTAGGATTCTGTTCTGCCTTAAGGGTGATTCAGTGAAGATATATTCTAAGATTAAGGGGGGAAAAGGTGGTGCCTTTCTAAATGCATAGAGTATGAGTAATAAAATCAACAATTGAGCTAAAAGCTGAGTGAAACATTTTCTAATGGTTTTGTGAGTAGGAAACGAGAGTCTGGAGAGAAAGCTTTTTTAAAAAAGCTATAGGACTTGGGTACTAAAAGACCTTCACCTCATT
Organism: Ailurus styani; assembly: GCA_002007465.1. NCBI lineage: Eukaryota > Metazoa > Chordata > Mammalia > Carnivora > Ailuridae > Ailurus > Ailurus styani. Next base: position 2,539,778 of record LNAC01000197.1, read on the forward strand.
TCATTATAACTGTTATTTGTGGTAAGGTGGACATGTTTAAAAATCTCATCTGATTGCCTTGAGCTGGTAGTATTTGTCTAAATTCTTGTGTTGTAGTAATCATTTAGAAGGAAATCTAGGTTTTACTTGAATTTTTCTACAGAACAGTGAACGTATTGAATACCCATTGAGTTTCTCTCTGACAGTGCCTAATAAATTTAATTTTTAAAAAAATATTTATTAGAGCATGTGTGTACACACACACACAGATGGGGAGGTGGGGGAGCAGAGGGAGAGAAAGAGAAGCAGACACCCCGCTGAGCAGGAAGCCTGCCATGGGGCTCTATCCCAGGACCCCAGGATCATGACCAGAGAAGGCAGGTCACCCAACCTACTGAGCTTCTTAGGTGGCCTGAGAAATTAATTTTTACTTTTGTCAGGCATTATGATGGCAAGTGACTAACTAGTTTATATACGACCCAATATTTAGGCTTCTGAGGGCCAAATACATTATTTTAAAATATTTTCAGAAGGTGCAACCTAATTTGCTTATCTTTTCTGGATTTATTTTGCTTTTAAAAATTACATTATGTTTTAATGATTGGGATTGTACTGCTTCAGGTAATAACACTTCCCTTTATAAATGGCGACTTCTTTTGTTGATATTAAAAAGATCCAATTGAATATCTATTTGGATTTGCCTGATGGTAAGAATTATTTAGGGTCTTTGTTAAGGATAAACGTTGCCAGGCGTTCAGTTGGAACACCTAAGGAGGGTTCTCAGAATTTGTTTTTGACAAACACCCCAGATGATTCTTACTATCAGATTAGTTTGGGAAACTGAGGTGGTAAGAGTGTAGACTTCAGAGTCAGACAGATGTGGGTTCTGATCCATTCTTGAAACAATTATGTACAGGTGTCCACATGTACCAGAGCCTGCTTTAAGTGCTGGGCGTACAGCAGAGACTAAAACCTACCCAAATCCCTCTTACTTTTATCCTTTATACTCCATCTGCGTTCCTATCCTAAGATGCCAACCAGGGCCTGTCAGGAGTGACTTGAATGAACTATGTAAACAGTAAAATCTCCCACCCCCGTCCCACCCCACCCCACAAAAGCACTGATTTCATTAAAGAAAAAACAAAACAAAACTATACACCATTGGGAGTCTGGGTGGCTCAGCTGGTTAAGCCTCTGCCTTCAGCTCGGGTCATGATCCCGGGGTCCTGGGATTGAGTCCTGGGATGCTCTCCCTGCTTAGCAGGGAGACTGCTTCTCCCTCTTCTTCTGCCCCTCCCACTCTTGTGTGCATGCACAGGCATGCACTCTCTCTTCTCCTCTGTCTCAAATAAATCTTTTTTTTTTTTTACGATTTTATTTGAGAGAGAGAGAGAGAGAGAGCGAATACAAGGTGGGAGGAGAGGGAGAAGCAGCCTCGCTGTGATCCTAGCACCCTGGGATCATGACCTGAGCTGAAGGCAGTCGCTTAATGGACTGAGCCATCCAGGCTCCTGTCTCCAATACATCTTAAAAACAAAAAACCTATACACCATAGCCCAGTGAGCTCATGTTGGGGAGGGAAATCCTCAGCTTCCCAGAGGCCTGATGTTAAATTAATATTGAGTGAAAGCATTTGGGGGGGTGGGGGGAAAGCAGTAGGGGCGGTGTCTTGGTGGCAGTGAGGATGTCCAGGGGCTCTTACCTTTAAATGGGGATTTGAGCCATGTGACCATAGAAAAGCCAGTGTGACCAGATCTAGTTTGCTTGGCTTTGGGGTTTTTGTATTTACTGTCTGATTTGTTGGGTGGCAAACTTAATAGGGTATTTTGACAGATCCCTTCAGAATTACCCTTTGAAAGGAAAAGGAGGGCAGCTGAATGTTAGTTTGCTCTTTGTCCAGAAGGATATGATCAAACACAGGAGAAAATGTTTTGATGGATGGCTTTTTTACGTATTACCTTTAGGACATATTTACCTTCGAAAATAGTTTTGTTGATCTCTCATCAGGGGATACCAAGAAGTACTTGACAGAGGCTTGAGTTGGAGTTGAGTGTCCCATAACCAGTGTCCTGTTTGCTTCCAGGGTCCAAGTAGGAACAGTAACTCTTTTCAGGTTTTCAGAAAATTTTATGTATTTTTAAAAAATTTTATTTTAAGTAATCTCTACTTGAGTGGGGTTCAAACTCACAATCCCGATATCAGGAGTCACACGCTCCACCAAATGAGCCAGCCAGGTCCCCCTTTGTTTTTTAGTAAATGAATTAAGGACCACTAGGTTTACATTGATGTAAGAATGCTATTTAACTCTATGAAAACCAGGTTAAGGATAAAATACTGTTTTCTTTGATTGTCTTGAGTATCTTTTTATCCTTTGATTTGCATGTTCTAGGTTTATTTCACACTGGGTATGGAGGTTTATTACTCTCTACTTCTGGTGCTTACACTTTAAGTACAATATAAAAATCACTAAAAACAAAAATATATGTTGGACGTTGTTGTCAGGGAAATGGAGGTGTTCTTTTCAGTGACAGTCGAGACTGTTAAAGCTTGCCTCTTTAAGAACCAAAGATACCATATTTTTGTACTTTCTAAATGTGCTGTACATCACCATTCCCTTTGAAAAGTGTATTGAAAAATTTTAAAGCTGTAATTTACACTAATGAATGATTTTTGGAAATTATGGGACTATAGAGATAAAGATACATACTTAATCCTTACTCCACCTGACACAATCGTTTCTTTATACCATTCCTCTAAAGTTGAACTTTTGGAGGCAGTGACTTTGTAATTGCCAGCACCTTGCAATGGCCACTTGTCAATCCTTATGCATTCTGAACAATAACATTTGTCACTGTTGACAGCCTGTCCTTTTTTTCTTTTCCCCCCTCTACCCACGTCCACACTTGGCCTAGCTAGCTCCTCTTTACTACTACCTACTTCCTTTTTTTTTTTAAGATTTTATTTGAGATAGGGTATGTGTGGGCTCCATCCCAGGACCCTGGGATCATGACCTGAGCTGAAGGCAGATGCTTAACCAACTGAGCCACCCAGGCGCCCCACTACCTACTCCCTTTATACTTAGTTCTTTATACCACTGCCAAGCTCATGTTCAACACTCTTCTCTTCTTAAGTATTCCTTCTCTAGGAGAACGATTGCACTCTATTTGCGCGTGAGTGATGCCCAAATCTGTTTTTCCATCCCTGGCTTGTCTCCTGAAGGAAAACGGCTTGTCTCCTCACCCTTCTGATACCCAGTGTGTGGGTTTTCCACATCCAGTGGTTGTCTGGTTGCCACACCTGGGCGTGCCACGGTAATTCAGCCCTGCGGCCAGCTTCTCGGAGTCGGAGCAGGCCCTGCAGGTTATGGGCTCCGTCCCATGACCGTCTCCTCACTTCAGACACCAGTCACAAGGAGCGGGTTCCCAGCTTACCCATACTTCTGTCCGACCTGGCCACAAACTGGAGGTTCCTGCAGCCCCCCTAAGTTTGGGTCACTTGCTAGGCTAGCTCACAGAAATCAGGGGAACATCTGACTTACTATTGCTGGTTTCTTACAAGGGATACAAATGAACAGCCAGATGAAGAGTTAGGGCAAAGTCAGGAAGAGTCCGAGAGCAAGAGCTTCTGTACCCACAGAATTGGGGTTGTGCCACCAACCTGGAGGCTCTCTTCATTTGTGTAGGGTTTCTATGGAGGTCCCATTTCATAGTTAAAATTGATGAAGTCATTGGCCAATGATGATTAATTCAATCTCTATTTCCCTCTCCCCTTCCTGGAGGTTAGAAGCAGTGTGTGGGACTGAGAATTCCAATTCTTTCATCCTGTGGTTAGTTCCCCTGGCAACCAGCCCTCCTGCTCCATCTCATTAGTTAGCCAGTACTCAGGTGTACTTGACGGGGGCTTCTAGTGAATTACAAAAGACTCTTTTCTCACACCTGTAGCTCGGAAAATCCCAAGGGTTTTAGAAGCTCTGTGCCGGGAACTAAGAATGAAGACCAGATAGTGGTTTCTTGTTACATCACAGTATTCCATCTACCAAGCCCCAGATCCTAATTTCTCGTTTGTGTGAACCTCTATCCGAGCATGCTGACCAGTCCAACAATGTTTCAATATTCACACAGACAAATCCCATTCAACTACCTTCCTTTATTTTGAATCTTCTTGATAATGAATTGTTGTGGAATTATTATAATAGGGGAATTGTCTTTATTTATTTATTTACGTATTTATTTATTTTTGCTTCCCAGTGTCATGACTAAGCAGAAATTTAGGGACAGTGTAAGGGAAAATTAGCCATTTTAAAACTCTGGTCTTACTGAATTATCATCAGAAATAGCTCAAATTTGTTTCTATGTTTCCACTATTTCAATCCAGGCCTTTATGGTCTGTCTTCTAATAGGTTTTTAATATCCTTGATTCCTATCTGGCCTCTTATTCCAACGCATCTTTCAGATTGCTGTGAGAATCTTACATGCATCTGACTAATCATCCTATTTGTAAATCTCTGCTGCCTTGCTTGTACACCGTCTACTGTAAGGCATGCATCCTTACCATTTCATTTAACCTCTTCCTCCTTTTGACCCATATTAACTGATGTAGGAAAGACATTAAGGTTCGGAGCCTATAGCCAAGAAAGAATTCTTGAGACATCTTTGGTGCAAAAAGGTGGTTTTATTAAAGCACAGGGACAGGACTGATGGGAAGAACAGTACTAGGATCATGAGGAGTGGCCCATTACACACTTTTAAGCTGGGAGGGGGTTAGGGATGGAGTAAGCCCCCCAGGTATTTTGCAAACAAGGTTTCCAGGACCCTAAGGGGGCTAATTATTGTTAGGAAAAGGTCATTTATTGGTGTTGAGTTAAAACTCAGTCCTGAGACCCTTCAGATGTATACCGGTGGGTCATGGGCTTGGGGACGATCCCCAACATGGATCCTGGGGGAAGAGATGAAGTTTCCAAAGGAATTTTTATATGTTAAAGTGGACTTACAGGATCCTAGGGGTTGGGCTAAGATTGCCTTTTGCCCTTAGCAAGGTATGACCATTGAGGCAGCTGAGTTCCTAGAGGAAGGTCACTCTGCCTGTTTCAAGGACTTGTCAAAAGGCTGTAGGTAGTAAGGAAACTTAATAATTTTTCTTCTGCCCTAGTTCCCATCATTACCCATCTGTGTACTTGGGCACCAAAGCTGATGTTCCATTCTCTCCTACTCTTTAATTTCTTTGCCTTTGTCCTGACTTTAATAACATTTTGCTTTTGGTTGAAATCTTCAGTTCAAGGGCAGTGTATGTTATTTTCCCTATGAAGCCTTGCTTAGCCCTTGGGAAGGGCTCTGTTATGATTTTGCTCCTCTTGCCTTAATATTCCTTGGATCTGCAAAGCACTTGAACATATTGTTAAATTAAGAGTACTTTTTTAAAAAAGTTATCCTTAAAATGTTTTTATTACCACTTAGTTTTTTGTTTTGCCAAGAAATGCCAAGAGGAAATTGACTAAACTACTGTCATCATTGTTATCCCCACTTTGACACACATTGAACAAATGTCTGGACTGCTTGCATAAAATTGGGGTGGATTGGGGCAGAAAGCTCTAACAGTTTGTCCTGCACTTAGCAACTCCATGAACTCTACAGTAGACCCGGAATGATGGGAAGTGACTGAGCTTCTCCCAGTGAAAAGATGATCTGCTACAAGTCTCCATGTTCCCTTTGAAATTCAAGGTCATAAACAGATTCATACTCAACGTAATTATTTTTTTTTTAGATTTTACTTATTAGAGAGAGAGCAAGCGAACAAGCAACAGAGAGCTTGCATGAGCAGGAGAGAGGGTGGGGGAGGGGGAGAAGCAGAAGGAGGAAGCCCAATATGACTGGACTCAGGGCTCAGTCCTAGGATCCTGAGATCATGACCTGAGCTGAAGGCAGATGATTAACTGACTGAGCCATCCAGGTGCTCCCCATACCCAACACATTTCTAAGCATAGTGGCTACTCCTTTACAGAATTTTAAACAAGTCTTGGATAAATTGTGTGCAGTTAAACAAGTCTAGTCAGTTTAGTCTTTAAATAGCAACTGATTGCTCAGTCACCTAGGAAACTGCATGGAAACCAGGAACTCAAGTAATAACCCTCTAAATAGAGAACATGTCAGGATCTCTTAAAGCTTTCAAATCAAGGAGAGTATTACCAGTTTGTGCAAGTAAGCGTGACAACATGGCAGAATGAGATAAAATTACAAAAGCACACAAGCGAATGCATTCTCCTAGTGGCTAAATCTAACCTAAACCAACCGAAAATAAATTGAAACAAGTAATTGTTAATTTAAAAAATACAACTTACCCAACATTTTAGTATAATTTTATTAGTTTGTGAAAGGATCCCATGCTAGTCACATCATACAGGTATAATAAAATACATGAATATGTTGGATGTCAGTCTAAACAGATATACCCGTGCCATGGGATAGATACTCTATTTTTACTTAAGTGTTTACTTGTACAAAGAAGGAATAAATTAATCCACCTTAAAATCCTCACTAGTTTTTGTAGTTGATTGTATTATTGTTAGTATCTGTTAATGTAATTATATATAAAGGGTTAATAGTATAAACAGTAAAATACATCACCTGTTAATTGCTTATTAGACCAAAAGGTCATCAAATGTGCATATTAGAGGTATTCCAGAATATTCAAGCAGTTTTGAATGCCTTCCTTCCCGAGCTCCCTGTGTTCCTTTACCTCTTTGGCTTTGCAGCAATCTTGCTAGTTTGTGTTGTGTTACACATGTGAGTCAACAAGCCCGTGATACTTCGCGATAGGGGTGACCCTGGATCTAGTTATAAAATGGATGAAACCTTGAATTACCTTTACAGCTTTGGGAATACGACTTAGCTGGGAGTTAGTTCAGTATATAGATTTTTGTTTATCCACCGTTTAGTACTTCTCTGTCAGTTTTGAAGGAAGACTCAGTCGTGGGGGTGGAAGACTAAGTCGTGGGGTGGGGGGCGGAGAGAGACTGTCACAGGATTCTTGAGACCTTTCCCTGGAGCATGCTGCCACCTGTTGGCCAGATAATGCAGGGCAGCTGTAGTGGGATCCCAGCAGACAATGAAGTATTACTGCTCATTCCCATTAACTTTTAGCACTTTTGGGAACCTAGAAAATTTGGATTTTCAACACCTAAGGGATTCATCAAGTACTGGAATTATAAAGAAAAAGACTATAATAGCCTAAGGGACCATATAATCTGGAACACTTTGCCTAGAGTTACGTGAATACAAAGATGCTGTAAAAAAAACTCTAATACACCTACTTTTGAGTTGTATAAAGAAGAAAAAAATCAGCCTTAGGAAGTGTCACAGTGAATCTCTTAAGGTTCAATTTATCTCATGTTTACTCAGTCTTATAAATCTGTCATCACTTCTTAAAAATGATGGCATATATGAACACTAACTTCAGCCTAAATGAAGTTGTGTATTTGAAGTGTCATTAATACAATCTATGCTATGACACCTAAATTTTTGACACTTAGTTTAAAAACCAATATTTATTTAGCACCACCGAGCCAAGAAGTCTACTAGGTTCTGTGACTTATACAGTGAGTCAAAGACACAGGGTCTGCTCTCTGGAAACCTGTCTAGAAGTTGATACAGAGGCACCAACAGAATTCTAGAAAAACAGAATGAGGTACAGGATATGCAGAGTGCTTGGGGAGTATGGAGGAGGTACTTTAAACCCCAACTTGGATTATGGAAAATAATAAACAGATTAGAACAAATATTCTTTAATATTTGTGCTACTTTACAGCTGATACATGCAGACTTAAATTTATGTCCCCCATAATGAAAACTTTAACTCCAGTTTTACATTGTCAGGTATCTATCTAAAGTGTCTATTATTCATTGTAAAGATTCCTCCTTTTTCTTCTCCCAAGGAAAAGTACTTAAATTTAGGAAAATCATGTCTCCATAGTTAAAATGTAAACAGTTTAATAACTAAAGCTTAGAAATGACTAGAGGCTGCACAAGTGTACGTGTTTATAATTTCTTTGGGTTTAATATCCAGTGTCTTAGGAGTGATCACCTTTGCTTTTCATGATCGCTTACCAATACTGTAAATGTGTTATTTCCCGACTTATAATGTAGGTTGTATGTTATATAAAGGACTGCTTCTTTACATTTTATTTCTTTAGATATGTAAGTTTTGAGAATATATAGCTAAGGCTAGAACTTACAGTACTATGTTGAAGAAGAGCAATAATAGTAGACATCCCTGCCATGTTCTTGACCTTAGGGTAAGAGCTCTCGGTTTTGGGTGGCATGCCTTTTAATCAAGGTTAAAGTGAATAAAATAACCTTTAAAAAATATGCTTAAGTGGCTCCTGGGTGGCTCAGTTGGTTAAGTGTCCAACTCCTGAGTCCAGCTCAGGTCATGATCTCAAGTCATGAGATTGAGCCCCGTGATTGGCTCTGTGCTGGGTGTGGAGCCTGCTCAAGATTCTCCCTCTACCCCTCTCTCCCTTAAAAAAAAAAAAAAAAGCTGCTTAAAAGTTGTCTTATCTCTGCATCTGAAACCAATAACACATTATACTTTAATTGAATTTATGTGACTTCACTACCTACTGTGCTAATTGGGCACCTTAATTGAATTTAAATTAAAAAATAACAGTTGAGGGTGCCTGGGTGGCTCAGTGGGTTAAAGCCGCTGCCTTCGGCTCAGGTCATGATCCCAGGGTCCTGGGATCGAGGCCCACATCGGGCTCTCTGCTCGTCAGGGAGCCTGCTTCCTCCTCTCTGCCTGCCTCTCTGCCTGCCTCTCTGCCTACTTGTGATTTGATCTCTCTCTCTCTCTGTGTCAAATAAATAAATAAAATCTTTAAAAAAAAATAACAGTTGCTTTTAATACAAGTTTAATATAACATTTTGAAAGATTCCAAAAATAGCTATAAAATGAAACCTTTTTGTTAGCTACTCAGTCTCACCTACCTGTCTACCTTCTGGAGCCAGTATAAATGTTTTGTTACATACCATTCCAGAATTTCTTTGTGCATATATAAGGAAATAAAATATATTTTACCTTTTTTTACTCAAAAGGTAGCATACCATATATTGGTTTTCACTTGGCTTTTTTTTTTTTTTTAAAGATTTTACTTACTTGTCAGAGAATGTGCACACATAAGCAGGGGGAGCAGCAGGCAGAGGGAGAAGCAGGCTCCCTGCTGAGCAGGGAGACCAGTGTGGGACTTGATCCCGGGACACTGGGATCATGAACTGAGCCTGAGCCACCCAGGGCATTGCTTCATTTTGCTTTTTAAAAAAGCTAATAACACACCTAGACATCTTACTATATTATTAAAGAGCTTTCTCATTTTTTTTTTACAACTACATAGCTTCTAGCCTGTAAAATTTATTAACCCTTTATATTCAATCAATCAGACTCCAACTGATGGACATTTAGGTGGTTTTCCATCTTTTGCTATTATAAGCAATGCTACCAAGAACCATATACATTTAAAAATAGGATATTGACCTTTTCTTGTTTTTTGTGCATGTTTTTTCCTCATTTATGTGTGCGGGGGCGGGGGGAGGTGTCTTTTCTCCCATGAAGACCTTTTTTTGATTTTTATATAGTCAACTTTATCAATTCTTTCTTCTGTGGCTTCCCCATTTTATATCATGTCCTTACTTCAAGGTTATAAAAGAAATGTCTACTTTCTTTAAATACTTCTATTGCTTTACTTTCACATCTAAGTCATTGATCGATTTAGAATCCCTCCTGATGTAGACTGTGGGTCTAACATTCTTTTTTTCCAAGTGGCTACTCAATTGTTACAACACAATTTATTCAATAACCCATCTTACCCTGAGTAATTTCAGATGATACCCTTTTCACCTACTAAATCCCTATATATATTTGATTTATTTCTTGGCTTCCTATTCTTTTGGGTTTATCTGGCTATATATATGTCATTTTCCTAAGTGACTTTAGATTTATTAAACATTAATAGGATTTTTAATTTTTGTTCAGTGAATAACTGGGGGTTGTAAACATCTTGTCCTTTTTGGGAGGCATGTTTTGATTCTCAAGGTAAGGTGTGAATACAGTCAGACAATAGAGGTGCCAGTGTCAGCACCTTGATTGGCTCAGTGTCCTGTCCTTTTGTGTTCATCCTGCAGGCCAATGTTTTCCTGGTTGTTAGGGGATGCTTAAAATATTTGATTAGCCATGTAGGCTCCCAGATATTAGCTGTATGGTCTGGACATGAGCTATATGGTCTGGACATGTATGGTCTGGATTTAGATTTGGATGATCTAAATAATCCAAAATTTAAAAAAAGAGCTTGATCTTGTCTAGCTCTACAAGACAGGAAAATCAAATTAAAAAAATTATTTGTTTCTTACCATAACTTGGTAGATAATGTTATTTCATTTTATGGATGATGAAACCAAGAGCAGACTGGTTAAATGAACCCAAGTTCACCCAAGGAGTGGTAGAACCTGGATTTGAACTTTAGGGTTTTGTTTTGTCTTTGAGATCATTACAGATACACAGGAAGCTGCAAACATAGTATGGGAGAGGCCCTATGTACCCTTTATCCAGTTTTCCTCAGTGGTTGCATAAGACATCACAAAGCCACTGGGGAAACTAGGCAAAGGGTTACATCTTAGGTAACCATAGTACAGTATTAAAACTAGAGCATGGAGTGTGTGTGTGTGTGTGTATGTATGTATCTATGTCCTTCTATAACACCTGCGTTCTACATTGGTATAACCTCTACAGCCACTGTGATACAGAACTATTCCTTCACCACAAGGAGCCCCCTCATGCTGTGCATTTATAGTCACGGCTCCCCTCATTATCCCTAACCCCTGACAACCACTAATCTCTTCTCCACATTTATAATTTTGTCATTTGGGGAATGTGACCTAATGGAATAATACAATATATGCCCTTCTGAGGCAGGTTTTTTTTTTCCCCCCAACCCAGCATAATGCCTTTGAGTGCCATCCAGGTTCTTGTATGCAGTTTGTCATAGACAGCAGATAGCTGGGTTATGATTTTTATCTATTCTGCCTGTTTGGAAAATTTAGACTGTTTTCATTTAATTGAATTACTGATGTTAGGGCTTAAGTATTCTAGTTTTCATCTTGTTCCATTTCTCCATTTTGCCTTTTGTGGGTTACTAAAATATTTTTTTTTACTAAAATATTCTTTAGAATTTTGTTTTATCAGTGATGTTTTGAGCGTATGTCTTCATATCGCTTTCTTAGTGATTGCCCTAGGCATTATATTACATATACATAACTTATCACAGTCTAACAGTGTTGACCTTTACTAGTTTGAATAAACTATAGAAACCTTACCTCTTTTTAAGGTCCTATACCTCCTACATTTATAATATAATTGTCCTAAACATTTCCTTTACATGCGTTGAGAACCACACCAAATAATATGTATATATTTTTTTTGCCTCAGCCATCAAACACAATTTAGAAAATGCAAGAGGTGAAGGAATGCCATTGTATTTACCTAAATTTTTACTCTTTTTGTTCTTTCTGATGTTCTGAGTTTCCTCGTATCATTTCCTTCCTGATTCAAGAATTTCTTTTAGCCATTCTTTAAGGGCAGATCTGCTGACAACAAATTCTTTTGTCTTTCATCAGAGAATGTCTGATTTCTCCTCCATTCTTGAAGGATATAGAGTTCTTTTCTTTCCGTACTTAAAGTAGTGAGTCTTATGTTTATGTGTAATATCCAGGTATTTTAGCTGTACGTAGTAGGAAGAATAGGGAGAAGAACATTTACACCACCTTGTCCTGGGACCAGAAATTCATCAAACAGTTTTTAATATTTAATATTATTTGTATTCAAATTTAGAAAATGGGTACTCCACGAGTTCCCCAACATATAATTGATTCCCCCCCCCCACGTATTCTAGAATTATCATTGGTGGTATTACAATCTTATGTCCTAAAGTCACCAGAAAGTGATGTCAAGAACAAAGCTTAAGACATTGGATGCAGGGGCACCCAGTTAGCTGCGTCGTAAAGCATTGCAACTCTTGATCTTGGGGTTGTGAGTTTGAACTCCATGGTGAGTGTAGAGATTACTTAAAATTTTAAGGGGTTGCCTGGGTGGTTCAGTCGGTTAAACATCCAACTCTTGATTTTCACTGGGGTCATGATCGCAAGGTTTTGGGATGGAGCCCCGAGTTGGGCTCAGTGCTCAGCGCTCAGTGGGGAGTCTGCTTGGAGATTCTCTCTCCTCTGCATCTCCCCGTGCTCACGCTCTCTAAAAAAATTAAATAAAATCTTTAAAAAAATCTTAAAAACATGTTGGTTACAAAATCTAGATGGATTTTTAGGGAGTGTAAAAATGACTTATTTACTAAAAGAAAGAGACATTAGAATACAAATAAAAGTGCCAGCTGAATGTACCCAATGTTTGCCGCCCATTCTCTTTTGGACTGGCTAATTCTGGGAGCTTAATGAAATAGTCCTTTGTGAAAGGAAAGGACCTTAGAATCATTGAGGACTCCTTTCCAAAATTACACGTGCAGGACTTTAGTGAGACACATTCATTAGTGTTGATTGGAGTTATGTAATTCTTATTACTCATGGTATTATAGCTCCCTTTGTTAGTGTCCGATCTAGTGCCAGACTCCCAAAAGGCCCTGAATTTGGCAAGGGCACAGTACAATGAAATGCATAGCTGTTTCTTGTAAAAAAAAAAAAAAAGGTGGTGGTGGGGCAGTCCAAGCTGTTCTAAGTTTTAAGCTTAGATTTAATCAAGTCCAGCCAAAATTATTCCACCCAGGAGCTATTAGCACATTCCTCCTTTTGAAAGCAGCTCAAACCACGGAATTGTTGGCAGTCACATCCAATCCTTGAGGAACAAAAAATCCTTGGAGCCTCCCAGTCCCTAACTCTTACTTCCTTTTCCTGTTTAACATGTTGTTGAAGTTCCTTGGGAAATAAAAGATTTGAGTTTTAATTTGTAAATCTTCAATTTAATGCAAGGTAACTTCGTACTAATAAAACAGGTACTGAATCTGGGAGAAATGGTAATTGGAAAATTGGCTTATGAGGGGACTGATAGAAGTATGTATAATATAAATATTTCTATTAATCCTATTAACCAGTTATGTGTATGTCTGTATATATACATGTATATCTTAACTACATAAGTAAAACCTAAAACCCAAGAGATAATGACAGTAACCTCAGACATGAAAACTTACCAGTTTTTATATATTTAAAAATTTTTTTTAAGGAGGTACCACATGCAGTGTGGAGTCCCACACAGGGCCTGAACTCCTGACCCTGAGATCAAGACCTGAGCTGAGATCAAGAGTTGGACGTTTGGCCCACTGAGCCACCCAAGCGGCCCTTAAATATTTTTTGAGCTGCAACTCTTTTGACTGAGCCGTAATGCCCTCTGTCCACATCTATTTCTTCACCTTGCTTTTATAGATGTTTATGTGAGAAAGAAAATATTTAAAGATACGTGTATTCTACCTGTGCCTTGTCAGAAGTATCTGTGGTTTTGTTTGGGATCTCATTGTTATGTATGATGGCCCACTTGCAGCTTAGTAAACAGATACTTTTTGATTGTATGGGACAAGTTCACACTAGGGAAGGCCTTATAGAGCTGACCGTGACTGTGAATGGTATGCGATATGCTCATCCTGAATAAAATTGAGAAGTACATGGAGGCGTGTTTTGGCTCCGTACCCTGTTTTTCTTTCCTGAATTCACCCATTTCCACCCATGGCCCTAATCTGAGGCCTGATTCTATTTTCATATGGCTGTCAAAAAATTTTTACTAACATTGGCTTAAGGTGTGTATAAAAGATGGTTTAAGCTAGACTTCTTTACAGTCTTTTTGCTTTTTAAGTAAGATCTTTGGAAGATAAAGTACTTTTTCTCTTCTGCTCTGCCTGCCTGTAGCTGGAAGGAAAGAGTTAGCATACCATCTTGAAGAAGAGAGGACCCTTGGTCTGTGCTTGTTTGATACGAACAGTTTGCTTTTTATGAATTATAGAAGCCACTTCTGGGAGGAAAATGGCTCTAACTTGAAAAAAAAAAAATCAGTGAAGTCTAGTCATCCAGGGCTCTCAAGGGAAGAGCTTAAGCTAAAGACCTTCCCTAGTTGGGCCATCAATCCAAATCAAAAAGTACCTGCTCATTAAATTGCAAGTGGCCATCTGCTTGCTTAATCATGTGCTTCTTTTTTTCGCTGGGCTGGTTATTATTTTCTGGTTTGGTCCCTTTTACTAATTAGCCTAAACTTGAGCTTTAGGTGAACGTCTTCCATTTGGTTAAGCCATTTGAAGAGAAAAAAATTATTGTTATTCTGAAGTTTACATGGACTGGTTATTGAGAATCTGGGTTGACATGTGGCTTTTGCTGTGTACATTTGAATACTTACAAATGAATTGTTCTATTTGTTTTCTCTGCTTGGCAGTGTAGATCATAATGTTTACATTTACTGGTTTTTAGAGCTAGACAGTACTCTTTGTTTCTTCTTTAAGTTATGTATTGTAAAAGATTCTTCTTTAAAGTTTAGATAACCAGTGTTAACCATTTGGTCCGCATTCTTTTTCCATGTCTGTACACATACATATGTGTGCAATGGGCTAAATGTCTAAATGTAGGGAATAAAGTTGTAGCAGAATATTTCTATAATGTGCTGGGGTGGAATGTGGAGTGAAGGAGGAAAGCTTCTTAAACAAGAAGTTAAAACCCAGAAGCTTGGAGTCAGATTTGGATTAAATTAAAGGTTTAAACTATCTGAAGATGAGACCCAGTTTGGGAAATTGTTTATAATCCCCAAACAATTGAATGCTTATTTCACGAAGCTTAATGTTTTCAAGGTCCATCCCTGTTGTTGCATATATCATGCCACTTAAGCAAGGAATTCCAGGGTTATGGGACTCAGGGCATGTTCTAGAAGGGGGATGCCTTTATGTGAAAGAGGAATGCAGTGAGGGGAAGATTGGAGCAGAGGCCCAGGGCAAAATAGAGTGCATGAAGATGGACATTGCATTATTTATTGAAGTAAGTAAGTAGAAATATTGAACTGCTTAACAGTAGAGGAAAGGTTGAGTATATCCCCTTGATAAGACACTAAAGTATAAGCCACCAAAAACCTTACTTAATCTTGGAGGCTATATAGCAACATAGAAACTGTTCATTGTGTATAATAGCCATTGTGAATTATCCAGGTTGCAAAATTGAATGGACACTAGGACTTTACATAAAACATCAACTAACAATCCACTTCTAGGAATTTATCCCACCAGTATACTTGCATATCTGCATAAAGATATAAGTACTAGAAGGCTGGTTGTGGCCTTGTTTGTAATAGCAAAAAATTGTAAGTGAGTGATTTGGTATTCTACTGAGACTAAGTAAATAAATTATGCTACATTCATATATTGAAATAATATACAGCCAGTATAAATAGTGAGACAGTTCTCAATATATACATACATATATAAATGTTTTTCATGTGTCTGTTGGCTCTCTGTATGTCTTCTTGGGAGAAATGTGTGTTTATGTCTTCTGCCTGTTTTTTAATTGGATTACTTGTTTTCTTGGTATTGAGTTGTGTAAATTCTTTATTTCGACTATGAATCCTTTCTCCGGTATGTCATTTGCAAATATCTTCTCTAATTCATTAGGTTTTCTTTTAGCTTTGTTTGTTGTTTCCTTTGCTGTGTACAAGCTTTTTATTTTGATGTAGTCCCAATAGTTTATTATTGCTTTTCTTTCCCTTGCCTCAGAAGGGATAGCTAGAAAAATGTTGCTATGGCCAATGTCAGAGAAATTACCACCTGTGCTCTCTTCTAGAATTTTTATGGTTTCTGTTTCACATTGAGGTCTTTAATCCATTTTGAGTTTATTTTTGTTTATGGTATGAGAAAGCAGTCTGGTTTTATTCTTTTGCATGTAGCTGTCCAGTTTTCTCAACACTTTGTTGAAGAGACCATCTTTTTTGCATATTCTTGCCTTTTTGTTGAAAATTATTTGACCACCTAACTGTGGGTTTATTTCTGGGCTTTCTATTTTGTTCTATTGATCTGTGTCTATTTTTGTGCCAGTACCACACTATTTTATTACAATTTTGTGGTACATCTTGAAATCTGGGATTGTGATACTTGTAGATGTGTTCATCTTTTTTAAGATTGCTTTGTCTATTTGGTTTTGTTTTGTTTTGTTTTGTTTTTGGTGGTTCCATACAAGTTTGAGGATTGTTTGTTCAAGTTCTGTGAAAAATGCTGTTGGTATTTTGATAGGGATTGCAGATTCAATTCTCTAGATTGCTTTAGGTAGTATGAACATTTTGACACTATTCTTTCAATCTGTGATTGTGGATGTCTTTCTATTACTTTGTCGTCTTCCAATTTTTTTTATCAATACTTTATAATTTTCAGAGTACAGATTTTTCACCTCCTTAGGTAAGTTAATTCCTAGGTATTGTTATTTTTCATGTAAATAGGAATGTTTTCTTAATTTCTCTTTTTGCTGCTTCATTATTAGTGTATGGAAATGTAATGGATTTCTATATTTTGGTTTTATATCCTGTGACATAACTGAATTCATTGATCAGTTCTAGTAGTTTCTTTAGTGGAGTCTTTAGTGTATATATAGTATCATGTCATCTGCAAATAGTGGAAGTTTTAGTTCTTCCTTAGCAATTTGGATGGGTTTTTTTTCCCTTTTCTTTGTTTGCTCTGGGTAGGACTTCCAGCACTATGTTGAATAAAAGAGGTGAGAGAGGACATCTTTGTCTTGTCCCTTAGGGGGAAAAGCTTTCTGTTTTTTTCTCCACTGAGTATGATGTTTGCTGTGGATTTTTCATATATGGCCTTATGTTGAGATATGTTCCTTCTAAACCTACTTTGTTGAGGGTTTTTTATCATGAATGGATGTTATACCTTGTCAAGTGCTTTTTTCTGCATTTATTGAAATGATTATATGGTTTTTATCCTTTCCCTTATTGATGTGGTATATCATGTTGATTGATTTACAAATATTGAACCATCCTTGCATTCTGGGAATAAATTCCACTTGATCATGGTGAATGCTTTTTTAAATGTTTTGTTGGATTTGATTTGCTAATATTTTGAGGATTTTTCATAATGTTTATCAGAGATACTGACCTTTAGTTCTCTCTCTCTCTTTTAGTGTCTTTATCTGGTTTTGGTATCAGGGTAATGCTGGCATTGTACAATGAATTTGGAAGCTTTAAGTCCTCTTTTTTTTTTTAATAGTTTGAGAAGAATAGATATTAACTCTTTAAATGTTTGGTAGAATTCAGCTGTGAAGCCATATGGTCCTGGACTTTTACTTATTCAGAGTCTTTTGATTACTGATTCATTTTCATTGCTGATAATTTGTTCATATTTTCTGTCTCTTCCTGATTGTGTTTCAGAAGTTGTTTCTAGGAATTTATCCATTTCTTCTAGCTTGTTGAATTTGTTGGCATGTAATTTCTCATAATATTCTTTTCTAATCCTTTGTATTTCTGAGGTGTTGATAGGTGTTTCTCCTTTCATTTCTGAATTTGTTTATATGAGTCTTCTTGTGTGTGTATGTGTGTATGCATCTAGCTAACAGTTGATCAATTTTGTTGATTTTTTTTTTTTCAGAGAACTAGCTAGCTCCTGGTTTCAGGGATCTGTTCTAATGTTTGTTTAGTTTTTATTTTGTTTATTTCTGCTCTAATCTTTATTATTTCCTTCTGTTGGTTGTGGGTTTTGTTTGTTCTTCTTGTAGGTGTAAAGTTAGGTTATTTATTTGAGATTTGTTTTCTTAGAGTAGACCTATATTGCTATAAATTTTCCTCTTAGAAGACCTTGTGTTGCCAAGCAAAGATTTTGGCCAATTGTGTTTTCATTTTCATTTGTTTCAGTATATTTTCTGGCTTCCCCTTTGATTTTTTTTTTTTTTTGGTGGACTCATTCATTGTTTGGTAGTGATTATTTAACTTCCATATGTTTGTGCCCCTTTCAGATTATTTTCTTGTGATTGATTCTAGTTTCGTAGTGTTATGATCAGAAAAGATGCATGGTAGGACTTCAGTCTTCTCGAATTCGTTGAGACTTGTTTTGTGGCCTAATATGTGATTATACTGGAGAATGTTCCATGTGCACTGGAAAAGAATCTGTATCCTGCTGTACTAGGATGAAACGTTCTGAATATTTCCATTAGATCCATCTGGTCCAGCGTGTCATTCAAAGTCACTGTTTCCTTGTTAATTTTTGTTCGGATGATCTGTTTATTTATGTAAATGGACATTTACATTTATTGTATCACTACCAATTCCTTTGTTTGTTATTAACTGTTTCATGTGTTTGGGTGTTCCCATGTTGGATTCATAAATATTTACAATTGTTACATCTTCTTATTGGATTGTTTCCTTTATGATTATGCAGTGTACTTTTTTTTGTCTCTTGTTATAGTCATATTTTAAAGTCTATTTTGTCTTCTATAAGTACGGATACCCTGTCTTTTCATTTCCATTTGCATCATAAATGCTTTTCCATCCTTCAGTTTCAGTCTGCATGTGTCTTTAAATCTGAAATTAGTCTTGTAGGCAGCATATAGACACACCTTTTTATCTATTCTGTCACCCTATGTCTTTGGAGCATTTAGTCAATTTACATTCAAAGTGATTATTATTATTTTTAAAAATTTTTATTTTAGAGAGTGCATTAGTGGGAGGGGGGAGGGTAGAGGGAGAGGGAGAAGCAGACTCCCTGCTAAGCAGGGAACCTGATGTGGGGCTTGATCCCTGGGCCCTGAGATGATGACCTGAGCTGAAGCTAGATGCTTAACTGAGCCAACCAGGCACCCTTTGGAGTGATTATCGATAGATATGTATTTACTGTCATTTTGTTACTTGTGTTATGGTTGTTTTTGTAGTTCTTCCTCTTCCTTCTCTAGTGATTTGCTGTCTTTCTTTAGTGATAAACTTGGATTACTATCCTTTTTGTACATCTATTGCCAGTTTTTTTTGTTTGTGGTTACCCTTTGCTTTATATATAACATCCTCCGCAGTCTACATTAAATTGATGGTTGCTAAAGTTTGAACCCATTCTAAAAGCACTAAATTTTTACTCCTCTCTTACCAGAATTTTAGGTATACAGTGTCCGACTTCACATCCCTTTATTTTGTGAGTCCATTGACTGATTTTTGTAGATACACTTAATTTTACTGGTCTCATGCTCCCTATTTTTCCTATTCCTGCTTATGGTCTTTCCTTTCCACTGAAAATATCCCCTTTAACCCTTTTTTGTAAGGCTGGTTTCATGGTAATTTCTTTAACTTTTGTTTGGGACACTCTTTATCTACACTTCTATTCTGAATGATAGACTTGCTGGATATTCTTGGTTGTAGTTGTTTTCTTTCAGCACTTTGAATATATCATGCCACTCCCTCTGGCCTGCAAAGTTTCTGCTGAAAAAAAAAGGGGTTACATATATGGGGTTTCCCTTATATGTAACCTTTTTTTATTCTCTTGCTGCTTTTTAAAATTCCCTATCACTATTTTTTGCCGTTTTAATTACTATGTGTCTTGGTGTGGACCTTGTGTTGATTTTGTTGGAATTTGTCTATGCCTTTTGGATCTAGATTTCTGTTTCCTTCCTCAGATTCAGGAAGTTTTCAGCTATTATTTCTTCACATAAATTTTCTACTGCCTTTACTTCTTTTCTCCTTCTGAGATCCCTATAGTGTGAACACTGTTGTGCTTGATGGTGTCACTGAGTTCCCTTAATGTATTCTCATTCTATTTTTATTCTCATTCTTAATATTTTTTTTCTTGTTCAGCTGTATTGCTTTCCATTACTCTCTCCTCCAGGTCACTGATTTTTTTTTTCCTTCTGCTTCTTCTAGTCTGCTCTTTATTCCATCTAGTGTATTTTTAATTTCAGGTATTGAGTTCTTCATCTGATTGGTTCTGTCTCTCTGTTGAGGGTCTCTCTGATGTCCTCTATTCTTTTCTCAAGTTCAGTGAGTATCGTTATGAACTTACTTTAAATTCTCTATCAGGCATTTTATTTATATCTGTTTCATTTCTCTCTTTTTGCTGTGTTTTTGTCCTCTTCTTTAATTTGGAGCGTGTTCCTGTCTCCTCATTTTGTCTAACTCCCAGTCTGTTTCTGTGCATTAGGAAAATCAGCTATATCTCCTATTCTGGCAAGTAGTAGTCTTAGAAAGAAGTCCTGTAGTTCCCTGTAGTACAGCATCCCCTGTTCTCCAGAATTTGGTGCTTCAGGGCTATCTCCAATGTGTGTTGGGTGTGCCCTACTGTTTGGCTGAGGTCCATTTGCCTCAGTCTAGTATTCTGCAATGGCTCTCTTTTCTCCTTGTGAGCAGCATTTGGGCCCTGTGGTGTTAATAGGCCAGTAAGGGTCCGCCTTATGCCTGAGTTGGGTCAGACCAGGTGTTTGCCAGAGCTGTGGTCACTTCAAACTGCAGGATGCACTCCTTGTGTTCTCCTCTGGGAAGTTTTCACTGGTGGGTAGAGCCTGCATTCAGATCAGAGTCCACTTATGGGACTGCAGTTGAACTGGTGGTATGTGTGGTTATCTTTCCCTCTCCGCAGGGGCAGGAGTCACTTTGGAGTGGTGCTGGCCTCTGTTGGGGCTGCTTGCACAATGCCATGCTCCCCCACTTTGGTTGTATTCCTGCCTCTCTGGGTTAGGTAGGGCACAAATTAGCTACACATAGGAGAAAAGACTGACATTGAGAGAGATTTTTGGCTTTGGTTGAGATTTCCTAACTGACTTATTTCTGTTATAACTTACACAGTGCCATAAATCAAGGCATCTGGATGCTTTTCTTGGCTTTTATAACTGAACCTTAACTTGCATTATTTTACCTTTAGACCTTATATTTCCTTTTGTAGCTACACTTGTGATTCTTTATGACAATTTGGTCCTATTAGAAAAATTAAGGCAGATAGCTTCTACGAGAAAATGATCTGGTACTATTTTGAGAAACCTGGGGGTATTGAGATGATAAAATCAATTAAATCCACTGACTTTTTTCATTCTGTGTTCTGTGAGACGTAGCAAACTCATAAATCTCTATCTTTCATTGACCTGTTTGGCTATATGGGTGACATTTCAAGGGCTGAGCTGGTAACTATTATTAGCAGCACCTATGAAAGTGCCTGAATTAATAGTCCTTGTTAGATTGCCAGTAGATGCTGAATTTCTACTCTAGTCCTTGAATTCCAATACTTTCAATTTTTTCCCAAAGTCTTGGTAATAATTACATAAAAAGTTACTTTTTTTTTTGCACAGATGAGAAGGAAATGATCCTGGATTGATTAAAATTTATTCTAGACACAAGCTAATTGCTTACAATTATAGCTTCCTTAACTGGCACATAAACTAACTTTCAACAGTGGCTTATATCCTATAAAAGGTATGATTCATTAAAATTGGAGAAATTTTCTTGATTTATGTAGTTTTCATGTGTTCTTGGCAATGTTTCATTCAAATTAGTAAGTAATCAAATTGCTGAGTTATGCTTGCAACTGGTCTTCTAATTAGTTTGGGATGACAGCTCATTCATATGAACCCACATAATAAGCCAAAAAAAATGGTGTAACATATTTTAATTGTCTCAGATCAGAGTTTCATTTATTATTTTCTATTTTTTGAAGTTGAAATCACTCTGTATATTCAAGAGATACTATATTCTTTATATTTATTTCTTCAACTTGGCCACCTTCCCTCCACCTCTCCAGGATGTTATCAGATTGATCATGGAGAGGGTAAGACATTTTATAAGCAGAGTTCCTGACTGGTTTGAAAATTATATATATTTCATTATAAAATTTGGCAGGCAGCAGACTATGATAAAAACAGCATGGGTTTTGAAGTTAGGCCAAGTTTGGAATACTGATGTTTTAATTACTACTTTACACAAAGTGTGTACATTGACAAATTGAGCTTTCTAACTCCCAGTTGTTTCAAACATAAAGTTGGCTTATAACCTTTGTCCTGCTAGGAAGTTTTGAGACATAATAAGAGAACACATATAAGTCTGGTTTTTAGTTTGGACTTCAATAAGCATTCACTGAGTGTCCACTACTTTCTTAATATCTTTTAAAAATACACCTTCCATGTGACTTCTTAATAAAAGGATGTATCACAGAATATTGTAATATGGTAAAAGAGTAGTTGATATTTTATCATCTGGAAACCTCTTACTATTTATTTCTATGTATCTATTATAAAATAATGATGGTTAATATTTATTATAGTAACCCTGGGCCCAGAGGATCCATCCAAATGATTAAAGATAGGATAGGTGCTACACTTTCATCTTTTAAGAATTTTTATTGTGTTCTAGTTCCTTAAAATTCAGTAATCTGATTGCGTTTCCTTTTAGACACAAGTAAAAAATCCATAATTTAATCCCACATATTACTTTTAACAATGATAACTATCTATTGACCAGAATATTTTATAATCATGCCAGATAACAAGTCCATTGAAAATTAAGAATAACATAATAAGAGCACCCATTATCCAGTGCTTACTATGTACCAAGCTCTGTGTGTTTCTCATCTAGTTTTATTTAACATCAGCTTGAACCGTGCAGAATGTGTGTTATTATCTCCATTCACAGATAAAGGAACTCAGAGGTTAGGTAAAGTGCTCAAGGTCCCATAGGAGGTAAATGGCAGAACCCGTTTGAACCTACGGCCATCTTTTTCAGCCACCTTATTTTAAAGCTTTGGTTCTTAACCACCATGCAATTCTAGGTAGCCTTTTCTATATAGCTAGTCTTAAATATTTTTCATATGCCTTCTGGTTAAACTCTTTCTCTCTGAATGGGCATATGCTAGGAAAATGTACCTTATTATATATGCTGTAATAAGTAAGTCAAGACTCTTTCAACAGGAGGGAAAATGTACTGGCAGTAGCAAAGTTGGACTATATCTCTGGACTCTCTAAACAGTGCTATGTCTCTGAGGTTGATGGGGCAGAAAGGTGATACCACACCATCTTTAACATCACTATTGAAGACATGGGGATTCAGCAGTGTGACAAGTCCTTGTGAGTCATTCATTCCCCCCACGTCATGAACAGAATGCAATATTAGAAATGCTACATTTCACTTCAATAGAAAATCAAAGTGAAGAATGGGAAGGCTTGCTGGTAATACTTGGAGAGATGACCCGGCAACATTAGCCTGTGACTGAGAGGGATTCTACTGTCAGTAGAGACATCCTTAAAGTTGGCAGCCACCTAGACTGTTGTATGTGTGGTGTGCGCTTTTTGTCTGGGTGGAGTGTGCACAGTATTGTCAAATTCTCTATGCATCTATAACCAAAATAATGTTAAGAACCAGTTCACCTAAATTTAGCCTTACAAAAATGATTTTAAAAAATGTAAGGTTTAAAGATAGAGTTGAAGGTAATTTCTGAGGATATAATTGTGTGTGGTTTTATGTTTACCACTTGGATGAAGTCCACTCTGGGCAGTATTGCCTCATGGTTAAGAGCAGTAGGTTTCAGAAGTCACTAATTAGTTTTGTATCATTATCACTGTCCTGCCCATTTTTAACTTAATTTATGTGGCTCAACTTCCTCTTCTGTAAGATGGGAATACAAATCTATTCCTCACTGGGTAGTTATGGAGAATATATGGGGAAATTTGAATGATATGTGCCACAAAAAAAGAGCGAACAATATGGCACTTGGGTTCATAGGTGCTCAGCACATGATTGTAGTCAGAGCCCCATAGCCTTTATTTTAAGACTTAAAACAGGCACCGGGGTGGCATAGTTGGCTAAGTGTCTGACTCTTGGTTTTGGCTCAGGCCCTGATCTCAAGCCTCATATCAAGCCCAGTGCAGCTGTATCAGGCTCAGTGCAGAGTCTGCTTGAGATTCTCTCTCTCCCTCTTCCTCTGCCTCCTCCCTCCTGCTCTTTCTCTCAAATAAGTAAATCTAAAAAACAAAAACAAAAACAACAACAAAAAAACTTCAAACAGTCAAACAAATGCAGCCAGTATGGACAACATACAGAAAGCATAACAAAACGACTAAATTAGAAGAAGTCAAGGAAAGTGAGTTTTCAGCTAGATTGGGGCAGGAAGCATGAGGGAAGGCAACTAACTACTAGTGTTTGAAGCTTCTCTCCAGGCTTCCCTGAGGGGGCTTGGTCAGGGAATGAGGATTTGGGAAGGCTCTGATGGAGCACTCGCAAGAAGTGTAAGCTGCTGCTTTAGAGTTACGTCAGGTGCAAGAGTGGGTCCTACCCTGTTCAGTGTTCCCAACACCCTAGTGTTTCATCATGCAAATGACTTCTTGGGCTTCTTCCAGCTGCTTGCAAAGTCATGCCTCATTTATTGTAGTCACAAGAGCCCTCATGGTGAGAGCTATATTAATTTCTAACGGGGGGGTGGGAGATGGAAAGAAAGGGCTTGATAACCCAAAATGCTCGAGTTTCCGTGGCTCTTTCGACAGTTGTAAAATGGGGACCTACAACAACAGAGAGACTTCTTCACCAGTCCTGTCTCCCGGGGCTGCTTAAGGTAAATGTGTTCGTGTAAAAGAAAGCAGTGCGCTTACGGTGAAATTTAAATTTTCCAAACAGCGATTGATAGAAGAGCAAATATTTTCTATTTTTGTATTGAGATGTAATTGACATTTAACATTATATTAGCTTCAGGTGTACAACGTAATGATTTGATGTTGTATATTGTGAAATGATCACAATAAGTCTAGCTAACATTCATCACATAGTTACAGATAAGAGAAAATATTTTAAATGATCAGCAATCTTTAAAACTTGAAGATAGAATCTAATATTTAAAATTAGCTATTTCCTTAAGTAACTATCTTAAACTTCCTAGCACAGAGCCTGGCACAGAGTAGATTTTTACATATTTTTTCTTCCCCTTCCCTTTCATATGTTTGCTGGCCAATGAAAACTTCAAGCGTAGTAGGGACCTCTTCCCCCACAATACTACAGTGGTGTTTTCTAATGAATGACAAAACACATTTACATGATAAAATTCTTTCTCTTTTTAACTCACATACAAGAATATATTGCCCCTTCAGAGTTAAACATTCTCTGTTCTCCCAGGATATGAAAGCTGAACCCTTTTAACAAATAGAAACAGTGGATTTTCTTTTCCCTGCAATAAAGGCCATAGAAAAGTTGATGGATTTGTCCTTGGATTTTATGAATGGGACATGAAAACACCCACTTAGCTTTCCCAGAGGCTGTTTCAGAGAATAGCCTCTTTTCTCATTCTACTTACATTCTAAATCCTTGCACAAAGCTACTGATTTATAATTGGTGATTTGACTGAATGTATAACCTTAATCTTAAAGCATTTCAAGTTCTTCTTGGCAACTGCAGGGAATTTCCATATTCTAAAAGAGAATGTTCAGTTTACTTTTCTCCTTTAATTAGATGGTGGTTTCAACCTATCAAATGAGATAAATTTTGATTGAAAGAAAAATCTAGATAGTATGATAGGGTACTGAGGACAGAAAAAATCATGAAGAGTGTTAGGCAAGTAGCACCTTCAAATTGAACTCATGTCCTTAATACTGAGACCACCAATAGTCAGGGTTTGTTGACTCTCTTCAGACTTACAAGAGAGGACTTCCAAACCTCATGATAGTATCCTCTTACTTGCAGTGACAAACATCATCTCTTTTTATCCAGATGACTCATAATTTTGTGTTATTGGAGAACTTGGGGCTAAATTTTTATTTCTATAGTCATTAATTTTACTTGCAGTATGGCAATTTTTTTTTTTGGTATCTACTCTTGTTTTTTTAAATAGCATATTTTGGTAGGACAGTCTTGTCTCAAATTATTCCTTAGGGGACACAGTAAATTCTAGGCTTATAGCAAACTGGGAAAAGATGCTGGTTGAAAAGAACTGGGAAAAGATGCTGGTAACAAGGCATTTGAGAACCTCTAAATGACAGGGTGGATTTGGGACCCTCAGGATCTCAGCATGTTTCTCTTGCTAGAAGTCTAATATGGAGTTGGAATTAACTTGGAAATCTACGTGGATGAATAGGAGAACTAATCTGCTCTGGGTATAAGCCAGACTTAGAGTGTTAGGACTGCCTGGAAGGGTAGACATTTTTGAGAGCTCCTAGCACATTTAAAATCTCACAGGAGTAGGTGGCAAGCTGTGGTCTCTCTGGTCAAATTGCCTGAGTTTGTGGTCTAGCCCTGCCACTTCCTGGTTGTACAACTTTGAGAGAGTTGCTCAACCCCTTTGTGCCTTAGTTTTCTCATCTATGAAATGGGAAGCTAATACTAGTAGAGTTGTTTTGAGGATTAATAAGTTAATTTTTAAAAAAGATTTTATTTATTTGAGAGAGAGAGAGTGAGAGTGAGAGCATGAGAGGGGAGAAGGTCAGAGGGAGAAGCAGACTTCCCATAGAGCTGGGAGCCCAATGTGGGACTCGATCCCGGGACTCTGGGATCATGACCTGAGCTGAAGGCAGTTGCTTAACCAACTGAGCCACCCAGGCGCCCCAAATAAGTTAATTTTTGAAAAAGCCAAATACAGTAACAATATATGTTTAAAAAAGAAAATACCATAGAAGAGGAAGATCAATGTAAGCTAGAGCGAGGGTTGGTAAACTAAGGCCCATTGGCCAAATCTGGCCTGCTGTCTGTTTCTTGTAAATAAAGTTTTATCGGAACATGCCAAACCTATTCATTTATGTACTGTCTGCAGCTGTTTCTCTGATACAACAGAGTTCAGTAGTTGTGACAGAGACCCAATGACCTGCAAACCCTAAAATATTTACCATTAGGTCCTTTACAGAAAGAGTTTGTAAGCTCTGAACTATAGTTTTCATTCTTTCACATTGCTATATTTCCTTGTTTCAATAGTAAATGCTTTTGCCACAGATCCAGCAAAAGTGCTTCCAGCTACTTTTTCCTTCTTTAAATGCGTGAGAGTCTGTAGGGCATGAAACTCCCACGAAGTCACACATTGTACCAAGCCGAGAGGCTGCCCATGTCACAGAATGAATTGTGACTGGATCCTTTGTGGTGGTACTGTGGACCATTGAGACTAATATGAAAATTACCTTCTAAGTATTTATCTGAGATAATTTAATTTTAGAGCTCATAAACAAGATCAGAGTTACGTGGTTTAACAAAAGATCTCCTTATGTGTACACACTCTTGCCAAAAACATGATGAAATCCTGAAACATGGCAAACTTCATGTGCCCTTCCCGCTTTCCGTGTGGCGGACAGAATTGGCGAGCATATCTTCAGAAATATTCCTGTTGCTTTTGGAAGGTGCTTGGGAAACTGGGGTAGTTCTATAAAATAGGAAAATGATTTTCTCCTTCACTATGGGGCCCCTGTCCCAATGAACACACTTGTACCAAAGTCCTGCAGGCGATTTTACTTTTAAAGTGTTCTGTTCTATAGCAAACATGCCCATATTTTCCCAGAATCTTGCCTATTCATTTAAACCTATCCTTGTTAGGGTGCCTGGGTGGCTCAGTGGGTTAAAGCCTCTGCCTTCGGCTCAGGTCATGATCTCAGGATCCTGGGATGGAGCCCGGCATCAGGCTCTCTGCTCAACGGGGAGCCTGCTTCCTCCTCTCTCTCTGCCTGCCTCTCTGCCTACTTGTAATCTTGGTCTGTCAAATAAATAAATACAATCTTTAAAAAAACAAAACAAAACAAAAACCTGTCCTTGTTCAGGCTGCCTACCCGTTCTGTTGTGAAGGCCTGTCTTGAGGCTGCCCGGGAGTCTTAACCTTCAGAGACCCCTGAGAGCTCTGTGTGTCTGTGTATAAGAGAAGCTAAGTCTGCACTAGTCCTGGTTAAAAATTAGATTTGATCTGGGTGCCTGGGTGGCTCAGTCTGCCTTCGGCTCAGGTCGTGATCTCAGCGTCCTGGGATGGAGCCCTACATCAGACTCTCCACTCAGTGGTGAGTCGGCTTCTTCCTCTCCCTTGTGATCTCCTTCACATTCACTCTCTTTCTCAAATGAAATCTTTAAAAAAATTAGGTTTATTTACCCAATTCTTCCAGATTACTCTAAAATTGAAAGCAACCTACTTTCTTTCAATCCAGTCTGCATGTAGGCTAAGTCATGCCTACATGGGAACCGGAAAAGAAATGGTGGAGGAAAAAAATGTCTTCAAACTAAGTCCGTTATCGAGAGACACGTAACCCCTCAGCAATGCGCCGATAATTAGGGGCTGGCTTTATTGCCAATGTTGATAGACAGCAAATACCGTCAGTAATGGGTTTCATTCAGCCACAGACCACGCTGTGTGTGTCCATGCGTAGCCATACTTCTTCAAACTGGATTGGCTGTATTGGAACCAGTGTTTCAATTACTTGACTCTAGATTCAAATGAAGACATTCTAGCAGTTTTGATTCCCTAAAATAATATAAGTATTTAATTGCTGTGAGTATAATAGCTGTATGAAAGGGAATAAGAGTCCTCTTATTATAAAAATGCACACTGTATAAAGCCTCACTGACAATTAAAAGAAGCCGATCAAAATAAGCTATCATTTTTTACTTAAAGGCTAACAAAAATGAAGTTTTATAATATGCCAGTTTGTTGGGTATGAGGGGAAATGAATATCCTCATACATTATCAGTGGAAGTTTAAATTTGAGAAAACTTCTTGGAGGTTTGCAATTTGGCAGTATATATGCAAATTTATTCCTTTGATTCAGCAATTCTACTTCTGGGAGTTTATTCCATGGATATACTCACAAATGTACAAAGATTCCTGTAGAGTGATGTTCATTATATCATTGCTATAATAATAAAAAGCTAGAAACAATAAAATCTACAATGCTTCTTTTATAGGCTGAATTGTGTTCCCCCCAAATCCGTATGTTGAGGTCCCCTAACCTCCCAGTATCTTAGAATGTGACTATGTTCGGGGGGCACCTGGGTGGATCAGTCGGTTGAGCATCTGACTCTTGATTTCAGCTCCGGTCATGATCTCGGAATCATAGGATCAAGCACCGAGTTCCACGTAGGGCTCTGCACACGGGGGCGGGGAGGGGGGAGCCTGCTTGTGGATTCTGCCCCTCCCCTTTGTCATGAACACGCACTAGCTCTCTCTCAAATCTTTAAAAAAAAAAAAAAGAAAGAATGTGACTATAAATGGAAGCATGGCCTTGAAAGAGGTGATTAACCTCAAAATCATTAAGGACAGGGCCCTAATTCAATGTGACTGGTGTCCTTATAGGAAGAGAAAGCACCAGGGGGCACACAGAGAGAGGGCAGGCCATGTGAGGACACAGCGAGTAGGCAGCTGTCTGCCAGCCAAGAGGAGCGGCCTCAGGACAAACCAAATTTGCTGACATGTTCATCTTGGACTTCTAGCTTCCAGAACCGTGAGAAAGTGAGTTTCTGTCCCTTAGGCCCCCAGTATTCGGTTACGGCCACTCTAGCAAACTAATCTGTCAATCTAATGAAGTACCATGCAGTTTCAACATCAGGTAGAATATACTACCAATTACTAGATAAAAAAATTTTTAAAGATCTGCCATGCTTGCATATATTCAAAAGACTTTGTGGCTGCTTTTGGGGAGAGGCCTGGCAGTGGGGCTTGAGAGTAGGTGAGGGAGACTCTGATTTTCATTAGATACCGTTTTGTCTTACTTGCATGTTTTTATAAGAATGTATAGGTATTCTAATAATAAAGCATTTAGTTAAAATAAAAGCAAAAGAACATTCTGCTTACAACATAAATATTATTTGACAGGTGTGGGATGGAACCCAGCTCCCACTGATGTATCTACTCATAGAACAGAGTTTGTTGTTTTTTTCCCCATTTAAGTTCAGCATTGAGGAATTCATCCTAAGAAAGTGACCAGAGGTAGGTAAGATGATAGATGTTCAGAGGTGCCCATTGTGCCTGTGTTTGAGAACAGAATATAAGGAATTTCAACAAGCAGGTGTGGTTTAAGACCTAAAATGAAGGTGTAGTATTATGTGCTGCCTTGACGTCTGAGGTTGGGTGTGTGTGGGGGGCTTGAATGGCCTAACTGTAAGTCCCCTCCCCATTCTGTTGTTGTAGGTAAGATACCCCAGCCCAAACACCCTCTTTATCATGGGAACGGAGCACATGTTGCTTAACCCTCAGTGACAGCCTTCACTTTCCTACTAGTGTGCAAAATTACTCAAACAAGCCAAATTTAGATCCCATCCTTCTTTGGGAAACAGCTCTTGTCATTACAATGCCTGCCTCCCATAGACCCTGTCTGTGTATTCTGTTCCCACGTGTGACGCCCCCTGTGGTCCTGTGTGGCACGCACGGTCCTCCCCTGGACTGGGAGCGTGTGTGACCCATAAGCTGCTACAGGTCTCATCTGTCCCGTGTCAGATGTGTGGCCATTCCCATAACCCTAGGGTGGGAATCCCTCTCTTACCAGTGGGGTGAAGAGGAGGAGAATAAAATACAAGGGATTGATGAATTAAACTATGATACATCCAAAAACCAACAGGCTATGCAGTCATTAAAAATCTTGTAAAATATTTGATAATGTGTAAAACTGCTTGTCATAGATTAGGCTTCATGAGTAACTGCTTTCAGCCATTGCGTCATCTGTCAATCTCTGCATGGTTTCGAGGACTCGGTGGAATAGTAGGTAATGGACATAAGAGGCAGTACCTGGGGGAGCAGCAGAAAGCCCCCCCACCCCGACTCTGATTATGATATCAGACTCTGGGTTTGGGAATCCGGAGAGGTCACTTCTTGTCTTGGTGTTTTGACTCATCTGAAAAATGAAGGGGTTGGTGCGCCTAGGTGGCTTAGTGGGTTGAGCTTCTGACTCTTAATTTCAGCTCAGGTCATGAACTCAGGTTCATGAGATCAAGCTCCTTGGGTTCCATGCTCAGTGGGGAGTCTGCTTGAGATTCCCTTTCTCCCTCTCCGTCTGCCCCTACCCCACCTGCACACACTTGCAGGGTGCTCTCTCTCAAATCTTTAAAAAAAAAAAAAGGGGGTTGAACATCTGTGTTCTATCTCTAAGGTCTGTCCTAGCTGTGATGCTGTGATTCTGTAAGATGATTTTCAAGGGGAGTTGCAGTTCAGGCTGCGGTGTTGGAATGACCTTACAGTTCCTGAGTGCAGGGACAGTACTTCTTGCAGACACAGGGACCGGGGCCTCTTTGAGCATGGCTTGTGTGTGTAAATACACACATCTACAAATAGCATGTCGCCTGCGTTCACACAGATGTGTGTAGAGGTTCTTCCCTGCTCTCCTTGTCCAGTGGTAGATAATGACCAGCATGCTAATACGCCTAGACACCAGTGGGCTGCTAAGGCTCATGAAACTCCAGGACCATCCTTATGATGTAGCAGAGCCTTCCAAAGTATTGTTTGGGAAATAGTACTCTATAGTGCCTTTAGAAGCAAAGTTGTTGTCCCCCCCACCCCCGGCCCCAGAATTTTTACCTTTCAATATTCTAAAGAACTTGAACAGAAAGATTTATAGAAGTCTTTATTTTACTGCTCAGATTCTCAAGAAAGACTAAGTCCTAAACAGTTGAGACCTAGAAAGAAAAAGCATATAGTTTCTTGAGATCAAAATTTCACTGGAAAGGATTTCATGTGTATTAATATTTAAACTGATAATTGCTTAGCACAATCTAATGGTAATATGATACAGAGGGGAAAAAAGTAGTAAAGGCAAGGTGCAAGAAAACTATTTAACGGATGGGGGGCCTGGATGACTCAGTCGGTTAAGCGTCTGCCCTTGGCTCAGGTCATGACCGAGCCCCATGTTGGGCGTTCTGCTCAGCAGGGAGTCAGCTTCTCCCCCTTGCTCTGCCTCTGTGCGAGTGCTCATTCTCTCTCTCTCTCAAATAAAATCTTAAAAAACCCAACAACAACAACAAAAAACAAAACTATTTAATGGAGACTGTGATTCCAAGAGGCCTCACAGAATTCAGAAGTATTCTAAGGTAATACTGGAGTCCAGCTCATTTATCCTAGAGGATGAAAACCGGAAACCCTCATTTAGGAGGTAGTTTAATGTGATGGTTGAAAGCATAATTTTTGGTGTTGGACTATAATAAAGTCCCAGGAGAAATAAAATGATCTAATACATTCAAATTAAGTTAATTTGGGGTTTTTAATTCAGGGATGATTTACAAGGATAGAACTCTTATCAGAGTGCATGCTTCAGAATTTATAACAATGGCATGAAGGGGTAGTAGAGACTGGTTTCTGGAACCTGAGAGGCAGAGTTGTATAGAGAGCACCATCTTGAAAACAGTGGTGATCTGCACTTGAAGGACACAGAAGCTTGAAGGTGATGCTACGGGGAGGGATCCCAGGAATAAGTACTCCAGACTTAGTCTCCTTCCTCCTTGACCCCATCAAATGAAACAACTGCAGTCCAGAAGCCCACTGATGCAATTTGTAGAGGTCAACCACCTGGCTGTAAAGTTGGCACAATTTATAAAATTGGTGCAGAGATTGGGGTGGAAAGTAGATCTGGTAAGTGAAGAGGTCCCGCACACAATCCCATCTGAATTCGAGTCAGCGCTTTGGGATTTCTGGGCCGTATACCTTGGGGCAAATTATTCAGTCATTCTAAGCTTATGTAAAACAGGGTTGATAATGTTAGCCCAGAGAGTTGTTGCAAGAATTAAATGAGCTAATTTATAGGAAGCCCTTGGTATGATGCCTCACCCATGGAAAAGAACAATAAATGCTGTCTATTTCATTATCATCATATCCTCCCCCCCCCCCAATCTCCTCCTCCTCCTCTAAAGAGTATGTTTTTAATGCATGCCTTCTCTGGGCTTGATCTTGCAAGGATCTATAGACTAAGACAAGGATCCCTTGGGGCTGTTTCTATCCCATGCAGAGGGGAAGCAGTGTCTTGTGCGGTCACCTGGCCCAACACTGTCCTAGTCAGCTAGCTCTCAGAACCCCCAGTCTGATTCCTCTCACGCATCTGACAATCATAATAATCCTATCACAAAATGATGATCTTTTATCTTTTTTTTTAATTTAAAATTTTACACGAATATGTTATGTTGTCAGAATAATAATGTTCATGTCTACTGTCTGCTAATGACCCTGGAAAGTTCATGAGCCCCAAAACACCACCATTGTTGGGGAAAGGGCAATTACTTCGATACATTAACTTTGATACATTAACTGCCAGGATCCTTGAAATAGTTTCTGAAAAACTGTGTGTGAACTTTTTCTGGCGCCTGACTGTGGGCAGTTCACTTTGTTTTTGTTTAGAAGTGTGGTATTTTAAAAATGTCTTTGGAAAAAGCATTTGTGCCTCTCATGATAAAAACACAGTGAGTGGAAAATGAAACTTTCTTGAATGGGAAAACCTTACCTTTGTGATGGTATGCACAGCTTAATTCATCATGGGAGGAAGAAGTTTGGGAGGATTTCTTAGAGTAACATGTCTTCATAATTATGATTTCTTGGACTATGGTTGTTTTTATAACAACTGTATACCAAAACCTCAATCTTGGAACATGCAGGCTCAGCCAGTGAACTTACCATGTGGGGTTTTAAAGTTAGGTCTCTGGGTCTGTTGGCTCTGCCTCCATCTGAGCTGTCCTCCATTCAGAGGTTGGCAAGTAAAGTTCTTATTATATAACCCCAAACTTCTGTGGCAACAAAATCCCATGATCTCTCCATCTTCCTTTATACCATCAACAGGTTACTATTACAGGCTGCATCAGGGACTGTAGGGTTAATGTGTAGCCATAACTTCTTTGCTCTGGGAAGGGCAGTTGAAGGGGAGGTCTTTTCATTTCATTTTTTAATTTTGGAGAGTGTTAGTCCCATTGTCTTTATTAGAACTCCTTAAGCGGGGGGGGGCGCCTGGGTGGTTCAGCTGGTTAAGTGGCTGCCTTCAGCTCAGTTCATGATTCCAGGGTCCTGGGATCGAGCCCCACGTTGGGCTCCTTGCTCAGCAGAGAGCCTGCTTCTCCCTCTCCCTCTGCCTGCCTCTCTCCTTACTTGTGCTTTCTATCTCTCTGTCAAATAAATAAATAAAATCTTTTTTTAAAAAAGAACTGCTTGACGGATACACTGTCCACTTTCCTTTTTTCACTTTATTTATGAGAGAGAGTGCAAGAGAGTGAGCACACATGTGAGCAGGGGAGGAGGGTGGAAGGGAGAGGGAGAATCTTCAGCAGTGTGGAGCCTGATGTGGGGCTCAATCTCACAACCCTGGAATCGTGACCTGAGCCGAAATCAATCGTCATATGCTTAACCAACTGAGCCACCTAGGCGCCCCTCCTTTTTCACTTTAAAGAGTTAATGTAAGGAATGTAATGTAAGGAAGAAAATAAAAGTTAAAAATGAAAGTCTGTGTCAATACTGCAAACTCCTTTTTCTAAGAATTCAGAACACTTTTCATAATGTAATTTCACATATCCCATTTTGAGTAAAACCTATGTCCATCCCCTCCCCTCACCCATCTCACACGTGTGTGCGCACACACATGCACACACACTCATGCATGCTCACACAGTGTGCCAAAGGGGAAATCAGCCATTTTCCACAGAAAGGGTGATGGCTTGGTTAACTAAAAACCCAAGTACACCCCAGATCTTATCCGGTGCCGAAGCACAAATGTGGAAAATCAACTCCAGAAGAGCACAAGAGATATTTCCCAACTTCACCAAAGATTTTTTTTTTAATGGAAATCTAGCCTAGTGATTCCAACAGTCTCCAAATCGTGAATTGATTTTGTTCCAGAAGTCCATTTGTCAGCCGGTTGTCATTGCTCAGAATTCATTTTTCCACATAAGCGATGTTACAACATTCCGTTCCCAAGCTGACTTCTAAAAGCTGATTGAACACATGTGCAACTGAACAGTGCTGCTCTAGACTTTCATATTATTCGTTCCCGAAGGATCTTCAGGGATCTTCAAGTTCAGTAGAAACGTTAAATCATACAAAGGATCAGAGACATGACTTGTTACTTAGTAGAGCCGGGACTGGATCCACATCTCCTGACTTTCAGGCCAACACCTTTCTACGCTAGTATAATTTATAAAATGGCACCACTGTTTACCACCTTATATCTCTGAAACTTACCGCTGAGTAACATATATCACTGTGACACTTAGAAAATACTTGCCTATATATTAGCCTCAAAAAGGCTTCACCACAACCCTACGGAGATGGTACAGCAGATCCTGTCCCCATTTTAAGGGTAAAGACATGGAATCTCCAGGAAGCTAATTAAGGTGTCCACATCCACACACTTAGTAAGTCAAAGACTTGGGTCTCAGTTGGCTCTCAAACACGATCTTCTGAGTCTGAGGCCAGAGTTGGCATCTCCGCTGCCCTGGAGCCGGAACGAAGCCCTCAGGGCTTACACACCAGGGTGACCCAAGCAGGGGCCAGTAGGCGGGTGTACAGGTGAGAGGCTGGGTCCATCCTGGGGAGAAAAGGGACTGCAGAATTGATGATGGGGCGACAGAAACTGGGAAAGGGTCTGGGAGGAGCGATCCAGGGTTCTGGTGATAGCGCAGCCCGAGGTAGTTCCCAGGGTCATGGTGGGTAGTTGGCAATTGGTGATCCTCCGCGGTAGGAGGTTGAAATAATGGCAGAGTGCGTGAGCTGTGCTTCGTTACCTTCAGGTCACATTTCCCTAGGAACCGCCTCCATGTAAAGGTGACATTTACTTTAATAGATTATCCAGCATGTGGTCGGTATTTTAATGATATAGATTGGGCTTTAGTGCCTTGCTATAAATAGGTGCTCATTAAGGATTTAACCCTAGTCCTTATTTAATTAACCGCACTGGAATTAACCTAAAACTTCACCATAAACAGATCAAATGGCTATGAAACACCTTTCAAAAATTAATCTCCATTTGAAGAACAAGTGCTTTGTTGGGCAATATAAGCTAATGCTTTTAGGAAATCTTCCTCTGCGGTGTTAGGGATTTAAACCCCTACCTTTTTAGGAAGAAATGTTTACCTACAAAACAAAAATCCTACTGAATCTGGAAGGAGAAGAGATTACAGCTGCAAGTTTTAAAAGGCTCTGACATCGTTTGCACACTGTGAATGTGATTTTTGAAATTCCCCGGAAGGGGGAGAGATGAGAATAGCATTCAGAAGCAGGCCCCTCTTCCCGGGTACGCGTCGCTGCTGCTGGCCGCTCAGCCCAGCGTCCTGTCGTGCTGGCTAACGCTGTTGGCAGGCAGGCGCGAGACATCGGGGGCATGTTCCCGAAGCTTCCTTCCTCTGGCTCGTTCGGTAGTGACGATGGAGTCAGGTTCCGGTCTACACCTCGGGGGACTAAGCAGGGAAGAAATAAAATCCGTAACGGCAGCCTGCGGTCTGGAGGCTTGCTGCCGCATTGAAACATGTTTCAGTGCCCCGAGCCACGTTTCTAAGTATTATGTCATGTCGGAATTTCATTTGCATTCCTCAGTGCTTAATTTTCCTCCTAAGGGGTCTGTTTGCTCACTGATGCTTTCAATTTATCACCCCTGCCATTGCAGAATGTATCACTCTAAGTGGCAGAGGCTGTCCATGTCAGGAAAGGGAGGGAAACCCCCGCCTGGCAGGACATGGAGCTGATTTATGGAACGACTGGAGGGCTACATCTGCCTTCTCCTGTCGGTCGTTCATGGGACCCCACGATTTCTTTGTCCCTCTCTTCTCCCTCCTTTTTCATCTTTTCTTGCTCTGTCCTCCTTTTGTTTTCCCTCTCATCTTCGTCTCCAGGTTTCACCTCAATTCCTGCCTCCCCCCCCACCCCCCCACCCCGTAGGACCCTCTTGCCTCCCCATCCAGAGCTTGTCGTGTTACCTCCCACCGACCTACTGTCTTTGGTTTCTTTCCTTTTCTGTCTTTCCCATATTTCCGGAGTTTCATGCTCCTTATTTTTAATTATGTCTTGGAGTGTAAGAACGAGAGGGTGGTTCCAAGCTTGTGGGCTCTATTCTAAGATGCTGTTTGGGACTAAAGGATCATTTTTCCCCATCTCTGGGTCTAGGGTTACTGAACCGACTTAAAAATATTTGGAGAGGGGCGCCTGGGTGGCTCAGTTGTTAAGCCTCTGCCTTTGGCTTAGGTCATGATCCCATGATCCTGGGATGGAGCCCTGCATTGGGCTCTTCGCTCGGCGGGGAGCCTGCTTCTCCCTCTTCCACTCCCCCTGCTTCTGTTCCTTCTCTCGCTGTGTCTTTCTCTTTCAAATAAATAAAATCTTTAAAAAAAATATTTGGGGATATAGGAGTATATAAACCCAAAACATGTCACATTTGCATTATTATTGCTGCTAACAATAAATATTTAATGACGAGTTACACCTACCTTGCAGGTCTTCCAGCTTGGGTTAAAGACTAGTTCAAGCAAATGTAATAGTTTCCATTTTGGAGAGGCAACACAATGTTGTGGGAAAAAAACATGAACTTTTGAGACAAACAGATGTGAATTTGAATCGGAGCTTTGCCCTTAGTTACCACTGTAATATGGGTAAATTATTGCCATCATTTATTATTTTTTATTATGAATTATCTCAAGCTCAAAAAGAAGAATATACAATAATGTCTGTTTACCCGACATCTTTGTCAAATCTTACTCTGCCATATTAATTTCAGATCTTTGTATTTTTGTTAAGGAATAAAACGTGATAGCAATTACTTAATTGCTCTGATCTGCACTTTCTTTTACACTGAAATGGGTCTAATCATATCTATATTCTGGAGTCATGAGAATTAAATAGCATGACATATAAAGGGTCTGCCATATGGTAAATGCTTAAAAACATTAACATTCTTATGGAAACAGTAATGAGTAAATCGCTTTAGTGGCCTGTTAAAAATGCCATATGATTTTTAGAAAATAAAAGAAATAATAACATAATTTTGCTGATTCTAGGTAGCCCTTAAACTTGACTGTTATTATAAACATAAAGACAATTTTCTCTATCACTGCTTAGAAATGACCCCCAAGTTAATGTCTTCTGAAATTAACTTGTTAAAAATGTTAAATTTTCACAAGCATTTGAATATTTAAGCAACAACTGGTTCCTCATTAAATGCATTTTGGGAATAGTATTTTATAGTCACTTGGCTACTTTGTAAAAAGTTAAAAAGTTACTTTTCCGGGCACATGCGGGTTGAAACACTTTCTAAGTGTGTCTTCCAGATGGTAGGATGAGAAATGTTTTGGTTAGAGCTGGTTCTTCTGCGGTAGAAGCTGCCCTTAAATAAGCTGCTGTCCAGGCAAATGTGAAAAGTGTGTCCTCAGTGGGGGGCGGGTGGCAAATCAGGGAGGCGTGGTTGCCAGGGAACCCAGGAGGATCACTGCCTAGAAAATGCCATGGCCATCTGAGGAGCTAAGCAGTGGAGGCTTGTCATTCCTTTGTATTTATTAAGTGCCTACTGAATGCCAGGCGCTGTTCTACTTGGGATGTAGGAGTAAACCAGCAGTCTGAAATCCCTTTTGATGGAGCTTACGTGTGGAGGGGATATTGAGGATGAATAGATGATAAATAAAAGAAAGAAGCAAACTTATACAATGTTAGAGACAATAAGTGCTATGGAGGAAGAGAAGAAGCGGAAGGGGTTAGGAAGCCCTGGGTGTGGGGCACTGTTTACAGTAGGTTTATTCATTTAGTCAAACATTTATTGAATAGCCAGGCCATTTGCGTAGTGGAGTTACATGACGCAGGATCTGAAATTGCTCACCCAGTGGGACAGCCTCTGTCTGGCGGGGTCTGTCCCGAGGTGTGCCATGGGAAGACAGGAGAGGGGCGTTTCAACTCTTCAGGATCAGGGAAGGGTTTCTGGGAAGAGGAAATGAAGTTGAGTGATACAAAAGAGTTGGAATCGACAGGCTATGACAGCAAGTGGGAGGTTACTGAGGGGACACATCAAGGACAAGACCTGGTTCCTGCCCGGCTCCCTGGGTGGTGGTGGTTCTGTTGTCCTGAGTTAGGGGAGGCAGGAGAAACGCAGTGGTCTGGGGAGGCGATGAGCTCTGTCTGACGCCTGTGAGCGGAACTGATCAGAAGCAGAAAGTGGTCTCCCAGACCGACCGGAGCTCTTGTTTGCAGGACAGCCGTGCATCTTTCTGTCCTTGGCACTTGTTTCCTTCCTGAGAACTGATACACTAGGCTTTAAGATTAATCTTTGGGATAAAATGAGGAGCTTGCGGCCAGTCATACTGAGCACGTCAGCCCTGATCATCTGCCTCGGACCTAGGCCATCACAAAATTTAATAACTGGGTCTTTATTTCCCTGGGTTTTAAGTCCTGACCTGATACTCTGTTCTCAACTCTTTCCCCCTTAAGACTGGCTTCCTGCTTCACAGATTAGTCCCCCTTACTCATGAGCACTTGGTCCTGGGCGACAAAGGCACCAGGTAAGGTACTGAGAATCGAACCTGTTCCTTGTCCTTATGGAGCATATTAATTTTGTAGGAAAGCTGGTCATAGAACTGCATGATGATGTTTCTGTATGATTTGATGCAACAATGGCAGAATGTTTACTGTCCAGAGGAAGAGTTCTGCCCAGGAACAGGGGACACCAAAACCCAACTCTGGCCTCAAAGCCACCTGCTGCCTGCTGCAAGATTTCCTCGTTGGTAGCTGCTGGCTATTCTCTACTCTGTTTCCATGGGACTGACCTCTCAGTGGCTTTAAGCATTCTTTTTGGAGTCTAGTATGGGTAATTTCACTGCCTTTCTCTGCTAAGTACTTCAACTGCGTAGCCTCTTTCCCCTTTCTGTCCTCTCCTGTCTCACTTTGATCTCATCAGTATGCTAGTTCTTAGACCCTATTTTTAATGTGGAAAATTAGCGTCTGTGTAAGAGTCTCAAATCTGTATCAGAATTTGAATCTGGTTTCCCTGAGTCTCATTGTAGTGCTCCTTCCATTAAAGCTCCTGGCCATGTATTTGAAAGGGACAGCAAGGAATCTGCATTTTCAGTAAGCACAGTACTGTGGTTCTAAAACCTATCTGCAAATTCTTTGACATTCCTCCCATCAAAAGGTGGAATCTAATCCCCCCTCTTTGAATATGGACTGCCCTTTATGATTTGATTTGAGAGAACAGAGTGTGGAGGAATGACGCGGTATGACTGAAAAGGCTAGGGTAAGAGTTGACACGACTTCAGACTGGCTCCCCTTTGGGATGCTAGCATGTGGGACCCAGCCACGTGCTGTGAGATAGCCCAGGCCACCAGGCCACAAGGAGGGGCTCTGTGTTGGGACTCTAGCGCCAGCGAAGGTCCCAACCACCAGCCAACTGCAACTGCCAGACTTGGGAGTCCGTGAGCTTTCAGATGCTTGCAGGTCTCAGCCTTTGTGCTATCCGAGATGGTTCTGAGTGAAGTAGAATGAACACTCTTCCTGATGTTCTGCCCAAACTGCATTTAACGACTGAGCCACCCAGGCGCCCCTGCCCGAACTGCATTTAAGACACAAACTTTTGGAATGGTTTTTGATACAGTTATAGATCATCAGAAAGCATGTTAAACAAATTTACTGATTGTGTTAAAAGCTGTTGGTAAGCTATTTGAAACCTTGATTTTCTATAAGTAGGCAAAGAAAGATAGCAAAACGGTTCCTTCTTGGATTAGAATTGGTTGATGGCCTCTGAATCAGACCCATTAGCAACATTCTCTTGAGAAATGAAATCCTCAGCTTTCGTACAGGACCGACCTGCTTATCTGCAGTTATGTCTGTCTGTAAAAGTGAGATCAGTAAATTTGAGCAGAAGGAGGTCAATTTCTAGTTGCTTACACATTATTATTTAACAAATAGCTTTATCGAAGTATAATTAAAGTACAAGGAACTGCTCACGTGTAGAGTATGTGCAGATAGTATTAGTACATTTTGAGATATGTACACATGAATGACACTGTCACTGCAATCAAGATAGTGAACATATATCCGTCACCTGCCTTAATAGTCTCTCCCTCCTGACCCTTCCACACCTCCCATCCCACTCAAGGCAACCATGATCTGCTCTTTGATTAGTCTGCATTTTCTAATGTTTGATATAATGGAATCATACAGTGTGTATTCTTTTTTGTCTTTTTTCATTCAGTATATGATTTTCAGATTCATCCTTGAAGTTACGTGTACCATTACTTCATTCCTTTCTATCGCTCAGGAACATTCCATCATATGGATATGTCATAATTTTTTTTAAAGATTTATGTATTTGAGCGAGGAAGAGTGTGCACACGCACACATGAGCAGGGGGAGGGGCAGAAGGAGATGGAGAAGCAGACTCCCTGTTTTTCTAACAAAGTGGGGCTGGGATCACGACCTGAGCTGAAGGCAGACGATTTACCAACTGAGCCACCCAAGCACCCCTATATCATAAGTTGTTTAACCATTCATCCATTAATGGATATCTGGGTTGTTTCCTTTTTTTGATTGTTAGGAATAAAACTGAGAACACTTGTGTATAACTCTTTATCGTGGAATGGCCTGATCATGTGGT
The DNA here is from genome assembly GCA_002007465.1 of Ailurus styani. Taxonomy (NCBI): domain Eukaryota; kingdom Metazoa; phylum Chordata; class Mammalia; order Carnivora; family Ailuridae; genus Ailurus; species Ailurus styani. The sequence goes on from LNAC01000197.1 coordinate 2,581,231, forward strand.
GGGTGTGTATTTTTTTTTTAAAGATTTTATTTATTTATTTGACAGAGATGTAGGCAGAGAGGCAGGCAGAGAGAGAGGGGGAAGCAGGCTCCCTGATGAGCAGAGAGTCCAGTGCAGGGCTCCATCCCAGGACCCTGAGATCATGATCTGAGCCAAAGGGAGAGGCTTAACCCACTGAGCCACCCAGGCGCCCCTGTATTTTATTTTTTTAAGACACTAACAGTTTTCAAAAGTGGGCCCACCATTTTACATTCTCACCAACAGTGTATGAGAGTTACAGTTGTTTAATACCCTCACCAACACTTGCTACTGTGTGAATCATTGTAATTTTAGCCATTCTAATAGGTGAGTAGTGGTGTTTCATTGTTATTTTACTTTGTAGTTCCCCAATTACTAATGATGAGTACCCTTCCATGCACTTGTTTGCCACTTATTTGCCTTCTTTAGTGGTAGCTAGCCACATGTTTTGCCCATATATTTGTCAGATTTTGTCTTCATTTTAGAATTTGAGAATTCTTTATATTTTCTGGATAAAATTTTCTTTAAGATACATGATTCTCAGTTATTTTCTCCCAGTCTGTGCCTTCTCTGTTCATCTTTTAACAGTTTTTAGTTTTCATAAAGTCGAATTTATCAATTCATTATTTTATGGCTCATGCTTTTGATGCTATAACTATCTAGGTCTAATTCAAAGTTATAAAGATTCTCATCTATGTTTTCTAGAAGTTTTATAGTTTTAGGTCTTACATTTTGGTCTATGATACATTTTAAATTAGTCCTCATATATGACATGAGGGATTGCTCTAAGTTCTCTTTCTGTGCATATTCTAGACTATTTGTTGAAAAGATTATCTTTTTTCCACTGAATTGTCTTGCATTTTTTTTGAAATCCATTGTTTAAATATGTGTGAATCCATTTATAAACTCTTTAGTTAATTCCATTGGTGCATTTGTCTATCTTCATGCCAATACCACTCTGTCTTTAGTATTATAGCTTCCTAGCAGGCTTTGGAATCAGGTAGTGTTAGTCCTTTAACATTGTTCTTCTAAAAACTTACTTTTCTTTTGCTACTCTAGGTCTTTTGCCATGTCATCCGAATTTGAGAATCACCTTGTCCTTGTCTATAGAAAGCCATCTGGGATTTGGATGGGAATTATGCTGAATCTATGGATCACTTTGGGGAGAACTGCCATCTTACAGTGTGGAGTCTTTTGACCCACAAACAATGAGTACATCTCCATTTCTTTAACTATTCTTTAATTTTGGGGGGCAATATTTTGTAGTTTCAATGTACAAATCTTGTAATCATTTGCAGATTTATCATATTTTTTGATTTGAAGTTTTCAGTTTCTAATTACTCATCACTAGTATGTAGGTATATAGAAATATTGATTTTGTATATTGGTTGTATTCTGCAACCTTGTTAAATTCACTTATGAGGTCTAGTAGCTTAAAAAAATTTCTTAGGATTTTCTACAGAGATAATCATGCCATAGACAAGTGAAACAGTTCTACCTTCTGCTTTCTAATTCTCTCCTTTTTGCTTTTCAAATGAAGACTGTTTTACTTCTTACTTTATAAGACTGATGACTTTTATTTCTTTTCTTGTCTTACTGGCTGGAATCTCCTGTATGTTGTTGAATGGAAATATGAGAGTGGAAATACTTATCTTGTTCTTGATTTTAGGAAGAAGACATCCAGTCTTTAACCATTAAATATTAGGTTAGCTGTAGATTTTTTTGTCAATGCCCTTTATTGGGATGAGAAAGTTCCCTTCTGTTCTTAGTTTACTGAGAGTTTTTATCAGGAAGGAATGTTAGATTTCATCAAAAGTTTTTTCTGTGTCTATTGGGATGATCATATGGTTTTTTTTTTTAGTATATTAATATGGTGAATTACATTGTTTTTAAAAATATTAAACTAACCTACCATTCTGGGACATCCTCACTTGGTCATGATATATTACCCTTTTAATATATTGTTGGAATGATTTGCCAAATTTTCTTTTTTTTCCTCTTTTTTTTAATAGCCTTGCTAAAAAGCAAGGCCTTGAAAAATTGTGTTAAGACTTAGAATCATTCCTCTCCATGGAAATCTTTAGTAAAAGGCAAAAGATTTATACGATCTGAAGAGAAACCAGAGCATTGCCAAATTTTCTTAAAAGAAGTTTTTGCATCTCTGTTTAGGAGGGATATTTATTCCCTATTTTTCTTCTATTGTCTCCATCTGGTTTTTATATCAGGATAATGGTGGCCTCATATAATGAGTTGGAAAGTATTCCTTCCTCTTCAATTTTCTGAAAGAGTTTGCATGGAGTTACATATTATTTCTCCCTTAAATATCTGATAGAAACCATCAGTGAAGCCATCTGGGCTTGGATCGTGTATTTTTCCCCCCAATGGCTTTCAACTACAATTCAATTTCTTTAGTCATTATAGGGATATTCAGATTATATATCTACATTTATGTCTATATCTTTATATTTAAGTAAATGTTGGTAGTTTGAATTGTTCAAGCAGTATGTCTATATCATCTAAGTTGTTGAATTTATTGGTCCAAAGTTGTTCATAATATTCCTTTGTTATCCTAGAAATAAACATAAACTCTAGTGATATCCTCTTTCTCATTCCTGATGTTGATAATTTGATTCTTTTCCCTCTTTTTCCTCCCTGATCAGATTTACCAATTTGGTTGATCTACTCAAAGAACCAGCTATTGGTTTCATTGATTTTTTTCTTTGTTATTATTCCACTTTATATTTTAGTAATTTCAGTTCTGATATTTATTTCCTTTATTCATCTTAACTTTGGGGTTAATTTGCTCTTTCCTTTTTAGTTTATTAAGGTGGAAGTTGAGGCAAATGATGTGAGAACTTACTCCTTTTCCATTGTTGCCAATTGGAGCCATACATTTCTCCTTAAGTATTGATTTAGGGACATCCCATGAAGAGTTCTCCTTCAGTTACCCCTTCCTGCACCATGACCTGGAATTTCCCTTAAGTCAGTAAACTAAGTAAATCATAGGGCTCACCTCATTCTTTTCCTCTTTTTTTTTAGGAATCTCTGTCCTCCGTTGTCTGATATCCATTATCTTGGAAACCATTGTTTCATATATTTTGTCTGTTTTTTGGTTTTGTTTTGGGCCTTTTCAGGTGGAAGGGTAAGTCTAATCCTTGTTACTCCCTGATGCTTGGAAGTGGAAGTTCTTACGTATTCCTAAAGATATATATTAAATCATCTTTTTAAAGTATGATTTACTTAAGTAATTTCTACACCCAGTGTGGGGCTCAAACTCATGACGCCAAGACCAAGAGTCATATGCTCCTCTGACTGAACCAGCCAGGTGCCCCTAAAAGAAATGTATTAACTTATAGGCATCATTTTGATTGTGGGGTGCACTCTGTAGTTTACTTATCCTAAAATTACTCTTATTTCTCTTTTGTCCTTCAGACACCAGATCTGGGTTTCCTTTCCCTGAGAGACAGTATCGTGTAGTAATTAGGAGCTCATATTTTGTTTCTTTTCACAGGATATATCAACCCTCTGATACGCTATACAGTTATTTGTTTATTTTATTTATTTACCTTCTGTCCCTCCCCCTCCCCACAAGTGCAGTGAAGAAAAGCATTTTTGGGGACACCTGGGTGGCTCAGTTGGTTGTCTGCCTCTGGCTCATGTCATGATCTCAAGGTCCTGGGATCGAGCCCCACCTCGGGCTCTCGCTCAGCAGAAGTCTACTTCTCCCTCTCCCTCTGTGCTCGCTCTCTCAAGTAAATAAATAAAATCTTAAAAAAAAACAACACCACCACCAAAAACCGAAAAGCATTTTTGTTTGGTTTCTGCTGAGATTCAGATCTTGGCTCTACCACTTTTACTGACTAGATGATATACTTCTCTGTCTCAGAGACATCATCTGTAAAGTGAAAATAGTAATGACCATCTCAATGTGGGGTCGTAACAATTAACTGTATAACACAAAGCACTTAGAACAGTGCTTAGTAAATAGTAAATCACTGTTCTTGAAAATGTTATTGAATTTTCCTCACTAGAGACTGGAAAGGGTTACAAGAGACAAACACAAGCTTAGCTCTCTCAGATCAGCCACAGGCCAGTAGCACTTAACACAGTTTGGTTAGGGCTGTGCATTAAAATGATCCACTTAAATATGACTATTAGATTATTTGCAGATATAATAGCTTTACTTACAAAATAAAAAAAATTGAGCACTGACTATTAAAAAACATCCCAGTGTCCCCCAAATCCAACCCATGGCCCATTTTGTGGTGAAATGTATAAATGTTCATACTAAGTAGATACAGACTATTAAAAACCCAGTGTTGGTTCGGATTCATTTTTGCCTCCAGAAGACTTTGCTGTATACTTAAGAAAAAACATTTGGGGAGCTTGGATGACTTGGTCAGGTAAGCACCTGACTTGATTTCCACTCAGGTCATGATCTCAGGATCCCAGGACTGAGGCTGGTGTAAGGTGCCGCGCTCAGCAGGGAGTCTTCTTCAGGCATCTCTCTCTCCCTCTGCCCCTCCCCCACTATTTCTCTTTCAAATAAACAAATCTTTAAAAAATTTGGATTTTCAGAACTTTTTATATTTTGGGATTATGGATAACAATTGGGGGCCTTTTATCCTAAGGCTGCAGAGAGGATTAACTATGTAAAACAGCTGACATGTAATAGGAGTTCAGTGAGTTATTATTGTTACTCATTGCCTCAGTGTTATTGGTAGGATAACGTAATAGTAGTAGTAGTAGTAGTAGGAAGAGGAGGAGGAGGAGAAGTAGTAGGAGAAGTAGGATAGTGGTGATTGCAATACTGTACAAGTTAAAGGCTGTTAGAAATGTTCCTCAGTTTCCCTGATTGTCCAGGCTTGGATTAAACCGTGGGTGATTTTTAGAGAGGGTTTAGATAGGAAAAAAGACTGGGAGGTTCACCCTTTGTGTTCACTGAAGGATGAAATTGAGAGGCTGGTGGTACGTGTACCTGGCAGTGGTGGGTGGAGCCCCAGGTCACGCTGGCTCTCAAAATACTGATAACTGCCTTTCCCCCCCCTTCCCTTCCCTCTCCCCTCCCCTGCCCTTTCCTTTCCTCTTTTCCTCCTCTTCCTTTTTTCGGTACTGGATCTTATGGATGTCATCTCATGGGAAACAGGAAATCACTTCAGCTTTGGGCTAGAGGTTGGGGTACACATGTGGGTGGTGGAAGCCAACAAAGGGGTTTTGATTCTGTGAGAGTCACTGCACATTCTCTCCGGCACTATAGCTGGTAAGGCTCAGACCGCTTCTGCGTGTTCACACTAACATGGCCGTCAGTCATTCCCTTGTTGAGCAGCGCCTCCTGTTGTGCTCACCTCTCCTGTGTTTAGGTGATGAACAGCTGGTCGACTTGGGGTTGTTAGAGGTTGGGGTAGGTTCTTAAGGAAGCCAGAAGACATGGGATTGTTCTAGCAGTGCTCCTGCCTTAATTGGAGAATGAGACATTTTACAGAGTTTTCCCCCTGATGTTTAGCTCCTTGGAAATATCATAGACTTTGGAGTATTGTGAATCCTGGCTCCCCGTGTGTAGGTGTGGGCAAATCACTTAGCCTTTCTGAGCCTCACTTTCATGAGCTAGAAAAAGAAAGATCACAATACCTTCCTTAGAATTGTGAGAGTTAAACACCAAAAAACATGCAAACACCTAGAACATTCTTCAGTGCATTGCATGCATCCCATAAAAGGTAGCTACATTATCTGTGTATCATGTTAGTTTTTATCTAGTAAGAACACGCTAAGAAAATTATCAGTTGAAGATCTCTATAGTTAAGAGGATGATGACTTGTAATAAAGGTATTGCCCTGGTGGGGCATGCTGGTAATGGGGGAGACTGTGCATGTGTTCACATAGAAGGTACATGGAAATCTCTATACTTTCTGTGCAATTCTGCTGTGAACCTAAAACTGCTCTAAAAAAAGCATATAAAAAATAATTTAAAAATTATGGCATGGTACCTGTGACAGCAGCTATAGAGATATTCAGCATGGTACAATAAAATAGTTCTAAAGTAATTTAGAACATGACGGGGTTGTGCAAGGAGCTTGAGATTTAGCGACAGAACACTTGGCTTCCAGCCTGGGTTTTACTGGTTAGAGGATCTTGAATAAGTCACTTAACTTGGTTTTAGTTTTATTTTCAATAAAATGAGGATCATGATGTGGACTTTGCCTACCTCCTAGGTCTGATATGAAGATCAAGTGAGAGAATATACCTGGAAGCATTTTTGAAACAGAGTAATATGTAATAGAATGGATATAGTTTTGTAAACTTACTCTTTCCTTTGCCAAAATTCCTGGTTGAGTTCCAGGGGAGAAGAGTTAATCATAGCGTAATCATCTGAATTTGAAAGGAACCTTCTCATTTCTTGCCAAGCCAACATTTCAGTTAGAGACAGGGGAATACCATCACTGAAAGCAGTGGGGTAGAACGTACATAGGGATGAGCCCTGAAAAATGAAGTACAATGAATAAAACATACAGAAATTCCCTGTTTTGGCCTTGCTCATTTGATACCTAGTTCATTCTTGGCAATGTATAATTCCCTCCTCCTCGTGGGGGTTTCCATTTATATGAACTTATTTATGTCCATTCATATAAATAAAATTAAGAGTGTAATTATTTGGAGAATAGAGAATGAGTGCTTGCAGCTCTGTGCATTGGTGAGAACTTGGCTGTCGGGACCCCAGATCCCAATTGTTCCCCTGTTACTGTGTTGTCAAGTTATTTCACTTTAGTCTTTCCTCCTATCTCAAGCACTCTCTTTGCTATCATGGGCCCTTGAAAACTAGCCTAGAGTTTCATCAGTGACACTGGTTTCATTACTAGAAGGATCTGGGAAGGGCAGCCTGGCACGAGGGCTGGAGCACGGGCTTGGAGAACTCAGACCTGCCTTCGGGTCCCAGCTCTGCCACCTGAGGGCTTGGTGATATGAAAAGTCAAGTCACTTCTCTGAACCTCACCTTCCTCTTTACCTTTTAGGCTAGTTTGCCGGTAGAAATGACGGGCACTGAATGATCCTTACTTATACTCATAACTTAGGACTGTGCTCAATACAGGGAATTTATTTTTTATTAGGAAGAAGGTTTTGGAATTTGAATCTAGTTGCACAGCCTTTGACTGTAGCCAATGGGTGAATCACTTACCCTTCCTGAGCTCCAGTGTTCTCAGCTGTGACACAGGGATCATAGCACTACTGGTCTCTGCAGATTACTCTGAAAATTAAAGATCATAAAAGTGAAGTTCTGGAAAGTGGTGGGAACTGGTTCACTCCTTCCTTTCTTTCTTTCTTTCTTTCTTTCTTTCTTTCTTTCTTTCTTTCTTTCTTTCTTTCTCCTTCCTTCCTTCCTTCCTTCCTTCCTTCCTTAAAAGATTTTATTTATTTATTTGACAGACATCACAAGTAGGCAGAGAGGCAGGCAGAGAGAGAGGGGGAAGCAGGCTCCCTGCTGAGCAGGGAGCCCGATGCGGGCCTCAATCCCAGGACCCTGAGATCATGACCTGAGCCGAAGGCAGAGGCTTTAACCCACTGAGCCACCCAGGCGCCTGGAACTGGCTCTTTCTAATGCTGCTAGTTTTGTGGCTGAGTTTGCAGCCATTGTGGATCTGGGTTTAAGCCCTAATTGGACCACTTAGTTCTTTTGAACTCCATTTTTCCCTTCAGTAAAATAGAGGATAACCTCTTGCACAGTTTGTGTGATGATTTATCTTTGGCACTTATATAAAACTGTTCAATAGATGCTAGGATGATTATTGTAATTTGTGGTATTAGTAAGTCATTTGTGTGTTTCATTGGCTAATTGTGACTCTTCTTTTGCTGGAAAATAGCCAATAACTAATAAGAATGTTTAAACTTTAATTATTTTCCTCTCAGGCCTGTAAACATTGGCAGCATTGGGGAAAAAAATGAGTTTCTGACATTTAGCTCAACCAAGAAATGAGGCTGGACTAATGTCACCTGATCTGAAGGCGCAGTTGGGGAAACATTTCAAAGACCTTTCCATTTGGAAAAGGCCCAGTGACCTGTCTCTCTCAGCCTGTAAGGGAACTGGTGTATACCTAAAGTATGAAGTTGAAAACAGTGGCTCTTTTTCTTTTCCCTTTTGGAATATGTTTTGGAACCTGCTGGCCAAAGCCAAAAGATTAATTGTATATGGAACCAGGAAACAAGGCACGGGAGATGGTTGGTCCAGGTAACTCAAACCAGACATTTTTCTGAAGTCTGAACCACTGAGATCGAATTTAGTCATCTACTTTGAACAGTTTTCCAAATTGTTTCTCCCCCATGTAGATCCAATCAAACATATAATTGTCAGTGGTACAGAACATTTCCCGGCTGTCAGCTCTGTAGGCCAGCTTGCCTATAGAAATGACGATAGCCACTGAATGATCCTTACTTGTACTCGCAAGAGAGGCTCTTTTTAAAGATTTCTTTATTTGAGAGAGGGAGAGAGAGAGTAGGGGGAGGGGAAGAGGGAGAGAATCTTTCAAGCAGACTCGCCATTGAGCACAGAGACTGATGTGGGGGACTCGGGGCTGGATCTCACGACCTTGAGATCATGACCTGAGCTGAAATCAAGAGCTGGACACTTAACTGCCTGAACAGCCCTGGTACCCCAAGAGAAGATCTTTTTGATACTAGAGTAGAAAGCTAATTCTGTTATCCCCACTTAAGTATTTTTATCAGTGGAATGATCATAAAGCAACAATTACAGAGTGACTCTGGAATCAAGACACGCAGTTGAGAAACGTCAGTTTCAGGGCACATGTTACAAACTGAATACTTTGAAAATATGTGTATTTAGCCAGGTCTTAACTCAATCTGGTAGATCCAAATACTGGATGTATTAGTTTCTCAGGAATGCCATAAGAATGTACCAAAACTGGGTGGCTTAAAACACCAGAAATTAGGTGCCCTCTAGTTCTGGGGGCCAGAAGTCCAGTCTGTCCAAGTGTCAGCAGGCCCCAGTGTTTTTTTTTTTTTTTTAGATTTTATTTATTCATTTGACACAGAGAGAGAGATTACAAGTAGGCAGAGAGGCAGGCAGAGAGAGAGGAGAGAGGAGGAAGCAGGCTCCCCGCTGAGCAGAGAGCCCGATGCGGGCCTCGATCCCAGGACCCTGGGATCATGACCTGAGCCGAAGGCAGCGGCTTTAACCCACTGAGCCACCCAGGCGCCCTCCCCAGTGTTTTTTGAAGGTGCCGGGGAAGGATCTGTTCCGCGTGTGTCTCCTAGTAGCCTCGGGTGTCCTGGGCTCAAAGACAGGTCAGGCTGCTCCTCTGTCTTTATGTGGTGTTTTCCCATGTGTCTTCATATCCCTTTCCCTGTGTGTGTGTGTGTGTGTGTGTGTGTGTGTGTGTGTGTGTGTGTCTGTTTCTGTGTCAAAATGGTCCTTTTTTTATAAGAATAGCAGTCACATTGGACTAGAGCCCACTCTAATGACTCATTTTAACTTGATTACCTCTGGAAAGACCCTATTTCCCAAAAAGGTTACATTCTGAGGCTTTTGTGTATCTTTCTTGGGGAACACGATTCAACCCATAACAATGGGTGTAGGTTTTCTTACTAAAGAAGGCTCATGAACTTTTCAGTCAATTGACCCTTAAACAATGAGGGGGTTAGGGCACCAACCCTCATACAGTCCAAGTCCCTGTACAACTTTTGACTTCTCCAAAACTTTACTAATAGCCTAGTTTTGACTGGAAAACCTTACCTAACCATAATCAATTAACACATATTTTGTATATGTATTATATACTGTATTCTTACAATGAAGTAAGCTAAAGAAAATAAAATGTTAAGAAAATCATAAGGAAGTGAAACTACATTTACAGTACTGTGTTTACTGAAAATATCCACGTATATAAGTGGACCCACATAGTTTAAACCCATGTTGTTCAAGGGTCAGTTGTATTTACCCTATGACAAAGGAACTCTCTGATAATCTTTCTTTTTGTCAGACTCTTAGAGATGCATGTCTTTTTTTTTTGAATACTCATAGCAACCTTTTTTGTAAAAAAAAATCAATTCTAGTATAATTAACATACAGTGTTATGTTTCAGGTGTACAACGTAGTGATTTGACAATTCTGTTCATTACTCAGTGCTCATTGTACGGGTACTCTTAATCCCCTTCATTTATTTCACCCATCCTCATGCCTACCTCCCCTCTGGTAACTGTTCATTTTCTATAGGTAATATTCTGTTTTTTGGTTTGTCTCTTTTTTTCTTCTGTTGTTGTTTTTTTTTCTTAAATTCCACATACGGGTGAGATCATGTGGTATTTCTTTCTCTGACTTATTTCACTTAGCATTATACCCTCTAGATGTGTCCACGTTGTTGCAAATGGCAAGATTTCATTCTTTTTGATGGCTGAGTAATATTCCTCTCTGTGTGTGTGTGTGTGTGTGTGTGTGTGTGTGTGTGTAAAACTTTTTTCCATTCATCTACTGATGGACAATTGGGCTGATTCCATAATTAGGCTATTGTAAATAATGTCTCAATAAACATAAAGGGGTATGTATCTTTACAAATTAGTGTTTTTGTATTTTTTAGGTAAATACCCAGTAGTGGAATTACTGGGTCATATGGTAATTCTATTTATAATTTTTTGAGGAACCTCCATAATGCTTTCCACATGGCTGCACTTGTTTGGATTCCTATCAACAGAGCAAGAGGGTTCTTTTTTCTCCACATCCTTGCCAATACTTGTTGTTTCTTGTGTTTTTAATTTTAGCCATTTTGACAGATGTGAGTGCTATCTTATTGTAGTTTTGATTTGCATTTCTCTGATGATGAGTGATGTTAAGCATCCTTTCATACATTTGTTGCTTATGTATATGTCTTCTTTACAGAAATGTCTGTTCATGTCTTCTGCCTATTTTTAATCAGGTTTTTTTTTGGGGGGGTGTTGAGTTGTATTCTTTATACATTTTGGATACTAACCTTTTATTGGATATATTATTGGCACATATCTTCTCTTATTCATTAGGTTGTCTTTTAGTTCTGTTGGTTGTTTCCTTTGCTGTGCAGAAGCTTTTTATTTTGATGTAGTCCCAATAGTTTATTGTTGCTTTTGTTTCCCTTGCCTCAGGAGGGATAGCTAGAAAAATGTTGCTATGGCCAATGTCAGAGAAATTACTGCCTGTGCTTTCTTCTAGGATTTTTATGGTTTTGGGTCTCACATTGAGGTCTTTAACCCATTTTTAGTCTACTTTTGTGTGTGGTGTAAGAAAGCAGTCTGGTTTCATTCTTTTGCATGTAGCTCTCCAGTTTCCCAACACCATTTGTTGAAGAGATTGACTTTTTCCCATTGTGTATTCTTGTCTCCTTTGTTGTAGATTAATTGACCATAAAAGCATGGGTTTACTTCTGGGCTCTCTATTCTGTTCCATTGATCTCTGTGTCTTTTTTTGTGCCAGTGCCACACTGTTTTGATTATTATAGCTTTGTAGTACATCTTGAAATCTGGAATTGTGATACCTCAATTTTGTTCATCTCTCTCAAGATTGCTTTGGCTATTCGGGGTCTTCCGTGGTTCCTTACAAATCTTAGGATTATTTGTTCTAGTTCTGTGAAAAATGCTGTTGGTATGTTGATAGGGATTGCATTAAGTCTGTAGGTTGGTTTGGGTAGTATGGGACATTTTAACAATGTTTGTTCTTCAAACCCATGAGCATGGAATGTCTTTCCATTTCTTTGCATTGTCTCGAATTTCTTTCACCAGTGTTTCATAGTTTTCAGAGTACAGGTCTTTCACCTCTTCAGTTACCTTTATTCCTAGGTATTATTTTTGCTACAATTATAAATGGGACTGTTTTCTTAACTTAATTTCTCTTTCTGCTGGTTCATTATTAGTATATAGAAATGCAATGGATTTCTGTATATTGATTTTATATCCTGTGACCTTATGAATTCATTTATCAGTTCTAGTAGTTTTTTGATGGAGTCTTTAGGGATTTCTATATATAGTACCATGTCATCTGCAAGTGGTGAAAATTTTACTTCTCCTTTACCATTTGGGATGGATTTTCTTTTCTCCTAAATGCTGTGGCTAGGACTTCCAGTACTATGTTGGATAAAAGTGGTGAGAGAGAACGTCCTTATTTTGTTGCTGATGGTAGGGGAAAAGCTTTCCGTTTTTCCACCATTGAGTATGATATTAGTTGTGGGTTTTTCATATATGGTCTTTTTAAAAAAGATTTTTTAAGAATTTACTTATTTGAGAGAGAGAGAGAGGGAGTAAGCAAACACATGAGCGGGCAGAGGGAGAGGGAGAAGCAGCAGGCTCCCCCACTGAGCAGGGAACCTGATGTGGGGCTTCATCCCAAGACCCTGAGATCATGACCTGAGCTGAAGGCAGATGCTTAACTGGCTAAGCCACCCAGGTGCCCCTCATATATGGTCTTTATTAAGTTGGGTTATGTTCCCTCTAAACCTGCTTTGTTGAGGGTTTTTATCATGAATAGATGTTGTACTTTGTCAAATGCTGTTTTTGTATCTGTTGAAATGTTCATGTAGTTTTTATCCTTCCTATTTATTTTTATTTTATTTTATTTTATTTTTTTATCCTTCCTCTTTATGTGATGAACCATGTTGATCAATTTGGGAATACTGAACCATTCTTGGAGATGCCCGTTTTACAGGCATGAAACATTTGTAAACTCCAGTGGCTATCGTTCCTTCAGGTCTGAAGATGTCCTTGATTTTTGTACTTACTTTGTTTATAATCTGTAGAGAGGATTAACTGAACATTTATCCTGTATCCATTATTTAAATGATAAAGTAATGTGTTTAAAGGCATCAAATCAGTAGTTAAAAAACAAAGTTTATTGTAAGATAAAGAACTGAGAGTTTAGTTGTAGGTGTGCATGACTTAAGATTTTCAGAGTTGACAAAGAAAAATGCTAATGCAAATTTTGTTGTTGTTGATTAAGTGCATAAAAATCCATGGTCAGTAGAGCAGAGCTAATGTAGAAAAGATTTCAGAGGCTTTAAACTGCAGCTTGAAAGGAGGGAAAGAAATATTTCCACTGCTAAAGAGTTTGAAGAAAGTTAGTTTAAAAAGGGAAACATGACACAAATAAAACTTCAAAGAGTAGGACGGGCAAATTGGCAGGGTGGTGGGTTTTAGTCCATATATATTTACTGAGTACTGACTGCTTACATTCTAGGGACTTAGGGACTTAGAATATCTCAGTGAACAAAACAGAAAAATGACTGTCCTTGTGCAGCTTACATTCTATGGGTGTGTGTATATATGTATGGTGGGAGAAAGCAGAAAATAAATGAATGGGTAAACATTAGAAGCTGGGTAGTATTTCAGAGAAAGGGAAAAGTAGATGGTAGAGGAAAGAGGACTGGAGTGCCAGAGAGAGATGGCTGCAATTTTCAACATCTGTTCAGGGCCGGCCTCAGTGAGAAGGGAACACTTGAAGGAGGTAAGGGAACTCTGTGGCTATCTGACGGAAGAACATTCTACAAAGAGAGAGGCACCAGTACAAAGAATCTAAGGGAGAAATGTGCCCGATCTGTTTGAGGCAAAGCTAGATGATTGGAACAGTTTGGACTATGGGGAAAAGTAGGAAAGGAGCCTATTAAGCACTTTTGTTTTTATCTGCGTGACATGGGTAGGCATTGCAGAGCTGAACCAGAAGAATGTAATGATACGACTGCTGTTTAAAAAGAATGTCCTTGGGGTGCTTGGGTGGTTCAGTGGGTTAAGCCTCTGCCTTTGGCTCGGGTCATGATCCCGGGGTCCTGGGATCGAGCCCCGCATCAGGCTCTCCATGGAGCGGAGAGCCTGCTTCTCCCTCTCTCTCTGCCTACTTGTGATCTCTCTCTCTCTCTGTCAAATAAATTAATAACATCTTTCAAAAAAAAAAAAAGAATCTCCTTGCCTCTCTAGGAGGTAAGGATAGAAGCAGAGAGACCATTTAGGAGCCCATTGGAGTAACCCAGGTAAGAAATGATGGAGCCTGGATCAGGGTAGTAGCTTTGAAAAATGATGATGTAATGGACTGGATTCTGGTTATAGTGTTATCTTGATGGCTTTTCCTGTAGCCAGTAGGATTTTCTGATGGATTTAAGGTAGGGAGTGAGAGTCAAGTGTGGCACTGAGACTTGCCTTGAGCAGCTGGAAGGATGGAGCTGTTATCAGCTGAAAATAGGAAGCCTGTAGGGTTTGTATGTTTTGGGGTGGGGTCGGGAGAAATTGGGTGTTCTATTTGAGATATGTAAATTTGAGATGTCTGTTAGACATCCAAATGGAGATATTAAATAGGGAGTTGTGTATATAGGTCTGGAGCTCAGCGGAGAGTTTGAGCTGAAAATAGAAATTTGAGTCACTGGCATATAGAGACTGGATGAGCTCTCCGAGGGTGGAAGTGTTGATGGAAAAGAAAACCAAAGACTAAGCCCTGGGACCTTTCAGTATTAAGAGGAGAAACCANGAGTCACTGGCATATAGAGACTGGATGAGCTCTCCGAGGGTGGAAGTGTTGATGGAAAAGAAAACCAAAGACTAAGCCCTGGGACCTTTCAGTATTAAGAGGAGAAACCAGAGGAAGGGACTGGGAGGGAGGAAGCACTGAGGTAGAAGGAATAGCAATGGGATTTGTCTGGCTGTTGTGGCGGATTACCCTTCCTTTGAGACAGGGAAAAAGGATACATTGGTAAAAGGTCTTGAAGACCAAGCATAGAATCTAGATTTCTTGGATGCTGAAAGTGAGGTATAAATTGATACAAGAATTGTCTAAAATGAGTCATAGCAAATCTGTCCCTCTAATGCTAGTTCCTCAATTCAGTTAGAATCTTTGTGGTTGAGAAAAATTTTTTGATATGCAATGTTTAGCAATAGGCACGTCACTCTATCATGGAATTTGGTATAAGAAGCTGTTTTGTTCTGAGTTGTTCAGAATAACAAATTCTTCATCTACTTGTGTGTGTGTGTGTGTGTGTGTGTATGCATGCACATACGTGCACACTTCTGATCAGTGGCATTTCAAAGAAGCTTCCACAGAGCTACCGAAAGCCAGTAGGTCAGCATTACTTTCTGAAAACTTAGTTTTCCTCACAAGCTTGGTAATGGAGAAGTTTTTGGCCTGAAAGCCAGACTTGAGGGTGGAGATTACTGAATCCTGGTTCTGGTGTCATGCTATTTAGTTTTTTCTTTTTAAGATCTTATTTATTTGAGAGAGAGAGAGAGAGAGAGAAGAGGGGGAGCACAGCAGGGGAGAGGGAGAAGCAGTCCCTCTGACAAGCAGGAAGCCTGACTCAGGGCTCTATCCCAGGACCCTGGGATCATGACCTGAGCTGATGGCAGATGCTTAATGGACTGAGCCACCCAGGCACCCCTCTTTATTTTTTTCTGAGATAATCAGTCTTGCTTGTTGCCCTCTAACTTGGGAGCTTAGGTTTTCCTTTTGCAGTGTAAGTTCTGAAATTAAAGAATAGTAGATTCCCAAGGAGACCAAAATAATATCTTTGGAACCTCAAGTGTGATGTAAAAATACACCAGAGAGAAAGATGTGGAAATTCAACAAGATTCTGCAAGACAGATGGAAGAATCAGAGGTGGTGGTTTAGCACCTCCTATGACATACAGGTCCCAGGTGTGTCATTCCAGACTTGGGGAAAAACACGAGCATAGCGCAGAATTTTCACTGATTTTTGTTGGCGACTATAGGGTAATTGCTGACTCAATTGGTGCTTCAAAGAAATAATTAAGTGTGGCATTTCATAGCCTTTGAAACTCCCTTTAAGACATTTGGGGGGTGGTCGCCTGAGTGGCTCAGTTGGTTGTGTCTGACTCTTGATTTTGGCACAGGTCGTGATCTCAGGGTCCTGAGACTGATCCCTGTGTTGGGCTCCATGCTCTGTGGGGGGTCTGCTTGAGAGTCTCTCTGCCCCTCCCCCCTCCTCAATCACACCCATGAAAATGCGCGTACGCACTCATTCTCTCGCTCTCTCTCTAAAAAAAAAAAGGCCTTTTTTTGTTGTTGTTGTTCCATTTTCTGTGTTGTCTTTTTGATCTAAACTCTCAAACTCTTTGGGAACTCTAGCAGGAAATTTAGATTTAACCTCAAGAGTCAATGTTTTGTCTTGTGTCTCCTCTAATATAATACAGATGTTGGGATGGCTATATTTTACTTGAACACTTATTGAATTTCTTCCTTACTCCTTTCTCTTTTTAATGGGTAACAGTCTGACTCTAGTCCTCATTAAACTCAGAGAATCCAAATTGTAATCTTGAGAATGTACATGGAGAGAAGATATATTCAGGCTACTTACTTAGATTACAAACCCACAAATTGCTTCACTATTTAGGAAAAAAACCCCAACAACTATCCAAGAAAAAGACACTGAAAAACAAACAAAAAATATCATATATTATATTAGAAAAGTATTAACTTAAGGTCTGAAAAAGTGGATCTCCAGAATGCTGTTTTGACCAGAATGAGTATCAGTTCATTACCTGGGCGGTCCGTAATATCGGTGAGATGTCACTTTATAACACTCTGTATTCTGAGTTTATAATGCCTAGATTTTCTATCTAGAAATCTAGTTCTCCTAAATTGCACTATTTCAGAGAATTGTACAAACCCATCTGAATATTTCAGCAATTTTGAGACTGCAACTTCAGCTCCGTGCTGTGCACACTCTCTCTCACTTGGCCGCCCAGGGAAAGGCCCAGTGTGTCCAGTGACTCTGTGATATAAACAACAAGATTGGGCTCCTTGGGCCAAAAGTGCCACGTTTATCTACTGGTGCTCAACCAACAACCTGATTTTTTTCCCCAGGTAGGTAGCAAATTTATTTAAGAGTTAAAACCACTGCATAATGTAGATGGGTAATACGAGCTTATTCATATGATTTAGGTCCCAATTCTTTGCTGGCTCCGTGACCTGATCTGCTTCAACTAGTCTAGACATAAGCGTCACGATTTTTGAATCCTCTTTTGATTTACTCGATTACAGGCTTTCTTGTTGACTTGTATTCCAGAGGAAAATAAACACGTATCCGCATCTTCAGACAAGTCACTGATTTGTTTACTCTGACAGTTACAACTAATCATGAAATAGAGCTGTCTAAAGTGGAATGGTGGCCTCTCCTGTGAGGTGACAGGCATGACTCGGGCATGTAGCCAGTGGCTAAATGGCGGGGATCTTATATAGAGACTCATGTTCCGAATGAGCAGTAGGTCTAGATGACGTCCATATCCCTTCTCACTCCTAGAGGTTTTGATCGATTCATTTGATTCAGTGCTGTCAGGACTGAGTGTCTGGGGTGGGGGGCTTGTTTATACATGAGCAGTTTGGAGTCATGTTCATATCTGGCCCACCTTGTGCCAGTGAACCTGCTAATAATTATGTGTGTGCACTTGGCCATGGTATGTAGAACCAGCATTCTGTGGGAGGAACATTTAAAATAATTTACTGTTTTGGCATTGACATTTGCTTTGAAATTTAAATTTCTATCATGTGCTCATTAGGAATGCTGGGCATCTGGTTTAAAAACACCCAGACAACCTGTGTTAGCTGGTACTTCTCAAATAACATGTATATGAGACTATAATAACAACAGCAGTGATTGTGTTAGTCACACGACATTGATGCAGGCAGCAATTTTGTGTATCTGGTCAAAAACTATATTATTTTCTTTCTTTCTTTCTTTCTTTTTTTTTTTTTTAAAGATTTTACTTATTTATTTGACAGAGAGAGAGATCACAAGTAGGCAGAGAGGCAGGCAGAGAAAGGAGGAAGCAGGCTCCCTGCTGAGCAGAGAGTCCGATGTGGGCCTCGATCCCAGGACCCTGAGATCATGACCTGAGCCGAAGGCAGAGGCTTTAACCCACTGAGCCACCCAGGTGCCCCGAGAACTATATTATTTTCAAATAGGATAGTAAAATATGTGTGTTGTTATCACTGTGGTACACCTTACATTGTCAATTATGACAAATATTCACTTATAAATGCCTGTTCCTGCTTCCCCACGCTGCCCTGTGTGTCTTGCTTTTCTGCAGACTTTGAGTAACATTTACGTGTCAGTTTAAACCCAAGAAGGTAAATTAGAAGGCGCTAGAGAAAGAGTAAGGAGCTGTTAGTATGGATTGACCTGGGTTTGAAACTCAGCTGTGAAACTCACTTGCTGTGTTTCATTGTTTCCAACTTCTTTTTTTAGATTCTTTAGAAAAAAAAAACCCTGGGCCTCCTGAAAACTGCTCGATGCATGTCCTGTGTGCAGAGAGGGACCCCTTTCATGGGAGGGACGATGGTTCCCAGCTGGACCTGGGGCCTCAGTGGGAGCAAGGAGCAGGGAAGTGGATGAAAGGCTGTGTTAGGTCTTTTCTAGTCCTCTTCTGTTGTATTGGCTTGTGCCTGCTTCAGTGGCCAGCAGATCAAAGGCGGAAGGGGAAAGAGCAGCGAGGCACTGAAACAGAGTGTGCTCAGCAATGAGGATCTTGCTGTTCTTGAAACCCAGTATTTGACTTAAATAATTCCGCATGGCAAAGATGAAAGCTTATTCAACTTCTGAGAGTTATGGGATGACTGCAAAGTCTTCTAACAGGTATTTTTTTTAAAGATTTTATTTATCTATTTGACAGAGAAACACACACACAGCAGAGAGAGGGACACACAGCAGGGGGAGTGGGAGAGGGAGAAGCAGGCTTCCCGCAGAGCAGGGAGCCTGATGCGGGGCTCGATCCCAGGACGCTGGAATCATGACCTGAGCCGAAGGCAGACGCTTAACAACTGAGCCACCCAGGCGCCCCTCTAACAAGTATTTTTATATTGTAGGGCTGACCTGAAGAAAACCCTGGAAAAAAACAACTGTAGGAAGCGTTGCTCCCCTTCATTTCTCCTGCCCTCTTGTTTCCCCCTCCTTACTCTGTGCATGGTCTTACTCCATGTGACATGTTGACTAGGCAGCCCAGCCTGTTGACACTCATGTCTGCTGTTGCCTTCTCCAGTGTGACTCTGAGGATCTCAAGGCCTCAGTAGTGTTATTTACCTGGCATAGACTCTCATAGTGGAGGTGTGAATCCTTGAACCAAGCTTACTTTGACAAATTCAGCCAGTGTATACATTGTGTATTTACCAGCGATCTACCTTTTGAAAGAGCTTCAGGTCTTTGGGTGCTGGGGAGAGCTAAAGTGATTGCAGAACTCCGGTGACACGGGAGGAAGCTCAGTGCCACTGGGGAACGCCTGCAATTAGAACTGACTCCTATCCAAACCACTCCACTGGTTTAGATTAGGTTCCTGGAGCTGGAGATGGGTTTAGAGGAAGGGCAGGCTGGCCTGGCCCTTGGGCCAGAGAGCAGAGCCATGGGAGAGTTGAATGACTGCATCCAGGCCAAAGCTCAAGTGGGACACCAGGCTAGCTGAGGGAGCAAGCCGGAGCAGAGAGACAGAAACTGGGCATGTGGCGGTGGCAAGGAAACTGAGGGCGCTAGACCTAGGGATGAGGACACAAGGGCAGGCACGACACAACACATCCCTGGGGAGGTCTGGCAGCCTAGCTCACTAGAGAGTTGTCTGTAACCAGCTTGCCTTCTTTTTTATTTTTTTATTTTTTTATTTTTAAGATTTTATTTATGTATTTGACAGAGAGAGAGCGAGCTCACAGGCAGGCAGAGGGAGAGGGGGAAGCAGGCTCCCTGCTGAGCAAAAAGCCTGATTTGGGGCTCGATCCCAGGACCCTGACATCATGACCTGAGCTGAAGGCAGAGGCTTAACCCACTAAGCCACCCAGGCACCCCCCAGCTTGTTCACTTTACAGTGAAAATGTCTTAAGGCAAATGCACTGTGCAAAAGAACAGATCACTGGATCCTCTAACCTTGAATCCTCAGGATCCCTGGGCTTGTAGATCTGACTGCTCTGGCTTCAGGAAAAGAGAGCTCAAGAAGACAGCTAGGTTCTCCTAAGAGAAGCTGGGATATCTGACTCTATTCTGTTCTACCTTCTGTCACCAGTCAAATAAGTAGCAAACCTCATGGCAATCTCAGGCACTGTCATGGTTAAAGGAAAATGCTGGAGAAGAGGTAGGACACTTTGGTCCTTTACAACTGGTTTGAAGCTTTACACTCTGGCAGCTAAAGAGGTATTGATTCTGCATTCCCTGTTGTCTGCTTTTATGATTTGGCCTGTGATATAATGCATTTATTGTATATCTACTCTTTAAATTTGGTGTGGTCCTTTGAATACTGGAAGTTAACAGCGAACAGGAAAGGGGCATCTTAGTGGAGTAAATCATTCGGTGGTCTTGGTTTCCAGTTTCATTTCATTAAATGGTGGTTTGCTCATTTTAATTTGTAATACAAAGAAGCCATTGAAATGGGGGAATATTTTCATGTGTTCCTATCAGAGCCAAATGAGCAAAACATTAAAGAACAGGAGTTGAAATGGTTTCCAAATCAGAAAAACCGCATATCTCTAGAATTTTCTCATTCTGGTTCCTATTTATATTTTCTGTGGAGGCTGAATGGTGGTTGTCATAGCAATTCCTTTTTACATATGAAACTCTTGATACTTGGATTTTTATTATTTGTATCCCTTTTCAAGATCTAGTCAAGTCTAAATACTTCCT
Source organism: Ailurus styani (assembly GCA_002007465.1). Taxonomy (NCBI): domain Eukaryota; kingdom Metazoa; phylum Chordata; class Mammalia; order Carnivora; family Ailuridae; genus Ailurus; species Ailurus styani. The sequence continues at coordinate 2,601,863 of LNAC01000197.1, forward strand.
TTTAAATTATATCTGATTAGGGGCCCCTGGGTGGCTCAGTAGGTTAGGTGTCTGCCTTCAGCTCAGGTCATGATCGCAGGGTCCTGGGATCGAGCCCCATATCGGTCTCCCTGCTCGGTAGGGAGCCTGCTTCTCCCTCTCTCTCCCCTACTTGTGCTCTCTCACTCTGTCAAGTAAATAGATAATACCTTTAAAAAAATTATATCTGACTAGATGATGTCTTCTAACCTTTGCCTTATTATTCTAATATTTTTTGACCTCTGAATGATAGGATTGCTGAGGATTGTATTTTGGGTGGACCAGGAAATGGTCCTTTGAACAGGGTGGTTTGATGAAACCCTGTGAGTCTGGCGCCCCCCATCCTTCCCTTTGCCTTTAGCGCCTTCAGGGACTCCGAGGCCATTGGGTGTTGCCGTTGCAGCCGTACTCTGGCCGTGCTGGCTTACATACCAAAAGGCTTTGCAGGATTGGTTCCCCTTTCTTTCTCCCACCCTCTTTATTTCCTTTCTTCTCCAGTTAGATTTTTTCACAAAGTTTTCATGTATTGTTTTGCCCCCACTACTCTGCTCAAAATGTTTGTCTGAAGCAATGACCTGATTCTTGTTAAATCCGTTAGTGTCTCAGGATTTAGCATCTGTGTCTTTCCCGGGCTTTGATATTGTTGACCGGTCAGTCCTCCTTGAAGTTGTTCCCTTTGGTTCCGTTCTGTTCTTTTTTTCTTCTTCTTCTTCTTTTTTGGTCTTTTCTTTCATGTTCCCACTCATCCACTGGCTATGTCCTGCCCAGATTCTATACAGGCTCCTGCACTGTGCTGGTCTCTGAGTGAGCCTTTCCCAGCATCTCCTAGACTCTTCTTTAATTCCTGTTCTAAGAGGAGCCCCTCCCCTCCACTTCTGCCTTGCACAGCTCCATGTTCCACATTCACTTCCTCGATGGGTGTACTCGCTCTCCGGATGCCACCTGTCCCTAGAGAGGGCTGAGCCGCCAATCCTTATCACTGGCCTGGCTGCTCACGCCTACAGTTCTCTGTCTCCAGGTAGAGATCAAGACAGTGCAGGGCATCTCCACTTTCAGGATCTGCTGGCTCACACTGGGTTCCTACCTTACCCCTCGATTCCAGTCTGGATGATTTCAACCCCCAGAGGCTCTACTCTTCTGCCAGTTGCTTAGCCTGAGAACCTTTGAATCTTTGGCTCTCATTTCTTTTTCATTTCCTATACCTAGTTTCTTACAAAAGATCACTGCTAATTCACAATATTTTTTTGATCCCAGCCCTCTCTTTTTACCGTGACCCAATTTTACAGGTGAGGCCAGGGAGCTTAGAGAGCTTCTTTGCCCTCTTTCTTAGTGACCACACAGAAAAGCCAGCACCTGATTTGATGACTTGAATGCAGATCCCAGGTTAAAAACCATGGGTCTGGAGGAGTGATTCCTAGGCTTTGTGGTCTCAGACCCTATTTAGACTTACAAAAATAATGGAGACTCTAAAGAGGTTTTGTTTATATGGGCTATAGTTTTAATATTTCTCATAATAGAAACTAAAGATGGGAAATTAAAAATGTTCTTAAAAAGCAGTGAGTTCATTATATAGGAACATAGCATATTTTTTTGAAAAATAACTTTTTCAAAACAAAAACTCTCAGGAGAGTGATATTGTTTTACATTTCTATAATTTTTTTAAAAGATTTTATTCATTTGCCAAAGAGCGAGAACAAGCAGGGGGAACAGCAGGCAGAGTGGGAGGGAGAAGCAAGTTCCCTGCTCAGTAGGGACTCCATCCCCGGACCCTGGGATCATGACCTGAGCCGAAGGCAGCCGCTTAGTGAACCGAGCCACCCAGGCGTCCCTCAATTTTTCTTAAGGGCTGGCTAAATAGAGTTGAACTGTTAGATCTGCTTCTGCATTTGTCTGCTGTGATATCACAGATCATGTAACGTGTGGAAAAATCCACTGTTCACTGGTGCAAGAATGAGAGTGAAGAAGGCGAATAATGCCTTAGTGTCATTAGGAAAATGACTTTGATTTTTGAGGACTCCCTGAAAGGGTCTTGGGGTCTCCAAAGGTCCCCTGACCACATTCTGAGCATCATTGGTCTAGAGGGTCGCTAAGTCTTTTTCTAACTCAGCATTTTATTCTTCTTCATGATCTTTCAATTTTGGTTTTGAAGTTTATATAAGGGAAGTTCAAAATTAAACACAATTATGTAGTCAGAATCTAGTATTTACCAATGACATTCAATCTCCACGGCTTAGAGGTACATCCTATGATAAAGTGGTTGCTTTTTAAAAATCATGATGTCAAAAAAAATGAAATAAAAACCATGCTGTTAAACTTCCACAATCATGGAAAAGAGGCCACGCTTCACGCTTCCACCCAGTCCTGTGTTCTCATCTCTCTATTTCTTCTGGTCACATGGACTGTAATTTTCTTTAAGAGAAAATTAAATTTCTGTTACTCGTGTTACTGGAGAGCAAGATGGATATGTAGGAAATAACTCTAAACTCTATCATTGCACCTTTCTGTTCCTTTATTTGGTAAATACTGAGTTTTTCTAGGTGCTCAAAATCCTCGCTGCTGGGGATATTAAATTCGTAGATTAAATGGTCCCATCTCTGAAATCATACCGTAGTATGAACAGCAGTCTACACATAAGTAATCACAATATAATGTGTTAACAGAGGGGAACTCCTTTAAGAGAAACCTGCGGTGACACAGTATAAGGTGACCAGTGATGCCTAGTCCCCTTTCTGTCCAACAAGACCATGTAGATCCAAAGGTTTCCAGCACTTCGCGTTGAGCAGAAAGCTTATCTCTTCTAGTTAACTTTGGAAATTTTTACTCTTCTTGGGACTGAACATAAACTGGAAGAGTCGGGTGCATAGCGGTGGGTGGACTGTGGGGGGAGGAGGCAGGCATTTAGAGCGAGGAAGGAAAATGGCGGTGATGGAGATCTGAAGGTGAGCAGTGGAGCATGTGCTGGCTCTGGGTAACAGCCTCTCTGGAGAGCAGAGAGTGTCCTCTTTGCACACCGCACTTGAGTTCAGGCACGGACTGAGAGAAATAACACCCCCGCTACCAGCACGATTCTTACTCCTGTTCATCGCAGCAGCCAACACATGGACCGAGTATTCATTGTGTCCCAGGCACAGTATTAAGCTGTTTGCATGCATACATGTAACTATTCTTGATTGAGTGCGTCTGATGTGCTAGACTGTGGGCATCCAACAGGCCTGCTGTTGTTATCCCTGTTGCCGATAAGCAATCCGAGTACGTTTCACCAACCTCCTCGATAGCATGTGAGAGCGCCAGGTTGAGTCCTTCTGCATCGTGCTGGCGGTGGTCCCTGAGCGCACATGGGCCTGTCAAAGGATGGACCATCTGCAGGCTTCCTGTCTCTGCTGTGGTTTCCTTCATCAGAGGTGGCGAAAGCAGAATGTGCAGTTTGGCCTCCTCAGGCCGCTGGGAGCTAGTGTCATGGCGAAGGTGGCAGTGGCTAGGGTTCTTCCCTGGATACTCGGAAGTTGGGAATACAGAAGAAGATAGCTAGTGTGGTTTCGATGTTGAAAGTGAAGGGCATGTCCAGTAAAATATGTTTTTAAAATTATCCCTGAGCTGTTTTTTAAATCGCAACTAATAAAGAAATCTATCCAAAGGAAGGAAGCGTTTCCCATAAACTACACTTTGGAAATAGCCCAGTTTTTGTTTTGTTTTGTTTTGTTTTGTTTTGTTTTGGCTTCAGGACAAGGAAGTTTGGGGGAGAGAACAGGGCAGGAAGAAGAGGAAATTTTTATAGACAGCAGTGACTTGTGATGGGCTTCCTTTCGCCAGGGCCGGCTCCCTGGTTCCCCGCCATGTTTCGTGTGTTCCTTTGCAGTGCAGCAGCCGGCCTTCTGGAAAGCCTGGAGGCTTTGACACACGTCCTGTTCACCATGTCAAAAACTGTGTCTTGTTTACTGCAGAGGGTGTGGCGAATATATGATCTTTTTTTCCTTCTTAGGAGTGGAAAGAAAAGTTCCAGAAAGAGGGTGGAGGCGGGTGAGGCCGTGTCCCTGTTGTGATGGGGGCTTCTGTGAAAGTTGGCTATCTGTCCTATGTCAAGGGTGACTTGCTTGTATTTTCCACGGGCTCGGCTGCCCCAGGAGGAATAACCGAAGGGGGAGCAGGTTGGGTAGACATGCCCATTGGTCGGAAAACTTTGGGATCCTTGGTACAAGCCTCCAGAGGAGAGTGAAAGAATTTTCAAAATGGAAATGATTATTTAACTGGTTCGTGTTGATAATTCACTTTGGGCTTGTCTGTGTTTACTCTTATTTCATTGGTGTAGGAAGTGACCTCAGATCAAGTAAGTGAGTGAGAAAAAAACAGCTGAAATTAAGTCAAAGTACCCATAAAAGTGATATTTCATTTCAAACAAATTGTAAGCACCAACAGTGCCTCTAAAAGCAGTTTTATTTCATATTTGACTTCTCCCCCTCCCGTTTCTCCCCCCCCCCCAAAGTTTATAAGGCAGGAAAGTTGCTGAGTCTCAGGAACCCGCCGCTGTACAGGGCCATGTTTGGATTGTGTCGTTAGTTGGCCATCAGAATTTTTAAGAACCAGAAGCGATCTCAAAGATCATGTAGTCTAATGCTCTCGTTTTATGTTTTTATTTTATGAAACTCAACAAAGTGATGTGCCAAATTATTTTAGAGCAGTTATAGCGGACACGTGATGGAAATCGCATTCTCTCTGCACGAGGCGTGCACAAAGCAACAACATAAAACTTGTCCCTCACTATTAACTGCATCATACCAGTTTTCTGTTGCTGTGTCATGAACCACCCTACCCTTAGTGACTTCTACCAGCTTGTTACTTCGGGGGTTCTAGGGGATGGCTGCGCAGCTCTTGCCGGGGGTCTCTCCATGGTTGTGTGGGTGCCCAGAAGGCTCAGAGCAGCTGGGCGTCCAGGACACTTCTCCACACACACACACACACACAGCTGCCGGGCGGGGCAGGCTGTCGGCTTGAAGCCCAGCTAGGCTTGGGATCAGCTTGTCCTGAAGGTCCCTTCTGTTCTGTACACTTGGGCAAGTTATTGTGTCTCAGAGGCTCACTTCATGAGAATGTCTTAGGTTACAAGGAAGACATTCATTTAAGTGGCTTCTCTGACTTTAAGATGACACACACACATCACATCAGTAAAACTGACCGACGAGATTTCAAGGATAGAAACAACTGGTGGGCATTCAGGGAAGCCGCCGATGTTTGTGGATCTCAGCTAGAACGTTGTTCCCTGGTTCTCGCTTGAGTGCCTGTTTTCTTTTCCTTTTGCTTCCATCTTCTGTTTTAGAGCAGCTGCTTTATGTATAACATCTGCTTGCCGTGATCCTTCCTCGGGGTTCCCTTCATTCTGCATCTAAGTCTGGTTTCCACGGCTCAGTCCTCAGTCCTTAGTACAAATGCAAGAGAGAAGTGGCCCCCGCTCATAGAGTCAGGCTATGTGGTTACCGGCCACCCCAGACTGAATGCCCCCTGGGCTGGCTGTCCACTCTGGACCACCAGCTCTGGCTGGCTGGGGGTGGCGGGGGGTGGGAGGGTGGCAGGATCTTGGGGGTATAACCTAGTACCCTAGGGCTTCTCTTCCTGAAGGTGTGGTGGGAGCCGTGGGCAGTATTGAAATAAATGTCTAGCACCAGGGTATGGTAGTATTATAGTATCTGTATCACCTAGTAAGAATAGCTACTATTTTTTTTAAAGATTTTATTTATTTATTTGACACAGAGAGAGAGAGAGATATATCACAAGTAGGCAGAGAGGCAGGCAGAGAGAGGAGGAAGCAGGCTCCCCCTGAGCAGGGAGCCTGATGTGGGTCTTGATCCCAGGACCCTGAGATCATGACCTGAGCCGAAGGCAGAGGCTTTAACCCACTGAGCCCCCAGGCACCCTACTATTTATTAAAAATCTATGTGCAAGGTACTTTATATATGTTATCTCATTTATTCCTCAAAATGTCTTTGCAAGGTAGGTTTATTTATTATTATTTTTTGAAGATTATTTGACAGAGAGACAGCAAGAGAGGGAACACTAGCAGGGAGAGTGGGAGAGGGAGAAGCAAGCTTCTCGCCGAGCAGGGAGCCCAATGTGGGGCTCGATGCCAGGGCCCTGGGATCATGCCCTGAACTGAAGGTAGACGCTTAATGACTGAGCCACCCAGGTGCCCCTGCAAGGTAGGTTTAATCTATATATTCAGATGAGGAGATGGAGGTTAAGAAATATGTGATCTATTTGGAGAATGTACCATGTGCATCTGAAAAGAACGTGTATTCTGCTGTTTTAGGCTGAAATGTTCTGAGTATCTCTTAAATCCATTTGGTCCGATGTGCCATTCAAAGCTACTGTTTCCTCGTTGATTTTGCTTGGATGATCTGTCCATAGATGTAAATGGTGTTAAAGTCCTCTACTATTACTGTATTACTATTAATTACTTCCTTTATGTTTGTTACTAACTGCCTTATGTGTTTGGGTGCTCCCATGTTTGGTGCATAAATATTTACAATCGTTACATCTTGTTGGATTGTTTTCTTTATGATTATATGATGTTCCTCTTTGTTTCTTGTTACAATCCATGCTTTTAGTCTATTTTTTCCAATATTAGTATTGCTACCCTGGTTTTTTTTTCCCCCCACTTCCATTTGCATGGTAAGTGCTTCTCCATCCCTTCACTTTGAATCTGCTTGTATCTTTAAGTCTGAAATGAGTCTCTTGTAGGAAGCATATGGATGGGTCCTATTTTTTCACTTGTCACCCTATTCTTTCATTTGAGCACGAGTCCATTTATGTTCAAAGTAATTATTCATAGGTATGTATTTGCTATTTTGTTACTTGTTTTATGGTTGTTTTCATAGTTCTTCTTTGTTCCTCTCTTCCCCCTTGCTCTCTTCTCTCAAGATTAGCTGGCTTTCTTGAGTGATATACTTGGATTCCTTTCTCTTTAATTTTTGCATATCTGTTACTCTGTGTGTGTGTGTGTGTGTGTGTGTGTGTGTGTGTGTTTACCACTAGGTTTGTATAGAACATCTTCTGCATATAGTAGTTTATATTAAGTTGATGGTCACTGAAGTCTGAACCCGTTCTTTACTCCTCTCTCCCCCCACCCCCATAATTTAGGCATATGATGTCATGATTTACATCCTTTTGTTTTGTGAATCCCTTGACTGATTTTTTTTTATAGTTATGTTTATTTTTACTGCTTTTGTGCCTCCTACTCTCTTACTCTTACTTATGGTCTTTCCTTCCCACTCAAGGAGTCTTCTTTAACATTTCTTGTACGACTAGTTAGTGGTCATGAATTCCTTCATCTTTTGTTTGGGAAACCAGCCCTGCCATCTTCCCAGCAATCTCTCCTACATGGTTATTTGTGCAACCACTTTACAACCTGTAAAGTGTTTGATATGGTGTCGTGCATTATAGCCTTTTATTTTGTGAATGCCTTGAGTGACTTTTATAGATACTTAATTTTTACAACTTTTGTGCTTTCTACTTCCCTTATTCCTGCTTAGGGTCTTTCGTTCCCCCCCCACCCTTTAACATTTCTTGTAAGGTTGGTTTAGAGGTGATGAATTCCCTTAACTTCTGTCTGGGAAACTATGTCACCTTCTGAATGATGGCCTTGCTGGCTAGAGCGTCCCGCTTTAGCAGACCCACCCCCTCCAGCCAGACCTGCCCTAGTCCTGGTGGTGGCAAGTGCCCTCTCACAGGGGACCACCAGCCTGCCGGGGAAGATGAATCTCTGTAACTGTTGACTTTGAAAACAAGAAGGGCCAAATTTTATGAGCTCTTAGAACCAGCGGGATTAAATCTTGGCATTTTAAAAATCAGTGGGCTCTGCTCTGAGAGGAAAACGAATCCCCGCCCCCGAAGAGACAGCACAACGGCCCGTGGAAATACAGCACAGAAGTAGCCGTTTGAAAAACACCTGGGGCTTCTGGGTGGGAGGGTTATTTGCTCATCTCAGAGCTTAACTGGAGGGACAGAGATCACTGGACAGAGACCCCTCCAGGAGCAGAGGAGCCGGCCCAGGGCATTTCCCATAGATGCGGGAAGACCTGCGGGAACCGGTGGGGTGTTCACAGTGCCCTCCCCACCCCCTTTTGTTCCTAGGATGAAGCCTGACACTCAGGAGCGATTTCTGTGCACAGACAGTTCAGGTCCCTGGTAGATGGGTTTTTACTGAGCTGCATCTTGCTATTATGTCATCAGGGATAGTCCTGATGACTCCTAGAACGTTACTGTACTAGCTATGAGATGCTGTGAGGGTCAGGCTCCCTCCATCACTTAATTTCTTCTCAAGAGCCACAGAAACTTCTCTTAAGATCTAAATATCTGCATTCTTTTTTTAAAAAAATATTTTGTTTATTTATTTGACAGAGCAGGAACACAAGCAGGGGAAGTGGGAGAGGGAGAAGCAGGCTTCCCTGCTTGTGCAGGCCTCCTGACATGGGGCTCGATCCCAGGACCCTGGGATCATGACTTGAGCTGAAGGCAGACGCTTAACAACTGAGCCACCCAGGCACCCCTAAGTCTCTGCACTCTTAAGTAACTGTTTTCAGGTTATAGACTCTTTAAATTGAGAAATAATCTTAAACTCTTGATATGGGCAACTAGGAAGCTCAGTGGTAATCTTTCTCCTTTCTCCTAGTAAAGTCTAGAAGACCTCAGGGCATGTGTGAGGCTACTGACCATACTTCTGCTTTTACTTTTCCCTCATTTCCCTTTGCTCTGATTTCCTTACTTATATATGTAGTATATGCTTTTAAAAAATAAACTGCCTTTTTTTTTTTTTTTTGGACTGAAGCAGGTATGGATGCAGAAGGCTCTTCTTTTAGAGTTGCATTAGAGTAACTGAGGGATAGGGATGTGGTATCAGAGGTAAAAAGTCACTGTGGACTTGTGCTTTACCCATGGTTTGTGCTCAGCTTTTGAAAACCAGTAAATTAGAGGAGAAAATAAAAACACTCTCCCCTTCCTCCTTTAGCTTAAAAAGTTCTTTTGGGTCTTTCTTTCTTTCTTTTTTTTTTTTTTTTAAGATTTTATTTATTTATTTGACACAGAGAGAGAGATTACAAGTAGGCCGAGAGGCAGGCAGAGAGACAGGGAGAGGAGGAAGCAGGTTCCCTGCTGAGCAGAGAGCCCGATGCGGGCCTCGATCCCAGGACGCTGAGTTCATGACCTGAGCCGAAAGCAGAGGCTTTAACCCACTGAGCCACCCAGGCGCCCTCTTTTGGGTCTTTCTGAGGTGCTATTACTGCTTTCCTGGATATATGTTTTAAATTTAAAGAGCATCTAAGTTTGGTAATTTTTCCCTCTTATTTTTTCTTGGGAGCACAGTTGAGTCAACACTTAAACATAGGAATCTTGTCAGTAAAGAAATGTGACCAGGAATAGACACCCTTTTTGTGGAGCAGCAGCCAGTTTCTTCTCTGGTACCCAGGGCATGGTTTCGCCAGGAGAGGAGTGGTAATGGAATCCATGACCAAAGATCTTCCATGGACAAGATATGTGGAGCTGTGGGCTTCTGTTTTGTCAAAGCTGCAGCCTTGGTGGAATCCTTCCACCAGCCCTTTGCCTCCTGCCCACTTCAGCTGGCCTTGGGCTGCCTGTCTTCCCTCCTCAGGGCCTGGGTTCTTACCGCGCCTGTCCTTTGAAGTGAGCACACAGCTCCTGCCTCAAGTTAATCTGTTCTTGTTGAGCTGCCCCTGGGTTGAGGACAGGATCAAGTCCGCCTCCCAACTCCTGTGCTATTTTCCAAACTAACAAGTGACTCGAAGGATACTGGATTATTTTTAAAACATCTTAAAAAGGAAGAGGGATCACCTCTTCTACCACTGTCCCTTTTGCAGTCTTCCCTGCTCTTTCCTTCAGTAGGAAAATCATGTAAGGGGCCTGCCACTGAGCTAGAAAAGTAGGGAGTGATGAAGGAGCTGAAAGCTCTTGTGTGGGCTTAGCTCTGACAGGCACCACCGGTCCAGAATCTTCCTTCTAGGTCTTCAAAAGCCTCAGTAAGTTCAGCCCATGTCGGGTTTGGGGGCACTTCTCCACAGAAATGCACCACTCTGTTCTCTTTGTGGAAGGTAGCACAGTCCCATCAGAACATGGCAGAGGGAGCACCTGGGTGGCTCAGTGGGTTAAAGCCTCTGCCTTCAGCTCAGGTCATGATCTCAGGGTCTTGGGATCAAGGCCCGCATCAGGCTCCATGCTCAGCAAGGGAGCCTGCTTCCTCTTCTCTCTCTGCCTGCCTCTCTGCCTACTTGTGATCTCTGTCAAATAAATAAATAAAATCTTAAAACAAAAACAAAAACAAAAACAAAACATGGCAGAGGCCTTTCACGGCCTGCAGACCAGTGGGTAAGAGCCCCACAGGGATGCTTGAGCATGGCCCACATTCTCCTCAGTCGGGAAAGCCAGGAGTTACAAGAGGCTTGTTCATCATGTCCTGTGTTGAGTTTATGGCTGTGTGGTCTGGCAGATCGTTTTTAAATTGCATGTAAACCGGCTATTAGGAGTGTTTTCAAATAAATGTTTGGAGCCTCTTTTTAATACTCAGAGGCTAACAAAACCGTGTTCTGATGTGGGAGTATCTACACTGACAAGTCTTTGCTCAGTAGAGACGGTCGAGATAACGACCACCTGTTTACAATTTCCAACATCATGTTCTCAGAAGAGAAAACTACATTTGAGCCTTTTTAGATCTGTATGTATGACACATACAATGGTTCATTCTGTGCCTATTAAATCTTTAAAAGGAGTATGTTTTTCATCCTGGAGTAACTGTTACCAAAATTTAAAAAAGGAAAGCTAGATGACCTTGAATGTTGTATTGATAATGTCTTAGCTGTGACTGGTCAGCATTCTGTGACATTAATTTCAAAACCAGTCTCGAGAAAAATTGGAAATGTTCTGAGGTAAAATTCACATTTTCCTTCTTGGCCCCCTCCCCCATTTTTTGCTCATGTGATGGGACAGTGTCTGTGTCTGCAGGACAGGATGATCCCTGAACATATCTTCCAGAGAGCTTAGCCTCTGAGAGACTGACATTTAAGGTGATTTTCTATAGTCTCTCTCTCTCTCTCTCTCTGGAAAAACTTGGAAGCTGGTAAGAAAAAAAAAAGTTTCACTGGGAGAAGTTCACATTTCATCTGTATAATAAATATGTCAGATTGGAAGAGAGTGTCCTAGTGGTAAGCTGTTTAGATCAGATTAAAATTGTGAGTGCATTTATGGGAACTCTTTGTTCAAAACTTCTCTAATTTCTAAAGGTTAGAAATTAATGTGTGAGGGCAGTCAGATGTGACTAAAACATTTTAGTAAGAAAACACACCTTAAAAAATTATACAGATAACCTTCAAGACCTAGAGAAATAGTATAATGTAAAAATGAGGGACATTTGCTACATAGAAGGAAATGTGTACTTTGTTCTGAAAAAAGTACCCATTTTGGTACCGGGCTAGTTTCTGTTGCATATCATAAGTTCAGAGGAACATTGATATGTTATTACCCTTAAAAACACTTCACTTATACTCAGTCTTAATAGTTGCAAAATACCACAGGCAATCAGTTTAAGAAGTAAAGCTTGATAAGCTAAAAAAGACTCAACATTTTCAGTGAAAAAGAAAAGTGTATTCAACGAAGAAGCTTCGGCTGGGTCTTCTGCAATCCTCATGGCAGCACAGGAGGCTGGACACCTCAGCAAACACACCTTCTGTGTGAGTCCTTCCTGTACAAGGTGCGGGGCGGGGGTGGGGGAGCGGTCCTGGCCTTGGGCAGTCCTGTGATCTGGAGTTCTGGTGCCATGTGAGGGCTCTTCTAGGGCTCTGTGGATTTTAAGGTTTGCCTTCCATCAGGCAATAAAGCCAGAGCTCTTCCAGTGAGTGGTGAACGTCTGAGTTCCCAGCTCACCAAAACCGGGGCTGCCCTGCTGTCATACTTGCGAGGTCTGGCAACACGGTGTTAGGGTTGAGAGGCTGGTTCAGTGATGTCTGCGAGTGACAGTGGCTGGAAGGATCACAGGAGCTGCGTCTAGCAGTGAAGAGGAAGGTTAAGAAAGGCCAGAAATGAAGTCACCGGTTTCATTTTAGAGAACTGGCACTGTGTAACTTGAATTTAGTGGAATTACATGAACTCCTTTCTGCCCACCCCCCCACCCCCGACCCCTCACTCATGGGCCTACCCGTAATCCCACAGTCCCAGCAGGAACACGTTCAATTTTTAGAGATGTTTTCAGATTTGTAAGTGGAGCAAACCTGTCATTCCACCCCTTTTGTACCATTAGTACCGTGTTTCCTAGAGTCCACTGAAGTGCCTTTCAGGTCAGATGGAGTACTCGTATTCTGGACTCTGTGTGTGCAGATGTCTAAGTGTGAGATCGTGTTTAAAACCCCATGGTTGACGAATGAAATGCAAACACGTGTGTTTTGAGCAGGAACTTTCCCAACCCAGGTAGTGGCTCCGACTTCTGTCACATACTTACCTGGTGCAGACCTGAGTACAGATGGGGAAGAGTGGTAGTATCTTTGTCTTCTGTCCTTTTCTCACTTCTCTGCTTTTAAAAGGGCCTAAAGGCAAGTGGATGGAAAATAGTCGCCAAAGGATAGTACAGAAACCAAACCGGCCTCTAGGTGGCGCTTGAAAGCAGTTTAGGGCAGGCTGGCTTCCGACGGGGTGGAGAGCGCTGGGCTGAGCCAGCTCCTGTGGGCTCAGTCTCCCACATGCTGCCGTCCCCTGCTCCCCAGCCTCTCCAGGCGGCTCCTGGGGCCACTTCTAAGGCATTTCTTGTTTTCACCTATTCCTGTGCCTATGAGTTGGTATTCAGTTGACGTGGATAAATCATCAGTGTTGGTCCAAGTCATCACACTAGAGGGGGAGAATGCACTGAACCCGAGAGCTTCTGCTGATCCTAGGTCATTTGCTAGGAAGCTTCGAAACATCTGCCTGCTACTCCCCCAGCTTCCTGTGTGCCCGGCCCTGTCTCGTCCAGATGGAGCAGGCTGGGGCCGCAGGAGCGAGGCTTCCGTTGGCCTGCAAGTGCAATCTTTCCTAAGCCGATGGCTTATCTTTTGTTTGTTTTTTTGGTAAAGTTTTTCAAAAGGTATCACAGCTGCTACATTTGAAATCAGATACTAATCTTTAATTCCTATTAGAACATTTGCCATTGATAAGCGTAAAGACCCTCCCCTTGTCGATCATAATAAAATGTGGGTAGATGGGGGATTCCACATAAACAGCCTATTCACACACACATGCTCACTCAGAAGGATACCCTTAGCATAAAAATGTAAGAATCTGTAAATCCAGTCCTTTTAACATATACTTTTTTTTATTAAATATGTAAAAAGATAAACGCAAGTCAAGTTATTCACATATTCAGAGACAAAAAAAACTATTCTACCATGCGACAGTAGTGTAATGTAAAATGAATGTGATACATCTGAATAAGACTTTTTCATCTATGATGTCGTTACTTATCTCTATTTATAATTAACAATACATATGTTTACATTCCTTTCAGTTTACATTGAATATATAACAAAAGCTTTATGGTGTACTATTTAGTAAAAGTAATCTGAATGCATATTAAACCTTAACGGAATAATGGAAATACTCACCAGGGAAGGGAGGAGTTCTTGGTTCCCTTCTGGAGTTTACTTCTCTCTGGTCAACAAGGTGTGTGTCTTGTCTTTTTCTGCTTTTCTGCTTAGAAGACGTGCTCTCCCTCTGCCCCCTGCGTCAATCGCTTCCTATCTGACACGGGCAGCAGCAGTGCTATCGCCAGCCACGGCCGCGCGGCTAAGAACGAAGTCCGGCTTCTGAGACGGTGGGCGGAGCCCACAAAGGGATGCTTCCCCGGCCAGCGCGAGGATGTGCGACGGGGCCCGAGGAGGAAAGCGTGCCCTGGATGCCGAGAAGGGAGGACGATGGGGGGCAGGCCTCGGGGAGAAAGGAGCGGCCCTGGGGAAGGAGGTGGTTTGCACAGAAGCTGGGGTGCAGCCCAAGACGACAGAGAACCCTAGCTGGTCAAGATTCCCCAAAGCATCCGTGATGTCACATGCCACCCGGCACGATGAAGAGGGGTCAGAAGCGGACAGAAAGAGGTACGTGGAGCTCTTTTCTAAATCCGTGAATAGCTGGCGCTAAGACTCTGGGATGGAGAATCAAATACGAGCACCCGGGAAAGGGAAGGTATCTGGCCGGTAGGTGTTGTAGCTGCCAAGGCTGGGGCACTGGGGGAGAGACAGAGTGGCAGTCCCCGGCGAGGCTGAGGCCACTTCTGCCATCATCACACCCACCCCCACACCGGCCATTCCGGCCACGGCCCACCTGGCCCTGGGCTTTACCGAGGTATATACCGAGATGTCTCTGCCTAGGAACCCCCAAAGCATCCTCCGCACAGAATTATTTTCTGTGCCTCTTTCAAGAGCCATTTCTACAAAAGGAAGGTCCATACAAACGGCCGGGAGGGACCACACCGTCAAGCGTGAGGCTGAGCCTAGCACAACCACTACCTGGACCCAGGTGTGGGAGGATGTCACTGCCGAGGGCCAGGCTGTCCAGCCTGAGAGAAGGGAGCCGCCGTGCAGAGCAGGCGGGAGAGAGAAGCAAGGGAAACCAAACACCACAGAACGTCTGTCCAGTTATGCACAGCGTGTTGTAATAACCTCAAAAATACAAGCCATCTTGTTCACCTGTAACTCAAATACCACTTTGCTGCAAAAGATCTGGGGAAGACTTCTTTTGGTGGAAAGCACCAATGCTAGGATTTAGAATTAGTATTCCATCAGTTAATAAAGAGATGTCAAAGCTTTAGGATACATATTTCAGAAATTTATTTTAAGCTTTTCAGTTAAGAGGCAAGGGGGGGGCGGGCACCCTTGTTTGTTGTTGTTGCACCTGCTAAGTCAAATAACAAGTGAAGTAAATCTAAAGTTAGGGAAACCAAGTGAAATGAATGATCCAGGAAGGGATACCATCTGTCAAAGGAATAAAAGAGGCAAAGATTTGGAAAGATACTAAGAAAATGTGCAAATATTAGTTAAAAAAATAAGGAATGCTTTTAATTCATTAATGTTTCCTCTATTTACGAATTGCCACGGTTATCGATGACAATGACAAGGAGGGCCGGAGTATTAACGAGGGGAAATGCCTTATTCCCGAAGGTAGGGGGAGTCATAGATTTTTTTCTGTGCTGTCATTCCAGTGTCAACACCAGACTTCAGAATCAGGAGTCTCCCTTGGAATGATGCTCCTAGTAAGAAGGTCTTCACTTGCAGTGAGCGTGCAGCACGACGCAGATCCCTGCCCCTCAGGGGCGCACACCCCGAAGTCATTCTGGAGGAGGAGTCCCCTAGCGTGGAGGACAGGCTTTGGGCNTAGTTAAGAGGCAAGGGGGGGGGGCGGGCACCCTTGTTTGTTGTTGTTGCACCTGCTAAGTCAAATAACAAGTGAAGTNCAGTTAAGAGGCAAGGGGGGGGCGGGCACCCTTGTTTGTTGTTGTTGCACCTGCTAAGTCAAATAACAAGTGAAGTAAATCTAAAGTTAGGGAAACCAAGTGAAATGAATGATCCAGGAAGGGATACCATCTGTCAAAGGAATAAAAGAGGCAAAGATTTGGAAAGATACTAAGAAAATGTGCAAATATTAGTTAAAAAAATAAGGAATGCTTTTAATTCATTAATGTTTCCTCTATTTACGAATTGCCACGGTTATCGATGACAATGACAAGGAGGGCCGGAGTATTAACGAGGGGAAATGCCTTATTCCCGAAGGTAGGGGGAGTCATAGATTTTTTTCTGTGCTGTCATTCCAGTGTCAACACCAGACTTCAGAATCAGGAGTCTCCCTTGGAATGATGCTCCTAGTAAGAAGGTCTTCACTTGCAGTGAGCGTGCAGCACGACGCAGATCCCTGCCCCTCAGGGGCGCACACCCCGAAGTCATTCTGGAGGAGGAGTCCCCTAGCGTGGAGGACAGGCTTTGGGCTGAAAGCCAGAGAGAGGCAGGAGGACCGGCACCTACGCAGACCCCCCCTCTGGACTGTAGGTAACTGATGACAGCTTTTGGGTAGAGTGGCTGCCCACCAAAGAGGACCCTGAGAAAGAAAAAAGCATGAGAACCCGGGTGGGGGGGGGGGGGGGGA
>LNAC01000197.1:2618072-2759805 GCA_002007465.1 Ailurus styani
CTGCTCGGGGAGAAATACTGCTGGGCCCCGAAGTCCTAGTTTTGATTCCTTTTTTTTTTTTTTCCCTTTAGTGTTGGGAGTCGAGGGGAAGACTCTTTTTCCCTAAAAAACAAGTCACTGTCCTTATGGCTTTCATATCAAGTATCTCTTTCCCTTTGCTCCAATTTATCATTTGACCAAATTTACGTTCAGAGGTTAGACTTGCAAACATCAAAGCACCACGAATGTGTGACATCTAGTGACACTGGTTGAGAAATGCCAATATAAATACCATATATCAAATTACCATTGTTTCACACCAGGATAAAAAGGGGGGGTGGGGGGGGAGGGGAGAGTTGCTCTGGAAAGAAATGGAAAGAGCAGAATCAATCCCGAGCAGCCAAGTGGTGAAGTGGAAGGTATGTGACCCCGTGACCTCTCAGGTGGGCCGCCCGACGGCCGGCTGCTAGCGGGTCTTGGCAAAGGAAATGGGAACCAAGCGCGGCGGCTGGCGTGTGCAACAGTGCGCGGATGGTAACGGCAGACTGGGAACGGAGGGCTTCTGGTGAGCTGGAGGCCACACATTTCTCCGGAAGAACAGTTCCCACGCACGGCTGAAGGCGCGAGCGGCCAGGACGCTTCAGTACTCCTCCTGCTGCTGGGGCTGCTGGTCGTGGACTTGCTCCTCGGCGTCGGGCTCCTCCGGGTGGCCCTCCTGCGGGACAAGGGGAGAGGGTTCAGCGGCGGCGCCAGGGCGCCCCCGACCCCGCGAGCCAACGCACGGCCCCGGCGCCGCCGCTGCCCCGCCGCGAGGACCAGTCACTCCAGAGCACAGCGGTCAGGGGCAACGCGCCGAGGGTTCCTTGGCAGACCCCCTCTCCTACCCTCGCCAAAGGGGCCACCGAAGGCACGGCCTCCAAAGCATCACGAGCACCCGGAGAGAACCTGCTGGAAAAGGCAGAACTCCAGGCCCCTGCTGGGGGGTCGGAGGGTCAGCCTCACCCTCTCAGCAGGCGGTGCGGCGCTTCGGCTCCTGCCCTGTCACTCTTCTTACCCAGTGGCGTGTCCGCCTGACACAGAGCCTGGGGGAACGGAGCCTCCTCGTGACATCCGCTTTGGGTGCCTGAGGCCTTTCTCCGTACTTCAGGGACAGGCCCCGAGGGTGGAGTGTTCTTCTAGGGCCTGTTCATTCGGCTAACCCCATGAGCACCACTCCAGGGGACGTCAGCCCCGGCCGGCTGGCTCCAGCTGCAAATGCTTCAGTATTGTGACCTCACGGGAGGCAAGCAGCCCCGTCTGTTACCGGAGCCAGGGGAGGGTGGCTCAGCGGCAGGGCCGACTGCTCCCCCGGGAACGTGCGCCGGGAGCTCCCACGGGACCTGGTCTCTTCCCCGCCGCCTCGGGCCAGCCGGGCCAGCCGACCACAGCCCGGGCTCCTGCCCCGCGCCCTGGTGCTTGCGGTCCCTGGGGCGGCAGCACTCGGTTTCCTCCTCGGCTACAAACCTCGGGCATGGAAGCTGGCATGTCTCCACCACCGGCGCCTCAGGTTACTCAAGTCAGGGGTGGGACCTCACCGGTCTGTCCCACCCGGCTTACTTCCCAACTGGGTACAGGTTGTGTTGAGAGGAAGAAATCTCCGAGGACCCAGGAACAGATGACGGACACTCTGAGCCCAGGTCCCAGGCTGCTTATTCTCAGAGGTAGGAGAATGCCGTTCACACCCTGGCTCTGCTATTTACCAGCTGGGGGACTCCGCGGATGTTACTGAACTGCTGTGTGCCTTAGTTTTCCCACCTGTACGATGGAGAAGTATAACAGGAGCACCCATCTAACGGTTTTCAGAGAGTTTCACTGATCAGTGAGTCAGTGGAGTCCCTGAATTCAATAGAGGAGTCAAGGTGCTTAGAATATTGGGCAGTTCATAATACCTATTGTGAGCTGCAACTATTATTTCTTGGGGGGAGAACACTTTGAAATATATTCTAGAAGTGAAAAGATTTTAAAACGTAGGCCCTGCCTACTGCCTTGTGTGCAGAATGAGGGTGGTCCTTGCCCCTCTGAAAGTATTTCCTGTGGGCCTAGCACAAGACCGGCAAAGTCCCGGGCCTCTTCCAGTAAATGGTCTTGCTCTTGCCTAGGAGTGAAAAAGAAAGCTAGCGGGCATGGGTCTTCACCAGCAGTGGGAGCCTGGGAACTCCCCGGCGTCTGTTCTGCCACACGTTCCTTCCTAATGCTGTTCTCCCTGCCTTCACCCCAGCATCAACGACTCCTCTCAGCTTCACGTCCTGGTTTGGCTTCGGTCAGGCTATGCGCCGCAGCCCTGAGTGGGGTCAGGGATGCTGCTTTATCCATCACCCTAACTCCGAACTGCTAGTGGGGTGCTTTCCTTCCTTGTTGAGTGTGTGTGAGGGTGCGTGGGAGATCTCAGACCGGAGGATCTGTTTGACATTTTATAGAAGATTGTGTTTGCTCACAGCACTGTGGGATAATGGGGTTAACCCAGGACTCAAAGTCAAAGACTTGGATTCAAATACTGTGGGCCTGTAACAAGCTGTGGGACCAGAAACCCATGATATCAGACCTCACCACCGGTCTCCCCTTCCTACAGGTCAAGCGCAGCTCTCACTGTGACGTCATCCGCCCACAGGAACTGTGGACCCCAGAATATCACCTGGATAAACAGCAAACCTCCCAGCTTACCAAGGGATTGCTAATGCTAGGGGTGCAGGTTAAGGCACTGTGAAGGTCTGCAGAGCGGATCTGAAAGGCTGAGGTGTCACAGCCAAGTGTTCCCAGCTCACACCATGTTGGGTAAGCTCACAGAAAGAAAAATTTTCTTATGCTCTATATAAAAAAGGAACAACTTAAACACACATGTAAGTGGAGGCCAGGCAAAACCTATGCTAGACAATGCCCTGGAGCACTATGGGCTAAATGCTAGTGTTTGTGTATCAATCCATCACAGCTTTCCGAAGGTTTAGCTGTGAGTGAGCCTGTTAGAGTTCCTCGTTCTCATGGTATCATTGGAAAGAAAAGCAAGTTGGAAGCCCGTATGAAGAGGCTCTTGCCTACCACAGGAGGAAAACGGGGCCAAAGGAAGGAGGACAATCATCGATGGCTCCCGACTTCCTAGATGGAGGTGGGGGCACGCAGTAGGCTCGTGTACCCTTACTCACACTGGGCACGTCTGGCCATTCTTTCCTCGGGGCTGTGCCCATCCAGTCGCCTCTGCACAATCCTCGCCCTCCCTCGGCTCTCTAACTGCTGCTCTTCCCAGTCATTCTTCACACCCAGCCCAAATGTCCTCTTCTCTGTGAAGTATCTGCTTGTCACTCCGGGCTGTCTTTCTGGGCTCACCACACAAGTTTATTTCTCTCTTACCGCATGTTGTCATACCTGACATATTCCAGTCAGTGGTCCCTCGCTGAGGCAGTGGCTCTGTCCCCTTCCTGTACACCCAAACTTGGTCCAATGACAGAAACACAGACTCTTCCCCAGAGCTCTTGATTGAGCAGGGAGGAATCTTTAGGTCACTCACCAGTGACTTTTGTGACAGTGCCTCGGGAATTAAGTGCATGTTTATATAAGTAGGCGCACCTCAGCTGACAGACGGACAAGGTAGCGGCTAAGCAATGACTAAGTCCAGATACCTATGGCCCCGAAGCGAAAAAGATCCCGAGAATGATAAAGAGGGGCACGAGACAGCTGTCTGGTGATCTGCTTTGGAAACTTCCATTAGGTTTCTACAACCGTGAACTGAACTGCCCCTGTTTACTTCTGTACGCAAACTCCCATCTGGATTTCCACATCTTCCAAACATTCTATTCTAGGATTGTTTGACTCCAAGAATCAAAGACCAGCCATCACCAAATAAAGACTTAGAGAAGAAGCCTCTCCAGCAAATACCTGCCCCTGAAATGGCAACGCAGGGTGCATCTGTGTTTAACGGAAGAACAGGCACTCGGTGCCATTCCCTGAAGTCATGCTCAGAAGGCAGCAGCTCTCCCCCAAGGCCGGCCCTCTGGCCATGAGCCAGAACTCAGGGATCCGTGTCGGCCCTGAACCTGGAGGGCACCTGAGTGGGCCCCTGCACGAGGACTCCCTCTCGGGACAAGAGACCTGGCTTGAGGGGCCGTCGGAAGGGTTCCCCTCCCGCTGACCGCACAGGGCTGGGATGCTCTGATGCTGTTCGCTGCCTTCCTCTGTCAGTTGGCCGAGTCCTTCAGACAGCAGGTGCCCTGGAGACCAGTTGGCTTTAGCCTCCAACAAGCTTGTGAGGAGAACTGTAACTCCCGTGGGACTGGGCAGACCAGCAAGCCCTCGGGCTGGTGCAGGCACACTAGAACTCAGTAAGTTTCTGCCGTCAGATCTGAGAACCGTATTTTGTGGAGCCATCACTGCCTCTGGGACCCGGACCGGAAGCTTCTCAGGGCATCAAGAGCTACAGTCTGAGCCAATGATAACTGAGAAAGAAGCTTCAAAACAAAATCTGGGCTGGGGGGAGGGAATGAAAAATGTGGCAGAGAGTCCTCAAACCCTGGGCTATTGTTAAAAAAAAAAAAAATCTCATCCCTAGGATTTCATATCTTACACGGAGTAAACATTTGCCTGGTATTGGGCTGGAATCAGTCCGAAAGTAAACTTGCCGGTGACTTGTTCCCAGTCGAAATACCAACACATGCAACTCACCCCCAGAGCCCTGGGAGTGGCCCTGGGTGTCTGGGTCCAATAGCCTCAGATGCTTCCACCAGCTTGAGCCTGGCCTAGGGAAGAGCTCAAAACCCCAGCCCCCTCTCCCACACCTTCCACGGGGGTGGGGGGGGGGCTCGGTCAGGCTCCCACTCCTGCCTTGGCAGACTTGGGGTACCTGACTTCATCTCTATCATTTATCCCCCCCTTCCCTTCCTGTCCTTGATTCTTGAGAGTCTTGTTCCTCTGCTGTTTGTCACACCTGCTTTCCATCACCAGGATGGAATCCATATGCTGGGATCCCCTCCCACCCTCTCCCCCTCACACTCCTAAGGAGAAGCCCTGCTAGTCAGGTCCTCTCCAGAGAGGAGGCCGCCGCCTTAAAATTTTTTTTTTTTTTTAAGACTTATATAATCTCTGTGCCCAACATGGGACTTGAACTCATGACCTTGAGATCAAGAGTCGCATGCTCTTCCGACTGAGCCAGCCAGACGCCCCCAGAAGAGGCCTTCTAAAAATATTTTTCAGCTAAGGGCTGTTACATAGTGCTGGTCGGCACTGGCAATGAGTAACCAAGACAACCAGCCCTGAAATAAAAACAGGCAGTTGTGGGGCTTATGGGGATGGGAAAACCATCGAGACAAATCCTTCCTCTAACCATACTCTGATCTGGCAGGAAGAATCCTTACACACATTCTCATTGCTCTGCTGCTCAGAGCTGAAAACTACTTGGTACCTGGCTGCATCAACCTATTTTTCTCAATCAGTCCTCCTCCTCTTCCCCAACCCCCGGCCACTCATCTCTTTCCAGATTAATTCACGAATGCATGTGGGTCAACAGATTGCCATGATAATGATACTTATTCCTCTGGGAATAACAAATGCGCTGAGTCCTAATTCTCCGAGCTCCCAGGGGAGCAGCTGAAGGCCCACTCATCAGAGCACCCTGACCAAGAACATCGCTTTAGAACACAGGAGTCAAGTGCTCTCCTCACACTTACGTGTTCTTCCGAAGCATAGAGGACTTCCATTAGTCGCTGCACGAGGTCATCGTTTTCCTGCCCGTGTTCTTGGCAGAGTAGCTCAATCTCTCTCAACTTGCCAAAGTAGAAATCTCTCTCCTTTTCCACACCTTCGAGGGCAAGTTTTAATGAATGTACCTGCAAGGGAGTGGGGGTAGAAGGAAAGAAAACCCCCCAAAACTGTGTAAGAACCATGACCAACTACGCCTGCGTGTATAGACGGGAAACAACAGGCGTGCAGCGGAGCTCAAGCCTGGGCCACAATGTCCGACTTCAGCAGCACGTGTCGTCCCCTCTGCCAACTGTCCAGATCGTTCAGCTCAACACGGTGGCATCCGGGCTCCAAGCGAGCTTCCCTCCTCTCCTGCTAACACAGGCTAGAGCACATCCTTCTCCCCTGTTCGTCCTCTGCAGGGAGGGGAGGCAGAGGAGAGACACTGCCTCTGTCGTTAGTTTGGATGTATCCTGAGGACCCTCTTTTCTTTAGGGAACCTCCATGAAGAGCCACCCTTCCTTTTGGAGCCTTTCATAAATGCCCCGAGCACCCTGGACAGATGCTTTCTATGAAGGCAGTGGGTCTCAGCTACACAAGGACAACTGGGAGAGATGGAGAGCCTAGCTGAGGGGATGGGTCTTAAGGCCTCTAGTTCTGGCTCTGGGGACACTGGAGAGAATGCAGGGAAGAAGATGAGGAAGCCTCATGCCCTCAGCAAAACAGCCCTTTGTTCCCTTTTTTTCCCCTGGATGCTGGTTCCAGGACCTTCCGCTAGGACTGTGCGGCCTCTCACAGTGATGACAGAGATGGTGTAGGGAAGGAGGCAACAGTGTCACCTGGGCTGAAAGAACACTGACAGTGGTGTCAACAGACTGGGTCTCCAATCCTAAGTGAGCAAAGCAGCTACACACAGGCCCAAACCTTCACCCTGTTCCTGCTCCCTGAGAATTCCTTACTCTTTTTTTTTTTAAAAACCCCTGTGCATTTATGCACACAATATCCTTTACGAGATAAATCTTTAGTGGTCCTCCTCGGGTGAAGTCTCTCAGTATACTACAATCACCCAAATTACCTTTGGAAGGGGAAATTTTCTTGTCTAATAATTCTGGGCCTTTATACGTGCTATTTATCTGGCTGGAATTACTGATCCATTCGAACTGGACACCCTGTGGACACCATCAGGGAAGCCTGTCATCATGGCTTTTGAAGGTCAGTAACCATCCTTGTGTTGTGTTTTGTATTGTTTGATACCATGAAAGTATAAATACTGTAATGCCTATTTATCAAAACTGACTACTGGACCAGAGCCCAGAAACCATGGGTTAAGGTATATGTGAATTTGTTTTGTGAGGAAGGGAAGCTGGGGGCAGGTAATCAACAGAGCCGCCATATTGAATGGTTGGGCATCCTGGTAAATTTGTCACTGCGGTTCTGTTGCGAGTCTCTTCTGGCACTTATGGCTCAAGGAGACTATGGGGGTTGCCATGTTGTGTGTTCACTGGATCTTAATTTTGCAGAGGGGAAGATTAGACCCCCTGGCCAAATGTACCTTTCCTTTTTAAGTCATTGCAGAATGGCGGTGAGAAAAGCAGATGGCAGGGCCCCTTCTGTCAAGTTCTCATTAATAACATTAAATCCCTTCTGAAAACAAAAACCAAAAAACCCCAAAAACCGAGCACATGGTGTCCGTCCCCCTCCTGCACACCTGGTCCAAGTCTCAGCGATACAGCCCCTCAGAGTTCACCTCACAGACCCCCTCACACGCTGCTCACAAGGCCGCTGAGCCTCATTCACTAGCTTTCACTCTTATTTCTGGTGGGGTTATTTGTAAAAACTGAAGGCAACCAGCAGCCTTAAGTAGAGGAAGAAGAAAACTTTCCCTTCTAGAAATCCTTCCTTGTTTTAAAACAAACTATCCCCCTCCAGAGGCTTGGCCAGAGGCCCCCTCTCAAGCCCGTGTTGGTGCCAGCAGACGGGTCTGTGGCACTTAAGGTGTCCGAGTCTGCCAACTCTCCCGGGATGAGGCAAGAAGGGTCTCTGGACGGTTTGACCCACGCAAACTAGGTTTGCTGCCTCTTGAGAGTGCTTTGGTCTGCACAACATACAAAGGGCTGAGGCTTCTGTAGAAATATCAGCCCAGGCTGGCCTCGGGTGGTTTTCCGGATATGCCAGGTAACAGATGCACAGATGTAAACATCCCTAGTGAAAACCGACAGGGGCTGAAGCATGTGGGGACAGGTCAACTGGCCAAGAAAATCCCGTGTTCACAGACCCACTGCCCAAAGTTGATGCTGGGCTGACTCTCAAGCATCGCCGCAGAGGGCACGCTGGGGATGGACCCCCGAGTACGTCAAGATGAGGACACAAGAAGGGCCAGTGCTCTTCTCTCGACTCTCCAGTCCTCCCCCTCTCAGCGTCCGCACACCGTGGGTCCTCCCAGCTCCGCTGCCCCCACCCCCGCGTCTCCCCGGGCGCCCCCCGCCCACTCGCCAGCCCCAGGGGCCCCTGAGCATGGTGGCGCCTCCCCGCCTGCCTGCCTGCTGACCCGCTCTCCACCTACAGCCCTCAGGATTTCAGTTATGTTGTCTCCTCTCGTTTTTTAAGGCAGAGCACGTGGGGATGGAGGAGGAGAGGGGGCGAGGGTCCGGAGCAGGCTCCACGCCCAGCAGGAAGGCCCGTGCAGGGCTCCGTGTCTCAGCCCTGAGATCATGACCTGAGCTGAAAGCAAGAGGCGGAGGCCTAGCTGATGGAGCCACCTCGGCGCCCCTCGCCTGTGTCTTCTGATTCATTTCTATCACTGAATTGTCATGGGAGGCCGCCTGAATAGAGGCAGGAGGCCAAGTAACTGAGAATTCCTCAAGTTTATGGCACTCGTCGCTTCCTCTGTTATGGCTGTAATTCACTCTTCGGCCTCGGCATCTCCACCCGGCCCTTCCTCCTCCCGGAGCCCTCCGTCCGCACCGCGCTGCCTCTGCGGCTGCCGCCGGCACCAGCAAGCCCTGCAGGCTCCCCGGACAGCACACGGAGGGGGCGAGGACACAGACGCAGGGCTACGGCTCTGTGGTCAGAGCTCCCCCACACTTTCGGGTGTGTGACCTTCCCTCTGAGGGGCTGCGTGGGGTGGGGGAGGTGGCCAGACACCCCCCTCCCTGAGGTGCGTGGGGGCAGGCGAGCGCAGGGAAGGCTTTGGAAGGAATAAAGGAATTACAAGACCGTCAGCAAGCTGCTTTCGCTCGTCTCCCTCTCCCGCTAGAGTGGCATTTTTGGACGAGAGGACAAGCTCTGGGTCTCCAGGGGAGGGGAGGTTCTTTGAGTAACTGGACAGCTAATGGGAGCATGGAGCCAGCCCCAGTGAGAGGAAAGGGGTCTGGCTGGCTAAGGCCAAGTGGGAGAGGGGCAGGGAGGATCTTGAGGTTTCCACGTGGTTATACTTTGGGTTGGAAGGTTGGACACTTGGGTGTGGTAGAGGGACACCGTGGGGAGGGGAGAGATCGTGACAGAATGAGAGGTAATAAAGATACTGAAAGAACTTGGATTCCTAAGGAGAAAGGGGTATAAATCTGAAGCATCACAGACCCACACCTGATTCTCTCTAGGTCTACTCTGATCTGCCCAGAGTCTTGGGCATGGGGCCCATGGCGCATTGTGGCTGTCCCACTGGCCCTTTATTTGACAAGAACTTATTACTGGAAATTCCACATGGGCTCAAACTGAGAATCGGCAGGTAGTTGGAATATTCCACAGTTTCTAAATCAAAGTCCTACCCACTGGATGACTTCAGGTTTCCCTGTTTTCATTAAAGTGATCGGAATTGTAAAGAAACACCCTAGCTAAGCAACCCGTTTTAAACTAGGCTCCTGATCGCAAATATACAATTATCTCAAAAACTGTTTCCAGACTCTTGCTGGCTCATCAGGAATCAGATTAATCACCGGGAATGGCCTGTTCACTGGGCTGGGAAAAGCCTAAGAACCGTGAATAAAGGCTCCTCTCCCAGTGGTGGGAGCAGCCAGGATAAAGGACTCTCCTCAACTCAGGGTCGGGGGAGGAGGCTTCTGCAGGGGGCCTTGTGCTCCCAGTGGTTTTATTACCTTTCAACTACATATAATCTTAGGCAAAATTAGCTATTGGTAGGTAGAGAGCATGCCTAAACTTTTTATATTGAAGATTTCAATGACAGAAGGGCTAGATTTAGACAAGAACATTTTTCAACTTAAAGTGCAACTGGGGCCTTTCTGACCCCTGAGTGTTGGGTTTGGCGCTTCTGTGGCATCAAACTTCTGCTGTTGTGGGAAATGTTCTGTGCTGACTTTGCTGGCATAATCGCCCACCTCAGACAACTGCTCTAAGTCCTACGAGGGACGGGAAGGTTAAGGTCTCACTACCATTATGTTATTAGCACCAGGCATGGGGTCTGTCCCACAGGACAGGCTTGACAAATAGCTGCTGACGTAAAGGAAGGAGGAAGAGAGACTAACCCTAACTCCAGTGTTGAATGGTATCTAGGCCGGCCGGAAGTGGGCAGAGAGGCGGTGGTCTAGCCTGGACCTGGTGACCAGCCTTGTGGGGTGTGGGGGGGTGGGGGGGTGGGGAGCGAGACCCTGGCCCGTGGACCTGCGTTTACCTGGGGCTGAGTCCTCTGTCCTTGTGTCTTAATGTACAGCTTTGATTTCTGACTAACATCTTTTATTCCTAGTGGGCCACTGATTTTATCTGCCTGAACAATTTCTTTAATCTCTACTTGCTTGAAACCACTGCCCCCCTACCTCTTACCTCAGGCCTATAGGCGTTTGCGCCCTCCCTCCCCTCTCAGAGACGCGGCCAGGGCTGATGAGTTACCTGTTCATTAAGCTGTATGACCTGTGTTTCTAAATCTTTATCAGATTTGGATGCTGAGCCGCTGGACGAAGCCCTTTTGGCTGAGGAGGGACGAGAAGGTGTGGATCCTGGCTTAGACGCTGGACTGGATTTAGCCGCACCTGAAAGTAACCAGCATAGATTACAAATATTGGCAACATTAAGGATGCTTTTTAGACCGCAAATGTATGATATAAGTTTATTAGAGAGTACAGAAGGTGTACCCCCAATGACCACTTCTGATCACGGAAGTAGCATACATACACTCAGAGAAAGTGCACACAGGGGCCCCAGGGTGGCTCAGTCAGTTATCAAACATCTGCCTTTGGCTCAGGTCATGATCCCAGGGTCCCAGGATCGAGCCCAGTGTTGGGCTCCCTGTTCAGCAGGGAGCCTGCTTCTCCCTCTCCCTCTGCCCCCACTCATGCTCTCTCTCTCTCTCCCTCAAATGAATAAAATCTTAAAAAAAAAAAAAAGGAAAAGAAAAAGTGCACACAGTACAATGACAGGGTCACTTGGGCAAATTAATCTTTCTGAGCACTTTTTCCTTTCAGTATGAGATTAAGTTGTCCTTTCTCCCTCTGGAGAGATAAAAAAAAATCTTAAAATCTCTTCTTAAGAGGAAATGTTCTTAGATAACCTCGAAGCTTCATCATAATGGAGTTTCTAACGAACAAGAAAAAAGAGCTTATGATAGATTACTACTTTAGAAAAAACATCAGTACAGGGCCTATTTTCTCCTATTTCCTAGTTTTAGCCACTGACGGCGTCTGGGAGCCACGACCTCTCCAGAGCAGCGCGTGCTCCTGTCCCGTATGGCCTGGCTTCGGAGTTTCACTGGGACTGAGAGAGCTTCCTGAGAGGGGGCGGATTCCAAGGGAGGCAGGGAAGGGACAGGGTGGGACACTGTCTTGTGTCAAGAAGGATGCACTCACGGTCTAATGTGAACAGGGACAGGGGCCAGTGGGAAAGTGCCTCCGACTTAGCCACGCTCGGGGCAGTTTTATATATCAAAAGAATAATGGCTCTAATGGACTGTAATGCATTGAATAATAAAAGTCTAGTTGAGAAGGATGAAGAGAGGGAGGGAGGATATGAAGATCTTTCTAGAACACAGACAGCTAGCAAATACAGAAGAAATGTTAGAACTGGAAAAATCACAATTTTGCAATAGACGTAACTAACCCAGGAAAGGCTCACTGACTCTAAAACATTAAGTGAGAAGTTTTGGGGGAATAAGCCATTCATGCATGTCAAGATATTAGCTTAAAATTTACTTACTGTAATGGAAAAAAGATACGCCTTTATAATGGGGAGGGTCTGGGGATCAGCGCCTTTATCAAGTGATTCAACAGCACCACTAATAATGACAGAAATTGGCAGGGGGCGGGGGGGGGTGGTCATTGATATAAGATATTGCCCACCAGAAGCTCAGCTCTTAATAGGCACTCACAATCTAGAACATGACACAGACACAGGAAGCAGCCTCTGCAGCCAAAACTATGCAATGACGGTTTCACACTTCGTGGATTAAGAAATGCAGGGTCTGGGCGCCTGGGTGGCTCAGTGGGTTAAAGCCTCTGCTTTTGGCTCAGGTCATGATCTCAGGGTCCTGGGATCGAGGCCCGCATCAGGCTCCCTGCTCAGCGGGGAGCCTGCTTCCCCCCCTCTCTCTCTCTCTGCCTGCCTCTCTGCCTCCTTGTGATCTCTCTCCCTCTGTGAAATAAATAAATAAAATCTTAAAAAAAAAAAAAAAGAAATGCAGGGTCATTACTGGGGGCCCACCTAGTCTTCACCACGTGGCAGCTCAGCCTGGTGGGGGTGCTCTGCCCGATCCCCCACCATTCTCCCATACCCTCTGCTTCTCCAGAAGGCTCTTGGAGCACAAGGAACCAGCCTCCCTCACCTTTGTAACCCCAGTACTTAGCACCACACCTGGTTGAACATATATTCAGTGAAGGTACAAATGCTGAAATAAACACGTGAACAAGTAAATACAACTTGGTCCTGTGGTTTCTAGTTTCACAGTTTATCAGTACCAATAGATCAGAAAGAGGCTGAGGCTAATGAAGCCAAGTGTGCTGACAGCAGTTACAAGTTTCAACCAATCTCCTAATAATAAAGTAGCAAACAGGAAGAGCTCAGGCGCCTGGAGTCCCTGGTTATAAATGCAAAATCATACATACAACCCCCGCCAGAAGCACTGGCAATATCGCACCCTTTAAAATCTGTGACAAGGGAAAAAAGAGAATTTTCTTCTAAAAATTTCTAGGAAAAGGCCTACTATATTTTAAAATGAAAATCAAATTGGGAATCGAATTAAAACAGTTCGAGTATCCGAAGGTAAAGCCTCAGTGAGCTGGAAACGTCGCCTCTGCAGAAGACCTTCCCAAGGATTAGAGTGCGGATGCTCTGCTTCATTTGTGATCCCCATTCGGCTGCAAGGATCCTTTATCTCCGCAGAAGCCCACAGAAAATACTCCCGGAACACCACTTCTGTGTCCCGCTGGCCAGGCTCTCTAAAGGCCATGCCAACAGGGTAGGCACAGCAGTGGGTCACAGCAGAGGACGCGGAGGAGGACATGCTGACCCGGCAAGGGCCTCCTCCGAGGGCAGCTACCAGCCAGCCTCGCTGGGGAAAAAGCTTCTGGAAAATCAAGTTACTTCGGACCTTTTTGTAAGCAGTAGATCATATTTTAATACCAATAAAGTCTACAGAAAGCAGCTTCAAGACAATGTTCGGCACCTCTTATCTACCAAATACACGCGTACCCAGGGCCTCGCACGAAGCACGTCGGACTGGAGGGCCCTGCTCTCTGGGAGCTCGTGGGGCCTCACGGAGCGACAGCGGTGACAGCGGCGTCAGAGCGGCCAGGCCCGGGGCAGCGCTGCTGACCACGTGAGCACAGAGCAGGACCCGGGCTGGCAGCGCTCTGCCGGAAGCACTCCTCCTCCCCCGTTTGAGCGCCCAAGCGCTCCATCCCCCAGGTCTGAGCTGGGGCGCTGCGCTCGGGGCGGCCACGGCACCCGTCCCCGGCACCTGTCCTCGCGTCAGGCCTGTTCTCCCGGGAGACTTAAGCACGGCCCGGTAGGAGCTGTGTCTGTCCTGTTTACCGATTTACGTTCCCAAGGCCAATCTCTGTGCCTGACACAGAGGCAAGTTTTCATAATACATTAAAACAACTCCTAGGAGAGGCATCCATCCAGGATAAGCCTACCAGGGACCGCTCGGGGAGCTGACGCCGACGTCAAAGTCGCTGACAGCGAGCGCCGGCAACACATGCAGGCACCCCAACGAGAACATCGCTGGCCTCCCGCAGGCGAGCTCCCACTTGGTTTCCAGATTACCTTCGGTTATCGCTTGGAGCAGCACCAAGTACAAGAAGGGACACCGGTCAGGAAGCATTTAACTCTGAGTCCGGAGGCGCAAGCTAGCTGTGCTTGGCCAGTCCCCGGCCAGTCCCCGTGGCCTCTCCTGAAGGAAACAGCCTGGAGGAGGGGTTCCCAGGAGCGTGCCTGACCCACGCTGGCCCTTCTCCCCAGGCAGGTCAGCGGCCCCGATGGGGCTGTTTGCAGTAGCTGGTGTACGTCCGTCACTCATTCCTGTACCCTGCCTTAGCCAGTCGCATGCACATTTTAAAAGAAAAACGTGGAAGGAACAGAAGCGGATTGCTTGTAAAACAAAGCTGTCGTGAATTATATTTCTAGGACATCATCAAAGGCCGCTTGAAGAAAACCTGAAATGTTGGATATGAAGTCAAAGAGGAAGGGTCATGGACAAACCAAAGTCTCCCGCAAGGCAATGAAAGCAACCAGGGAAGAGAACTAGAAATAAGCAGGAAGCTGGTGGGCAGAGGAACGGGGGCCCCCAGCAGGCACTGCACGGCTCCCGGGGGACAGGCCAGAGTGCCTGCCGGGATGGATGCTGTCCCAGGAGCAGCTTCTTCCTGAGAAACCGCATCCCCTGCTCTAACCAGAGCCCAACTTTGTCATGGGTAAGGGTCTTGGCCTTAAAATGCCACCTGTGTTTCACGGATCCTGTCCAGGTCCTCTGGGGCACGAGTCCCCGTCTTTCGCCTGGTATGTGAGCATGCCGCTGGTGGATCTCTCGGAGAGGAGAAAGATGAAAACAAAGAAAATCAGACTTGGCATCCTCTGCTGCAGGGCAGGGGCGGGGAGGGTGGAGAAGGCGGTGTGGGGTCCACACTCTAGCAGCCGTACTTGCTACATGCGGGATGGAAGAATGGCTCCCACCCTGCCCTGGACGGTCACTCAGAGGCCGGACAAAGCCATGGAAAAAGTATTGGAACACTTTAATTACAGATGAAGTCATTAGTGTTTGAAAGTTAAAGTCAGGGGTTTTGAAATTGTGGTTCAGTTGTTTGGAAAGCAAGTGATCGCATAGGAAATGAAATGTCTCCGGAAGGAGGGCTTGAGAGGGCAGGGCCGGCCACCTGTGCACTTACAGACCACCGAAGGAAGGAAGAAATCAAAGAACAGGAAAGATGCGCAGAAGATCTTAGTGTCTTCAGAAGTTTCAAGTTTAAAAAAAAAAAACCCGAAAAACTAGGCAACTAAAGGGTTAAAGTAAAAGCTCATTTTTTCAAAAGAATGTAAAGTGAGCTCTTTAAATCCTCACTAGCTGCCATTTGATATGGAAGTAATTTACCCCTCACATTGAGAAATACCAAATAGTGAAACTTACAAAAGTGAAAATGAAGTCTTTCATTCATTCTGTTTAAGGATTTCATGGTTTACTTTTCAGAAGAGTAAACACTATCCTAAAGTACATCACACTCCTTAGACTGCTAAGAACTATGTTTTTGTTTATTTGCTTTAAAAGTCTGTCTCCTTTCAAACCACCGTACTCTTGAAGTGTACCCAGCTTCTGGGGTGCCGGGCCGTTTCCCATTTACTGTTCTGGGCTGCCAGAATAAGGATGTGCCGAGAAAATTATAATTATCAGTGTCAGCGAAATTTAACATTGGTATGTCACTTTTAGGTAAAACTACCATTTACATTCCAACTCTGTGAAATGACCCAATCATGCCCTTGGTAGCCTCTAATACTGGCTTGAGAGATCAGGGTCCTCGGGAGCTGCCTTCCTGCTCCCTGGAACATGCCCCAATTCACAGTGACTCTGCTTCTGTGCCTTCCCATGCCTCTTGGCTCAATGATGCTTCCATGAAAACATTTACCTAAGAGCTCTGAAAGGGAGGCAGCACTTCAGCTATGATGCAGATACAGATTTTTTTTTTCCTTGCAGCTATCAACCACTCCACAATTTTTTTTCAAGCTGCTTGTGATGTCCTGAAAACATAATTAGTGGTAGCCCTGTTTTACAAGAATTGTTTTTCCCTCAAGCTTTTCTCTCTCTCCCTAATTTTCCCTTTCAAAATAAAAAGGAGTTTCAGAAGCAGAGGAAAATAGACATAAACTCTATACAAGTCCCTGTAATTCTCTGCCTTTACTCATTGGATATGGACATGATTTACAATGCTAGTCTTTGAGCAGTTGTGTCTTAATTAATGCCTTTAGGATTTGGTGTATAAATATGATTCTAAGACATTTTAACCATAGTTGTAAAAAAAAAAAACACAAAACCGAGTGGCCTTATTCACTGCCTTAGTGAAGCCACAGTATCACTGTGTCTAATGTCAATAATTAGTAGCTTGATGTTTATGGAAAATGCTACATTTTGGGCAGATGAGGCCCAATGAATTCATAATGCTAAAGCAAAGAAAAGCACTTTGCTTGGCTTTATCCTTCATGGCCGGAGCTCTGATGGAATTTAAAAATTCTTCTCACTTAATCTGCTGTATTCATTCTGCCAAAGTCATAAACAGAGGAGCTAAAAATATGACGGTAATACTGTTGACAAGAACCACTGAGACATTAAAAACATGTGCACACGCGTGTCCATGTGTGCACGCCCACCACACACACACACACACACACACACACACACACACACACACACACACTCAGGAAGCAACCAGCCTCCTGGTCATCCCCAGCTTCTTCTCTACTTTGAGAGCCTATTCCACCCCCGGGTCCTTCTCACTCAAGTAAAAACCCCACAGCAGCGGAGGCTGGGGAGTGGGTGAAATGGGTGAAGGTGGTCAAAAGGTAGAGACTTGGGCACCTGGGTGGCTCAGTGGTTTAAAGCCTCTGCCTTCGGCTCAGGTCATGGTATCAGGGTCCTGGGATGGAGGCCAGAATCCTGCTTCCTCCTCTCTCTGCCTGCCTCTCTGCCTACTTATGATCTCTCTGTCAAATAAATAAAATCTTAAAAAAAAAAAAAGGTAGATACTTCCGGTTATAAAACAAGTCTGGGGACATCATGTACAGCAAGGTGGTTGTATGTCACGACACCATATGTTCGAGAGTTGCCAAGAGGGTAGATCTTCAAAATTCTTATCACAAGAAAAACACTAGATTTATCATGGTGATCACTTTACAGTCTATACAAACATTCAGTCATGTCGTATACCTGAAACTGTTACGTTGTACATCAGTTACAGCTCAGAAACAAAACCCCGGGCGCCTGGGTGGCTCAGTCAGTTAAGTGTCTGCCTTTGGCTCAGGTCATGATCCCAGGGTCCTGGGATGGAGCCCCACTTTGGGTTCCCTGGTCAGCGGGAAGCCTGCTTCTCCCCTCTACCCCTGCCCCTGCTTGTGTGTGTGCTCTCTCCCCCAAGTAAAACAAAACGTTTAAAAAACAAAACAAACACCACAGACCTGAAACTTGCCAGAAGATACACTGTACCTACCTTGATCAGTTATTTGTGGAGGATCTGACCTCACATCCTTATCCTCCTTACCTTGGCAAATAGATTTAAATTTTCTTTTTAAAAGATTTTATTTATCCAACTGACACAGAGAGAGTGATCACAAGTAGGCAGAGAGGCAGGCAGAGAGAGAGGAGGAAGCAGGCTCCCCGTCGAGCAGGGAGCCCGATGTGGGACTCAGTCCCAGGACCCCGAGATCATGACCTGAGCCGAAGGCAGAGGCTTAACCCCTTGAGGCACTCAGGAGCCCTAGATTTTAATTTTTAACTGAGATAATAAACTTGGTTAAAATAAAAGTAAATAAAGCCAGTACTGGGGATAGAGTATGGGGCTGGACTGAGGAGAAGAGCTAATTCCCACAGGAAGAGGGTTTCCTCTTCAGTGACAAAATGGGACACCAGAGTGGTCCCACTGCAGCTCGCACAGTTATGAATCACTGCAAATTCAAGAGCTGACTCTATCCTTCAAAAATGGCTCCCTACCTTCTGTTTGTAGGTTCTGTCATCTATTCTCCGAGGGCGAAAAAAGAAAAGCACCTCAGTGGCCAGAGCTCAGTCCAAAGGGAGCAGCAAGCAGCAGGGGTTCGGGGATGCTCCGACTCACGGGATTATTAAGAGGCTGGCTCTTTGATTCAGAAATTACTAGTTCATGGCCCTTCAGGCTTCTGTCACCAGTGCTGCCAGTGGCAAAGTTGGGTTCTTTCTTTTTGCTACTTCTGTGTCAGCTGGTAAAAGTGGGCAGCTCCTTTTTGAGTACCCTGGAGCCTAGCATGAAGCACATCAGGCATGTGGGAATGGAGATCTGGACTGGAAATGGTCATCCCTCATCTTGCCCTTAGGGAGGCAGTGGTCAAGCCGGGGGGGTTGCACTACAGCCAGGAGTCCTGGCTCTGCTACTGGCTGAGTGGTGTGACTTCGGCTGCCGCCAGGACTCACGTTAAAGGCCGGAATAGCAGTGCCTGTTTCCTGAAGTTGGGAACAACACATAAGTTCATACATGGAAAGTTCTTACACAAGAGTCTGGCACATAGTAGGTACTCAATAAATGTTAGCTTACATACATTATTACTCAGCAGATGAGAGGTGATTCAACTAATGATGAGGTACACAGGTTTCCCATTTCTAGACACTAGCAAAGTAAAAATTAACTGCTAAGGTAATAAGAAAATCCAACTCGTTTTCAAGAAAATCTCTATAAAAAATTTTAATCCATGTTAAAAAAGTTTTTAATCCATAAACCACCAGTGGGCACCAAGGCATAAGTTCTCCTGTTCCTGTTCCGTTTACTCTCTCTCTTGAAAATCAGCAGGCTGTAGCCCAAGTCTCTGTGTTCCTTCTTAAATTACTTTGACTCATTCATTCACGCAGCTCATGTTTACTGAGCCCCTACTGTGTACCTGGCAAGCTATAGGCAGTTGGGATACATCAATGAACGAAACAGAAGATGCTGGTCTTGGTGGAATTTACATTCTTACAGGGGGAACTGGATAATTAATAACCCAGTAAACTAGCAGGTAAATACTATGGAAAAGATAAAGGTAGAGCAGGGCAGAGGTGAGCAGTGCAGGGGTGGGGTGGGTGAGCAGTTGTTTGCAGGACCCACTCCAGGGAATCTAAGCGTCCACCCTTACCCAGACCCACAGGCCTTCCATGGGCCTCACTAGACCCAGGCGCCCTCGGAAGGACAGTTAAGTGTTCGCTGCTGGTGGGGGCCCTGCGGCAGTCCAGCCCAGACGCGAGGCATGTGTAGGGGGGATTAGCCTGCTTCAGAAGTCCCATTCCTCAAAGAAGCCTACATCTCTTAAGACAACAACACAGTCGCAACTTCTGGGATCTCTGAAAGGGACGTGCCAGTTGCAGGAGTACCTCTTACTTTAGGGCCTGAGAAAGTGAGGTGTGAACAGAGACCTGAGAGAGGGGGAGGCGGCCTTGCAGACAGCCAGGAACAGAGCACTCCAGGCAAAGTCCTGCCTCATCTGTCCGGCAGCCAGGTGGGGCGCTGGGGCCAAGTGAGCCTGGGGGCGCAGATCACCAGAGCCTCTGAGGCTGGGCTTGGGATGACGTGGGCTTTCCTGATGAGGGAAGAAGGGAGCCAGCACAGGCTCTGGAGCGGAGGAGTGCCGCGGTCTGCCAGCTGTGTGGAGAACAGATGCGACTGGCCACCGAGGCCATTGCGCGCTTTCTCCCGGGTGTGAGCTGGGAGCGCTCAAGCCAAGCATTCTCCTAAGTCATCTACAATGCTCCAGCGGAGACAAGCCTATCACGTACCCTCTAAAACAGGCACAAACGTCTGGCCATTGTATACAACTTCTATTTTGCCATCTGAACAGTAACGAAAAGCCCTTCTGTGATCAAACGCATCTGCTATTGATTCCAGGGGGGAGGGATGAAGAAAAGTAGCTCCGAGTCAGCCTGTGTCCCTCCCAACTCACTGCGCAGGTGTCATCACACAGTCTGCTAACTGGCTCTGCCCTGGGAGCCCATACCAATGAGCTACACCAGGAATCGGGGGCCGGGGGAGGGTGTGGCTGGCCCTGACCCAGAGCTCCAGGGCCTGGGGACGCCCCTTCCCCAGCCACGGGTCACAAAGCCTGGCCCTGTGATGGGCAAGTGGGCCCGAGCGCATCCAGCTAGTGTTGAGCATTCACAAAACCAAGTTACTTCTGCCCTGGTTACTGTCCCTGCTGGAGATGATGTGCTTATTTTTAGCCATCATGTGATTCTCCAGTATTTTCCAGGCTCTGCTTGAGTCACTATGGTTTCTGAGAATTTTTCATAGTGGGAAAAAATGCACGAAAGAACTTCTCCTCTTCAAATGGCTCAAGTATTAAAAAAAAAAAAAAAATCTAACCTTTGAATAGTTACCTGAATGTGGTGTGTGTGTTTGTGATAAACTGGCTTTTCTCACCTCTCATATCTTGGTAGGCAACAAAGTGGGCTTTGAAACACATGAGCTGCTAACCAATCACTATCTTAGTTCAAATTGTCCTCAGAGCAGTTTCTCTCTAGAAATGGTGAGACTCCCTCCCTCCCATGAAAACAATCACCTCAGCATCCCAACCATTTAGGGGAGCACCCCCTTGCCTGTCCACTGCAGCAATAAGAAAAGCCGGTGGCTGCCACAGCCCAGCAAATGCAGCCAGACCATCAAGAATGAGAAAACACAGGCGTCACCTTGACCTCGCAGTATCCCTGTGCTCCCGGCCTACAGCAGTCCTCTAAGCCAAAGGCTTACAAATTAAGACGGCTATTGGGGGGAACACAATGACTTCAGAGTGTATGGATACAGTCCCACTGACTTCATTGTCAAGACCAGTATTTTAGAGGTTGCTTTCCTGATGGCAGCCAGTCAGCTGTGCTCCATTAACACTACCTTACCCACACCCCCTTGCTGAGAGAGACGGGGTCTGAGGCCATGGAGCAGCTGGAGCTCAGCGGGGTGATGACCAGGCCTGAGCCCCACAGGAGCCCTCTACTCTCCTCTTCTGCCCCTGGCTCCTGCCCCCGGCTCTCTGCTTCCGCCAAGCAACCACTAAGCCAGAAACATGTACAACACTTACCCTTGGCTTCCCTTCTCCTGTACTTCTCACATCCAATGGTCAAGTTTTATTGACTCTCATCCAATGGTCAAGTTTTATTGACTCTATCTCCTTAAAAAGTCTCCATAACCTACATGGCCCATGACCTTTGTTTAGGCCAACCTCCTCCCCTGAATCGTCTATTGTAACAGCTTCTTACCTAGTCTTCTGGATTGTAACTCTGCACCCTCCATGGATTCTCTATACTAAACAGCAAACTTGTACTTAAAACTTCTTAACGACTCCCAACTTACCCCTTTAAAGTGTAAACCTTTGTGACCAGCAGAACCCAAGGTGACCCCCTCCCCCCAATGAGCTTCACCTCACAGTATTCCCACTTTGTACAGTCCTTCCCCTGGAGTGTGGGTGGTACCTGTGTCTTGCTTCTGAGAGAACATAGCAAGGGTGATGGGAGGTCATTCTCATGATGCTGGTTTTCTACAGAACCCTGTCTGGCTAGCGTACATGGTAGAGAGAATCCCCCTGCTTCCTCGCAGTAAGCCCACATGCTGGAAAAGCCCTCGTGGGGAGCAACTGCAGGCAGCCTCTGGGAACTGAGCAGATGCCAGCAAGAAACCGAAGCCTCAGTTCTGCAGCCTCAAAGCAACACCCACAACCCTACGGAGCTCACCCCGGTTAAGCCTCTGATTAGACTAGAGCCCCGGCAGGTACCTTGATTGCTGCCTGCGGAACCTTAAGGCAGAGAATACAGCTAAGTGGGGCCTGGACTTCAGAAGTGGGAAGACAATACGTGTGTGTTTTAAGCTGCTAAGTTTGTAGCGTCCGTTTTGCAACAACACAACATAGAGACAACTTCTCAACTCATACGAGGGCCCCCACTCACCTCCACAGCCTTATGGCCTCAACATTCATGAGGAACAATGTGCCATTCACTCAACAGGCATATTCTCCGTGGACGTCAACATTCTACTCTTTCTGCTTGCTCTTGACCATACTTTTGACCTGGTAACTTCTACTCATTCAGCAAGTCTCAGTCAAATCTCACTCTTTCCCCAAGAAGCCTCTCTAGAACATCCAAGACCAGCTCAGGGGGTCTTCCTACACACCCTCACAGCACGCACCTCACTTGATGGCTACTGTCTATTTATTGCCATGTTTCGTCCCAAGGCTGTACCTTCCCTGAATCACGGTGTATCTTCAGAAAGTCTTAGAGTGACTTAAAATACATGCTGAGAGACTGAATGAATGAGAATTCAAGTAAAGCTTTCATAAAAAGAATGTGTCCAATAAATAGGAACTGCTATTTAAGAAATTTTTTTTTGAGCTACTGTGTAGGGCACCATGCTATTTCCTGAGCTATAATACAAGGGGCTTCTCAGGTGATGGCGGTGACTGGGGAGAACACCAAGAATAGCCCTATATTAGCTTAAGGACTGCATCTTCCTGATCCAAATGGACATGCAGTGATTCAATTTAAATAAATTCAACAAACTCTAAATGAGAATCTTCTATGTGTCAGGTGAATGGGAAAAAAAATGATTGAATAAGACAGAACTGGTGAATAGTTTAGTTCACCCAATTCAAAGGGAGTCTAGAAAATTCTTCAAAGTCAAAACTGTTTTCTATTCCTGCCCAACACACCAAGTGACAAAGGAAAGAAAAACAGGTGCATGGGTGACCGGTGATATTCTGTTTATGGAAACTAAGAATAAATGCTAAGTCATTGCCTTTTGAGGCCACACGCGTTTTACTGTGAGGTTAAGAAGACAAACATCAGGTTATTATTCCTTTGGAGAAAAAAGGGATGATCAGAGTAACCTGTGGAATTTAGTGCAAAACCAATGAGCATTTCAACACACCCAGGAAGCAGTAAAAACGACCTGATGCTGGTTATGAAAGGACTCAGTGCTGTTTAGGGAAGGACTAGGAGGGTTTGCTCCCCAGCTGCAGGTGGGACAACAAAGGAGCCATCGGTCCTTGGCAGAGCCCCGTGGGAGGGCCGCAGGGGACGGCGTGCCAAAACACGTGCCGGTTTTATCTGAGGGACGTATCATATTCTTCCCTCTGAAGTCACCCAGACCGTCTACTCAGAGAAGGACAGGAATCAAAAGATTAAGAAATCCAAGATTAGTAATCCCACTCATCTGGGGCTCACTATGCCAGGCTTCATACATATTTCTGCTCCGGGGCCAATGTTTCCTGCATTGATGAGTTTACAGAAGGTAGAAGAACGCTCACCAAGAACCTGTTGCAAGGATACATGAGACCGTTTGTAAAGTTTAGAAAGATTACTGCTATTTTTAAAAATGAATTCCATTCAAACCGAAGAGCAGGTGCTCTGTTTCTAGCCTTTAGGATCCAGCAGAGTCTTTTAGGTCCCACCCAGGCGATGCAATTTGAATGCGGTTCGTGAAAATTTACTGCGGTTCAGAAGACTGTGAGGAGGAGATAACATAAAACAAGACCATAGCCATGACATTTCAGAGGCAATATAATGGTTTAAGAGTGTAGGCTCTGGAATCACAGGGTCAAACTTGAAACTCTGGGTCCCCCATTTCTAGTGTGTGACCCTGGCAAGCTACCCTCTCTGTGCCGCAGTTTCCCACCTCAGAGAAAGGGACGACGGTTGTAGGTTTTGATTTCTAAGCTTTCAAAAATTCTGGTTTTATGGAAAATGGCCTATTCTGATTTCAAAAAGCCAAAATAACTAAAAGTTGTACAGTGAATTAGTAAATCGCCTGTCCAAGATGCGGTCTCAGTAAGCAAACACACTGAGATGGCAACGAAAAATGCATGACTGTTCCTAGGAAGGTTCTCGGCCTCGGCCTCAGATACCCCCAGAAGATTCCTATCTGAAGCTCCTGCATTCTTCACGTCTCTGTTCCTCTCTGTGCTCTCAATATTCCAAACTCACAGTCCGTATCCTGGCAAGGCAGAGCCTGCTCAGACCGTGTGTTGTGGTTTTATCATTACAGGTTGAGAAATGTAGTTTTAATTATTCTTTGAGGAGAAACGTATCCCGATGCCAGTGGTGCATCTTACATACCTTACACAAGACAGGTGTGTAACTGGAGGAACAAAACCGCCCATACCGTTCTCCTTCCCACGAGCAGCCATTACCTGGAATGCAGCTTAGCACTGGGATGGTTTCTTACTAGCAGGAGACCAAGGGGCTGCAACGCTAACAAAGGGCAGGGGTGGAGTGAAAGGCAGAGGGTTCACGTAATAAGACATGCTGGCATCTACTGGAAAACGATTCTCGCTAATGATGAGACTAGTAAAAAGGCACCCCTTATTTTTGAGTTGATATTACATGAGCTCTTAAAACGAACATTTGATCCTTGAAGAAGTGAGCAGGTATGTGGGTGGTACAGTATACAGTTAGATGATGGCGGACTATGAGGACAGTTAATAGCAGGAGTACGAATAAACAGACATGACTCATCTTGATGGGGAGCCCATCTTGAAGGGATGAGAAGGATGCCTGGGCCTCCCCTACGGCTCTGAGACATCAGATGCCATCATGGACTGGTCTGGCCTAAAGAGCAGACATGGGAAAATGCATTTCTTGGAACAAATAATGGCTTTGGGGTGAGAGCAACATTTGTGTTTAAAGGGCGGACTTCTCTCAAAAGGTAAGCAAAGACATAGGTTTTGTCAGTAATGAGGAAAAGGAAGTCCTGCAGGAAGGCACAAGCCTTCTGGACCCTCTCAGTGAAATTTAACTTCCTGAGTTCTTTTTACCTGGACTCTAATTGAGTCCCTGTTAAGCCAAAAACATCAACACTCTTTGGAGCAAAACACCAAAAGCTGCAATGTTAACAAAACATCACAATGTCTATGATACAATCCAAAACTACTCAACCTATGAAGAGCCAGGAAATTGTAACACGTTCTCGAAATCAACAGATGCTAATGGTGAGTGGTCAGAATGGTGGCATTGGCAGACACGAACTTTAAAGCAGCTATCATAACCACACTCGGTGAAAGATGGTGGTAAGAAATGAAAGGTAGGCAGTATCGATAGAGAAAGAAAAAAAGTGAGTCACCACTGAAAACATGCAATGGTTGAAATTTTAAAAATGCTCAATTGAAGAGGGGACAGAGGAAAAAGAGGGTAAACCCAAAGATGTATAATAGAAGCCATCTAATCTAAAGAAGAGAAAGAATGCTGGGGAAAAAAGTGAACAGCACCTAAGGAACCTGTGGGATAATTTCAAAAGCTCTAACATAAGGATAAATGGTGTCCCAGAAGGAGAGGACAGAGAGAATGGAGCTGAAAACATATCTGAAATAAAGGCTGAAAATCTCCTAAATATGGTAAAATACATAAACTTAGGGATCTGAGTAGCTTAAATGAACTCCAAAACGAGATAAATTCAAAGAGAACCCTGGTTAGGCACATCTCAGGCACACTACTGAAAACCAGAGATAAAGAGAATCCAGAGTGCACCCAGAGGAAAACAACTTATTGCACACCGGGGAAGGAGGATTAGAATGAGCAAGCCCTTCTTATCTTTGGAGGCCACAGACACAGAAACACCTCTGAAGCGCATAAAGAAAGGATGGTCTGCTGGAATTCTCTATCTATGGAAATTTTCAACAATGAAGGTGAAATAAAGACAAGGAATAAAGACAAGGAAACTAAAAGAATTCGTTGCCACCGGACCTGCTCTACAAGGAACGCTAAAGCCAGTGCTTGGGTCTGAAGAGAAATGAAATCAGTAGGGAACACAGGTCTTGAGGAACGACTGAAGAAGAGTGGAAATGACAAAAAGTTGGGGGAAAAAACCCTCTGTTTTTTCTTTTAATTTCTTTAAAACACACATGATTGCTTAAAAAAGTACTGCCTCATAGAAATTTAACATTAATCATGTAGTTTAAAAATTTAAGGACATTAATTTTAATATGTGAAAAATGCATACAATATATACAGATTATAATTTCTACATGTGATCAATAAAGTTATTAGAGGTTTTATATTCATTTTCTTCACGCTAAATTTTCCAAAGCCAGCATGCATTTTATACACACAGCACATTTCAGTGTAGAACAAGCACAACTGAAATGCTCAAAAGCCACTTATGGGGGCACCTGGGTAGCTCAGTTGGTTAAGTGTCTGCCTTCAGCTCAGGTCATGATCCCAGGGTCCTGGGATCCAGCCCCATGTCAGGCTCCCTGCTCAGCGGGGAGTCTGTTTCTCTCTCTGCCTCTGCCCCTCCCCTCTGCTCATGCTCTCTCTCTCATAAATAAGTAAAAAAATATTAAAAAAAAAAAAAAGCCACTTGTTGAACAATGCTGCCTTAAAGCCGAAGTTGTAACATTGTCTTGCGGGATTTATGATGTATGGGGATGTAATATACAGATGACAAGTATAACAAAGGACAGCAGGAGGAAGGGCTGCCAGGGTTCCACATTATACATGAAGAGATAAAATATGATTTTTAAGTTCACCGTGAAAGGATAAGTATATACACTGTAATTCTTAGAGCAACCACTAAAAAAAAAATTAATGCAAAGAGGTATAGGTAGGGAGGCAACAAATTAAGATGGAATGTACAGTATTTTTAAATTCCAGAATGCGGATTTGGCACCTAAGCACAAGCAACAAAAAACACTAAACAAGAGGGACTACATCAAACATCTTAGCTTCTGCTTTAGCAAGAGAAACCATCAACAAAGTGAAAAGACAACCTACAGAATGGGAAAAGTATTTGTAAACCATGTATCTGGCAAGAGATTAATATCCAAAATACAATAAAGAACTCATATAACCCAACAGCAAAAAAGTAACTCACCTCCATTTAAAAACGTGGACAAAGGACCTGAACAGACATTTCTTCAAAGATATATGAAAGGCCAAAGGTATATGAGAAGGTGCTGAACATCAGCATTCGTTAGGGAAATGTAAATTAAAATCACAACGAGATATCACTTTATGCCGATCAGAGCAGCTATCACCAAAAGCTAAGAAAGAAGAAATGCTGGAGAGGATATGGAGAAAAGGGCAGCCTTGTGCACTGCTTGCTGGTAGGGATGGAAACTGATGCAGCCACTACACAAGACTGTAAGGAGGATGCTCAAAAAATTAAAAATACCATATGATCCATCATTTCTACTTCTGGTTATTTATCCAAAGGAAATGAAAACAGTAACTCAGAATGGTACCTGCACCTCCATGTTCACAGCAGTGTTATTTACAATGGCCGAGAAATGGAAACAATCTAAATGTCCATCAATGGATAAATGGACAAATTGTGGGACAGGCACACATACACACACAGCAATATTTTTCTGCCAAAAAAGAAACAACAAAATCCTACCATTTGCACCAACATGGGTGGACCTTGAAGGCATTACGCTAAGTGAAATAAATCAGACAAAGAAAGAGACTGATCTCACATGTGGACTCTCTAAAACAGAGAAACAACCAACCAACCAAACTCAGAAAAAGAGATCACATTTGTGGTTACCAGAAGCAGAGAGCAGGGGGAGATGGACTGCAAGAAGGTGGCCAAAAGGTACAAACTTCCAGCTGTAATAAGATAAGTAAGTACTAGGATGTAATGAACAACATGATGACTACAGCTTAACACTGATGTATGACCTATCAGAAAGTTTTAAGAGAGCAGAGCCTAAGAGTTCTCACTGCAAGGAGAGATTTGTTTCTTTTTATTGTATCTCCAGAAGATGGATGTTGGCTGAACCTATTGTGTTAATCACTTCACAATACATGTAAATCAAACCAGCATGCTGTATGCCTTAAACTCATACAGTGATATGTGTCAATTATTACACAATAAAACTGAAAAAAAATAATAATCATAAGAAAATCCAGAAGACAACAGGAAAAGAGAAACAGAAGCCCCTGGGTGGCTCAGTCAGCTAAGCATCCGATTCTCAATCTCAGCTCAGGTCTTGATCTCAGGGTCATGAGTTCAAGCCCCATACTGGGCTCCAAGCTGGGTGTGGAGCCTACTTTGAAAAAAAGTGGGGGGAGGGGAAGAGAAACAAAAAACAGGGGACAAGTAGATAACAAATGATGATATGGTAGACCTAAATCCAGCCACATCAATAATTACATTAAGTTGTAATGAACTGGATATTGTAATGTCCAGAGATTGAGAATGAATAAAAATACAAGACCCAAAGATATGCTTTTTACAAGAGGCACACTTCAAATATAAAGTCAAAGACAGGTAGAAATTTAACTTATCATGAGGAAAGATACAGCATACAAACAGTAAGCATAAGAAAGGTAGAGTGGTTGTTTAATATCAGATAAAATAGGCTTCAAAACTAAGAATTCTGGGGCGTCTGGGTGGCTCAGTTGTTAAGCGTCTGCCTTCAGCTCAGGTCTTGACCCCAGGGTCCTGGGTTTGAGCCCCGCATCGGGCTCCCCGCTCAGCAGGGAGCCTGCTTCTCCCTCTCCCACTCCCCCTGCTTGTGTTCCCTCTC
The DNA here is from genome assembly GCA_002007465.1 of Ailurus styani. NCBI lineage: Eukaryota > Metazoa > Chordata > Mammalia > Carnivora > Ailuridae > Ailurus > Ailurus styani. Next base: position 2,646,402 of record LNAC01000197.1, read on the forward strand.
TGGCTCTCTCTCTCTGTCAAATAAATAAATAAAATCTCAAAAAAAAAAAAACGCACAACAAACAAAAACGAAGAGTTTTAACAAAGATCAAGAGGGACACCTCATAAAATAAAAAGGTCAATTCATTGGAATGATTTAATCATAAATATGTATGCACCTAGTAACAGAGCCTTACAGAGAGAAGACAAAAATCGAGGGCGCCTGGGTGGCTCAGTGGGTTAAGCCTCTGCTTTCGGCTCAGGTCATGATCTCAAGGTCCTGGGACTGAGTCCTGCATCGGGCTCTCTGCTCAGGGGGGAGCCTGCTTCCCCCTCTCTCTCTGCCTTCTCTGCCTACTTGTGGTCTCTCTCTCTGTCAAAGAGATAAATAAAATCTTTAAAAAAATGGTTTAAAAAAATTGAGAGAACTGAAGGGAGAAAAGACAATTTCATAATCAACGTAACACCCTCCTCACAGCAATTGTTAGAATTAGGCAAAAACAAAAATCAGTAAAAACATAGAGGATCTGGGTAACATTATCCATTACCTTGCTATAACTGATATTTTATTTCTAAAACACTAAACAACCAACAACCGCAGAATACATATTCTTTTCGGGCGCCTGGGTGGCTCAGTGGGTTAAAGCCTCTGCTTTCGGCTCAGGTCATGATCTCAGGGTCCTGGGATCGAGGCCCGCATTGGGCTCTCTGCTCAGCAGGGAGCCTGCTTCCTCCTGCCTCTCTGCCTGCCTCTCTGCCTACTCGTGATCTGATCTCTCTCTCTGTGTCAAATAAATAAATAAAATCTTAAAAAAAAAAAAGAATACATATTCTTTTCAAGTGCGCATGGTACTAAGAGACACCATATACTGGGCCATAAAATCTAGATCAGAACAGGGAAAAAATCATTAAATTGCCACATTTCACTGCCTCTTCTAAAAACACAAAACAGAACAAACTTTTTGGGAAAGTAAAAGCAACTCTTCTTTCCCCAAAGAAAGTGACAGGCAATGCTTACTTAGATTACAGGTAGTCAAAAAATAAACCAATAAACCTGGTCACCTTGTTAAGATCAGATGAACAGCCTCAGAGAACCCAAATTAAAGATAATTGAGAGAGCACTCACATATTCATAGTTTTGGAAAAACACCATTAGGATTTCTTTATAGCTACATTTAGGGATTTAAGTATGACTGTTCAAATCCTTCATTCCATTATACTTCTTAGGCTGCTTCCTTTTTGAAACCATCTAATATTTCTATTGATCTCATTTTGAGGCTGGAACACTCAAGTCCCTGAGGAAAAGAGAAAGCACAGACTCAATTTCCATAGCAACTCTAAATCCATCACACTATATTTGTATTTGAGAATTTGATTTAAATACATTAATATATGTGTATTTCCAATGTGTCTAAGCTGTGGTTGCTATAGGAACCGCAACTTCAAATTTCAAGTTTAGGAAGTGCTCATACTTAACTCAATCCCTCCGCCACCCTGACGGCTTTCTCGAGTTGCAGATAAGGCTCACTGCAATGAACTTATAAACATCCTGACTCACACTGATATATGCACTCAACAGAGATCCACCATTGTGAAAACGTCTAACACCTGGCTCCTCGTTGGTAGATCACAAGTAATTCAAGAAGTGATTCTTCAGAATGTGGAGGGAACAACTCGCCAGGCAGCCGTTCACCTTCCTGTGACAGCCTCTGCTTACGCCAAAGCCGGCTGCTGGTGCAGGAAAGTCACCCAACTGCACAGACACCGTGGGCTCTATGGCTTCTCTGAAGCTGCAAAGGATATTCTGTGTCTGTACTGAACTGGCAGAAAAATCCAGCACGTTCTCACAACAGCCGAATGCACCAGGCATGTGGAATGCATCTGTTTTATACAAAAGCAAACAACCCATGGAGCATGGCTACAGAAGTCCATAGGATGAAAAAAAATTTTTTGGGAGGGGGCAATGTTGACAGTACTTTATTATCAACATGAGGATGATCCATTCCACGATCACATTTCCACTCTAATATGGGCCCTTTGCCACAAGATGCTCGGAGTGCCTCTTTACAGCTCTTCATGGGTTATTACCCATGAGACATGCAAGTTACTTTTAATATTGGTCTAAGAAAATACCTGAGGAGAAAGATTCACTGCAAAATCAAGAATCCCAAACCAAAACAAAAAGATAAGGATGATCTCCTGCTTTTGATTATACCAGCCATTGCTTATTTCCCGTAATGTGGATGGTTGAGAAAGGACAGCGCTTAGAGGCAGAACAGAAATTACTGGTGAGCATCACCAACATGACATCACCGTCCGTTAACTGTGATCTGGACCCGAGAATTCCCAGAGACCAGACCCTCGCCCCAGCACCACGCACGTTGTCTTCAACTCTGGATGGACAAAATCAGACTTGCATGTACAGAAGACGGCCCTGAATGGTTTCAGAGCAGAGGCAGGAGGCCACTTTAGAGACTGTAAGTCGTTCATGGCGGAGATGATTAATAGGAAGCTAAATAGAGTCTTAAGAATTAGAAGGGGACTCTGAGAAAGTTAAACAGAATCTTAAGAATTAGTAGTACACGCTGGTGTTCTACCGACCCTGAGGGATACGGAGGGGCGTGGAGTTATGTGATTCTCTAGTAAAGCATCCAGGCTGTTGGGCTGTTTCGCAAGCTTTCTCAAGTTTTTTGGCTCTTCTTTTACTGATGCTTCTACTTCCTATTGCTATCAGTGTCCTCCTTGCCCTAAGAGGTTATGTGTGGAGAAACAATATCCCCATGTTTGTTATAATTAGACATTTTATATAACAAATTTTACAACACCTATTCTGACTCTTGGAAGACATTTTGACTTACATTTTCTTGGCTGTATTCCCGAGTTGGATACCTGACCTCAAGAAAAATGAGGTCTTACTGTATTTATAGGAGCTTTCACCTACTACAGCTTTTAAAACAATGTTCTACATGTGATGTATACCTTGCTATAATTTTTTCCACAGTATAGTTTTTCCATCCCACAATGTCCAAGAGACAGAACCTATTTTATTAAAAAGGGTCTGACTGGTTTGACTTTTGAAAATATCGTTTCCCCCTGCTTAAGATCAATGAGGTGCACGTGGTCAAGGTATTAGGAACACGCAAGTCCTAAGAACTACTGCCTTCTGGAACATTAAAAACCCTATTTATTACCTGTTGACTTTAATATGTTTCCTAAGCTTTGTCATCTGAGAGGTTAAGCTCTGGAAGAAATATATTTCTGTTTCAGGTTCATGGACATTCTATCAAAATAGCACGCATTTCTCTGTGCCTTCTGTGAAACAGCAGTGGGGGAACTGCTAGAAAACAAGGCCAAGGCAGCACCACGGGCAGCGGGGTTGGGGGAGCAGGAGCAGTGGCACCAATCCAAGGACACGCTGTGACTGTGGAAGAAAAACTTCTGAGGCTTGTCCGATCTCACTACTAAAAAACTTGGGGAGGGGGGATGTGGCAGCGGAGTTTTAAAATCAATCTGTATACCACTAAGAGCTCTAGAAAAAGACCCTACGATGAGAAATGCCGGGTGCCCTGAGTCTCCCCTCCCGCCCATGTCCTCCTCCTCCATTTGCCCACAAAATCCCCCACGCTGGACAAAACACACCACTCTTCTTCTCTATCACCATCTATTGTACTGATTAAGTTTCTGAGACCAAACTTGAAGGCCAATTTGAACTGCTGTAAATTTTTGTTCCTCAAACTTCTCGCGGCTTTTTACCCAATCTCTCCCTCCCCAGCACTTGTTAAAATAAAAATAAAAATAAAAACTCCCTTTCCTCTCTAAGTTTGTATCAACACCCCTGACGTCATTTTCTCCCGCCAGCTTAAGGGTCCTGGCTCCACAAATTTGCCCTTTTTCCTATCATCAACTATTTCCCCTCCATGGACCTGTCTCTCATCTTACAAACTTGTTCATTGTGCCTTGTCCTAAAAGCAAATGAAAACAGATCAAGGACAACATCAAGCTGCTTCCAATCTCACTTGTTGAGGATGTCAACTTTTCCCAACGACTCAACATTTTCCTCAACTTTTTTTTCCTGATGAATTTGGTGAAGGTGAAATCTACTCCTACTGTATGACTTTACCATTTGTGAGGTCATGCTCTTATCCAGTCTCTCGGAATTGAGGTTTATGCATTCAGCATCTTAACAGCCCCATTCTCTTGAGGATTATTCCTCACCTCCTGGGAGCCCACTATCTTTGGCCTCTTTTCAGGCTTCATCCTATTTGATCTCTCCACAGTTAATATTCCACACTGCTGGTGATCTCTTTCTAGAAATTTCCTACTGTTCATTCTCTGATGCTGAGTTTTCCTAGTTTTCTCCCCGATGTTCATGTCTTTTTTCTCACCTTCCTCTTTTTCCTCTTGCTCCTTAAATGTATGTATTTCCAGAGATCTGTGCTTAGCTTAGTTTCTTTTATATAAACTCATTCAATCTATGGCTTCAAAGCTGGATTTTTATGCTATCTTGGTCTCCTTCCTCTAATTCCTCTACTCAATTTGGGTCCCATCATCTCACTAAGTGACCCTGAAGTTGAGAAATCCAATGGGCTCTTCCAGTCCTCATTTTACTTGACTCCTCCATAGACTGAAACATTGTTGTTGGCCATTCTGTTCCCTTCCTTCTGCTTCCTTGACAAGTCACTCCATTTCCTTTAATCTTTTTGGCATCTTCCCTGCTCTTGTGCAAACCCTTCCTTTTCTGCCCAAACATGAAATGCTAGAGTTCTTCAAGCCAGTCTCTCCTCTTCCCACCGAGGGCACACTGCCAGCCTCAGTGACATGGATATATGGAAGCCTCACAGATGGACCCCCCTCTAGCCTCTACAACATGCCTGTATTGTTCAGTATTAGTCTTATACAGCCACCTCTTATCCATTCTGATTGGGGTTGGGGATAAATACGGAATTTGTATTGTTTGCCAAATTAATGTTAATGATTTAACAAGCATGAACACTGGTTTTTAGGCTAGAACAAGTAGTTTCTGAGCATTTCATCGTTTAACTGTCAGTACCGCAACTTGTTTAATAAATAATGACCTCAATTTGTACAAGAACACCCTCTTGCCTGATAAAGTCTATTTTTTATGGAAAGATGTTTATATCTTTGAAAGGTTTTTCCACAAAAGTTTAAAAGATTTTAAAGTTCTAGGTATTCTTCCCCAATGACTTCACTTTTGGACCAAGCTGGATAAAATGAGATCTTGCGGAGTATTAGCACATAAAAACTGGCACTGACCATACAGGAGACAGGGTGCATATTTCATGGCTTTCCATTGAAAGATTATAGATTATTCATATTTAAAAGCATAAATTGGTTCATATACTGGCTTCTACACCCAGCTATGAAGCCATAAAAATATTTCAGTTGAAATCTAAACAGACTTGATACTTTTCAGAAAAACATACCAAGAAAATGAAATCGATCCCTGGAGTACGATCTTAACACACAGCTTGAATGATAAAAACTGAATAACTCTGCCTTTTTAGTAGTTAAATCATGATCATTAGGCTTATTACAGATAAGGCACTGCTGGGAAGATAATGTGGTCAAATCCAGAGGCATAAAGAGACTGCTGGGAAGAACCAAGCTGACACAGGAGAGCACAGATGAACCAGAGCCATTTCCCGAAAGGAAAGCCCCTGCTGGATTTCCCTGTCCCGATACCTGCGGTGGGGGAGTTTGCGTGGTGAGACTTCTTCGGCAGGTTGAAGATCTGTTCACCAGGGTCGGGGGGAGGGATTGCATCTTGCCCTTGCCGCGCTTCCACAGGATCATACTCCTTCCCATCGTAGTTAGCGTCATAGAATTTCTTAAACCACTGAATGAAATCCAGGTTGTCCTGGAAACGCCCTTTCACCAGCTTCTCCACTGGGATCACCTGCAATATAAAATCGCCGTGAGTCACGACTCCGTGTGTATGTAATGTATGTATGTATTTATTTACTTTTAAGATTTTATTTATTTATTTGAGAGAGTGAGAGAGAGCATTAGAGAGAGGGTCAGAGGGAGAAGCAGACTCCCTGTGGAGATGGGAGCCCAATGCGGGATTCGATCCAGGGACTCCATGATCATGACCTGAGCCAAAGGCAGTCGCTCAACCAACTGAGCCACCCAGGCGCCCACCCTGTGTGTATTTAACACAACTGAGGGGCTCCCTTTAACTGTTTCCGACATGTCTACGATTACGGACTACTGGTCTCCCCATAGCTTCTCAGCCAGCTATGTTCTAGAATTCACCTTCCCCCACCCCCATCATATCAAAGAAAAGTTAAAATGCTGTAAGCGGTTCTTTTGAATTATTTCATACTTCTAAACGAATGAGACGAAACAAGGAATATCCTTAGCTGTCAAGAGGGGCTGATCCTCTTTATCGTGTAGCTAATTACTCAAGCATCTCCCTGCAAAAATGGGCCTGGGATGTTGTGCTGTTTCAAGACTGATGGATTTTCCTTATTTCTTTCTAACACTTGGTCTAGCAGTGTTGGAATGAACTCCTGTAAGGATTATGGCTACCAGACAGTGTGAATAAGACTCACATCAATGCAAACATGCACTTATATAATGGTTGTAGGAAGCAAAACAAACTTCCCTGTTTGTTGTTGTTTTGTTTTTACACAATACAAAGAGACAAGCATTAAAAACAACTGCCTGTGGGGCCCCTGGGTGGCTCAATCAGTGAAGCATCCGACTCTTGATTTTGGCTCAGGTCACGATCTCGGGGTCATGGGATTGGCTACACAGGAGCACAGCTAACATGCCATGGAAGAGCATAAGGACAGAAATGGGGTCTGCTTGGGGGAGTCACTGAAGGCATTCTGCACTGTATTCACTTCGACTTCTGAGATAGATCTTGGCTTTTCATGGAGTAACTCTTCCTACTGGCAACCTAGATAGCCAATAGGTATTCCCTTTAGAGGTCGTACAGGCACTTTCAGAATTATGACGGGACGAAATGTGGGCTGACTGACTAGCTTTACTTCAGTGGGCAGCTATTTGAAGGAAAATGGAAAAAAAGGACTTAGTTATGCAAATTGTGCCATTACCAGGTTCTGACTTCCTCATTTCTGAGTGGGAATCCTAGCTGAATGTAGGCCATGAGAGCTACAAAGCTGGGGAGTGAGTCCAATCACTGGTACACACTTTAGACACAAACCCAGCATTCAAAGCACACGGTTTCCACCAAGTAATAATATGAGCAGAAGCCATATAAATTAAGTTTTCAGCAAGGCTTTGCCACCTCAAGAGCTGGATACTACGGATATCCTAAAATGGATCATCAGGACCACTTAAAAATAGAGAAAGACCTCAAATATCAAAGACCACTTTAAGGGGAAAAAAAACCACCTGAAGCATTTTAGGCCACACATTAAACTAAATTATTAGCAACGGATTTTTCCAAAATGTTTTTAATGAAGCTAAAACTGAAAAGAACTCAAGTACAGAGCAAAATAAAGAGAAACAGATTTTGGGAGGGGACCACATTTTTCGTGAAGACTCTTCCAGTGAGGGAGACTCGAATCTGGCTCTCTCTCTCTCCTCCCAAACTTCAGTGAAGGCTGCCCACACTGAGGAATTCCTTCCACACATGCCCTTAATAGTTGACTTTTTATTGTGGTAAATATTTTCATGTTTTCTGATTTATAACTTTTGCTAATGCCAATTAATGATTTTTAAGTGCCTTCTTAGGGAATACGACCCTTTAACATGCTACTATATTTTGTTTTCCGCCAAACATTAACATTTAGAACCAGTTTTAGAAGATGGTACTTCTACTACCTTAAGTGTGCCAAGTAGGCACTTACTTCTATTTACTTATTTTCACATTCCCTATCAAAATGGAAGTTCTGGGGAGCATAAGTTCAAAATCTGGGGTGGCAAGCAAATCTTCACACAGACACTTTCCACCTGCTGTTATACTCTGACAAACATTCACAGGGACCACGGCCTCTCCAAGGACCCTTGGGTGTAATCATAGCATTTTAAACTAAAGAGGCCAATAAAGGAGATCAAGGCCAATCTCCCTGCACCAGCATTTTATCTTCAACATTCTTAATAATGGCTCATCCACTCTCTCTGTATATGCTTCCACAAGAGGTAGATCTCCCTAATTTGTTGCATAGCTATTTATGAGTGTTTTTCTTTTTGATCTAGAAGCATGCATAGAGAAATAAACCTATGAGTGGGTATTTTACTTTTTGATCTACAAGCAGGTATAGAAAGGATATAGAAATGTATAGAAAAGTAATACTGCTAATAAGTAAGGGGAACCTATATAGCTCTGGTTTTTAATACATATGGAAGGAGCTAACTGGAAATTAAGCACAGCAAAGGACGAAGCTAAAAAGACCCCAAAGGGTTGAGCTGTTAGAGGTAAGTGTCTTGAAATAAAAATTCTGAGAAAACAAGAAGCAAAGATTTTAATGTTTGATAAAAACGCTTTGGTTTAGGAAGATATTAATTAAAGATATGTACAGTTTAGCAAACTTTTCTCTCTTCCTTTAACCTGTCTCTTGTAACAGTATTTACATTTTTCATTTCCATGGCCTAGTTACTGATACTATTGATGCCAAGAAAAGTTTTCTGTTTTTCCTCCATTTTTTTTCTCTTTCCCCTTATTCGAAATTCCTTTCTTCCCAAATTATTCCCTCTAAGAAATATATCCTAGATAAGGAATATGGATTATATATGTATTTGCATAACAGGAAGCATGCAGAGACTGACTGGACTTCAGCCATAGTCCTTTAGCTGTAAGTTTAGAGATTTCCTTAAATGAAAGCCTCCTACAAATATGGAAAGTGAGGGCGGATACTTTATGCTAGGCACAGGCCCCAAACTACTTTGACAACATCAAGATATATACCATTGATATGTCTTTGGATTTTTGCATTTTGCCACAAAAACAATTTTAAGGAAAGACCATGCATTTTACGGAGGTGTACGTTCGTTTCCTACCTTATCAACATTCATTCGCTTAAACGATGCTTGCAGAAGTTTAAAATTGTGAATATACTCATGCTCCAACTTCGCTTGAAATTTTACTTTCTTCAAACTAATGCAGCCCGGAAAGAGCATGTCCATGAACTGGCAATAGGCAGCTCCTGGAAAGAGAGGGAAAAAATGCTGATGTAAGTCTGACTGTAGCCAGGTGCGATGGGGACTGCTGGGCTGGAAGGAGGCCCCCAGCTGTGTGCCCCTCTCGGTGGGCGTGCGCCTCCCTCATTCACTCAGGATGGGCGCCAGCAGGGAAGGGCCCAGGCCCCTGGCAGCGCCTGCCGCTCTCCCCATTCCTAACCACTGTGGTATGGGACACCGGGTTCACCAGGGCATGCCTGCATTCACGAACAGTGCACAGAAATACTTAGTAGCCAAGGAAATCAGGGTAAGATTAATTCTTCTTAGCTTCTATCAGGAAAAAAAGAAACATTTTTTTCCTTCCGTCTAGATGCTCCTGCTCCAAGTCATCAAAATATACAGATGTAAGAGAAAAATAAAGTTTAAATACAAGAAAACCACAAAACTTCTCATGAAATGTGTAGCTTAAAAAGATACGCATGAAAATATAGATATGCCCAAGCTGTTTTATAGCCACCTTGCAAAATGACTGAAGTGAAACTGGACAACTCAACCATCTAATGTCAAAACCAGTTGTGTACTGATTTAATTCCAGGCCAGAGCAACGGGGTCCTATATTCACATGAAGGATGAAGACATGGAGACTCTGAAACTTACAGAAGTTGAGAGTCATGCTGTTTATGACTGAGGAATAAAAAGAACAAAGATGTTCAATGAGTCCCCTGAGGAAATGGTTCTAGAAAAAGGGATTAGTAAGTCTTTTATATACACACACACATATATATATGTACATATATAGGTATATATACATTTTTTTATGAAGAACTTTTACATCATGACAATTTCCACTAGCAAATCCCAGAGAGATCATGTTTACTGATTCATATCTTCTTAATAGTTAAGACTACAGGCATTTAGAAAGGAAATTCAAAGCCAGAGTGATTATTTTTCTTTTACAAGGAGGAAAAGAAACTGAGCAGCAAGAAGAGGAAAAAGCTGCCATTTCTGTGTTCTCTTTCCTTCTCCAGATCTCTTGGTCTGTTTCTATAATGTGCCAGTGACGGCCTTTCTGGAACACGAAAGGCTCCCCTTATCCTCTGGTATCAAGGTTTCTGTGAGAAACTCTTTATTCCATTCGGAAGATTCACTTTTACATTGGAAGAAGCCAACTCTGCTCTTGGGCCAGAGATACTAAACATCCTTTACTGAGACAGGAATTCAGGCTTGAACAAGGTGCCAGGGATCTAACAGCTGCCTCAACAGGAAATGGTGAGGCAGCTCACTGTTCGTAGGTAAGAGTAGAAAGCAATGAAATATAGACCACAGTAAATATCACCTCCAGAATCTTTGCATCTGTGAGGTTTCCCCTTGGATGCCAATACCCTGAGCACAAACTAGTATATTCCTACTCAAGCAAATGGGCTCTCTTAAAAACAAAATAAAACAAACACTGGAGGACGTAAGAGAAACATCGTGATCTTGGGGGGCATTCTTATAGTCATAATTCAATTATTCAGGCCTTCCTTTTGAAGTACCCCCACATGGAACAAATTCCAATAGCCATTTGAACATTATTTTTACAAGATATGGGGTGTCTAAACATAACTGTCTCATTACCCACTTTCTGAAGAGTTATTCTTACTTCTGTAATGTTTAGCATAGAAGATACTTATAAAGACCCAGATACCTATGTAGTCTTACAAACCAACCAACTCACTCACTCCCCAAATTTAAAAAGTAGTAACAGCTTTGGGAAAGAAAAGCAAACTTGAAATAGGGAGGAAAAAAGGAAAAACCATTTCAAGTTCATCTAAAGAGAACCACTATTAATGGTCTGGTATATACCATTCTATTTTTTTTTTTCTCTTTAATCTAACAGACTGATTCCCTTCTAAGTCATTAATGGTCTCTACTGACATTTTTAATGGCTGTCTGATTTCTTTTTATCATGCTAAGCAACTTTCCCAAACCAAGATTAGATAAATATTCACATATATTTTCTTCAAGTACTTTATGGTTTCAAGATTCACATTTACATTCTGAATTCATGTAGAATTTATTTTGGTCCGTATCATAAAGGATGGCTCTAATTTTAGTTACTCCAAATGTTAGTCGGAATCTGTCATTTTTGGCTTGCCAACATTTGGGCACCTTCCTGTCTGGGTTGATTCGACAGTGCCTTGCCTCCTACCACAGTACTAATGGCGAGAGGATATCCTTTTCCCACCCCGAGCAGTAAAGATGCAGGCCTGTGTCCTGGGCACCGCCTGGGTCTCAGAGTCTTAATAGTGACAGATATACACAGGGACTATTAGAATTTAGTCATGGTGGCATGAGTGGGATCTGGAGTCTTGTAGAATCCTGTGACAGCAGTGGCATCCTAGGCGAGTGGCACAAGGGAGGCTCTGTTCTCAGCTTCTGGCCTGATTTCTTATTGACTGAGCTACCAAATATGCTTCCTGTAAATTTGTCTCTGCTTAAGCTTGCCAGGATTATTTTTTGCTATTTTCAACGGCAAATGCCAACTGCTAAAGTCAGCTAGGTGTTGAACGTCATCATTTCATGAATAATCTGTATTTTTCCCCACTGAGGAAAAGCATTAGCTTTACTATATATTGCTTTCCTAATACATGCATTTAGGTCTCTTTCTAGACTTAAATTTATTTTGGTCTTGTCCCAGTGGTTAAGTTCATACTCTGTTAATCAAATACTATAATATATATAATTATCTGTAGAACAATTTCCCTTCTTTCTCAAAATTTGTCTTAAATTTTATCATGCATTTATTCTTGCCTTTCTATTTTTATATTTGTCATTCATGGCATATAGAAAATAGATTTTCTTTAAAAAAGTAGTCATTTACTAAATATCAGCTCTGAGATATAACTCACATATCAAAGTTCAACTTTTTAAAGTACAGCTGACCCTTCAATAACATGGGTGCTAGGCGTGTTACTTTTGACTTCCAAAAAATTAAACTACCAATAGTCTACTGTTGACTAGAAGCCTTACTGATAACAGCCAACATGTTTTGTATGTTTACATGTATTCTATCCAAATACTGTCTTCTTATAATAAAGCAAGCTAGAGAAAATGTTAAGAAAATCACAGGAGAGAAAATCACAGGAGAAACTACATTTATGATACTGTACTGTACTTATCTTTAAAAAATCTACATATAAATGGAAATGTGCAATTCAAACCCATGTTGTTCAAGGGTCAATTGTATATAATTCTGTGGCGTTGAAGGTATTCACAGAATCGTGCATCCATCGCTGCTATCTAATTCCAGAAGGTTTTCATTATCACCAAAATAAACTTCATACCCATTAGCAGTCACTCTCTCCCCTCCCTCGGATCCTGGTAACCAACCACACTAACCTATTTTCTGTCTCTATGGGTCTGCCTATTCCAGACATTTCATATAAATGAATCATAAAATATGTGGCCTTTGTGCCTGGTTTAACTTAGCAAAATCTTCTCAAGGTTCATCCATACTGTAGTGTGTATCAGAACTTTATATTCCATTCTATGCCTTAATAATATTCTATTGCGTGCATATACCACATTTTATTGATTTACTTATCAGCTGATGAACGTTTGGGTTTTTACTTTTGGGCTATTTTGAGCAAGGCTACTATGAACTCTCATGTACAAGATTTTGTGTAGACTTAAGTTTTCAATTCTCTTAGGATACAGTACACCTCTCTCTCTATTTAACATCTGAGGAATGCCAAACTGTTTTCTATTTTATACTCCCACGAGCAATGTATGAAGTTTCCAGTTTCTCCACATTTTCACCAATCATAATCGTCTTTTTGATTCTAGTCATCCTAGTTGGTGTAAATTTTTACTTGATTTCCCTAAAAACAAATAATGTTAAACATCTTTTTCATATGCTTTTTGGCCATTTATAGATCTTCTGTGGAGAAAAAGATTTGTTACACAACTTGCAAGATTTTTTTACACAAATGCTTTGCCCATTTATAAAATGGGTTATTTTCCTTTTATTGGTGAAAGTTTTTTCTACATTTTAGGAGCAAGTGTCTTACCAGGTATCTAATTTGCAAATACTTCCTCCTGTTCTGTGGATTGTCTTTTTACTTTCTTGATAGCATCTTTTGAAGCAGACACATTTTTCATTTTTTTTTTTAAGATTTTATTATTTATGAGAGAGAGAGCAAGTATGCAAGCAGGGTAGGAGGATAGGAAGAGAAGATTCCCAAGCAGACTCCTCACTGAGCACGGAGCCCAACATGGGACTCAACCCCACAGCCGTGAGATCATGAAATCAAGAGCTAGATGCCTGACCAACGGAGCCACCCAGGCGCGCAACACACACTTTTTCTTTTGATGAAGTACAACTTTTTTTGGGGGGGGGTGTCACCTGAGCTTTTGTCATTTCTAACAAACCACTGCCTAATCCAAGACTGTAATGATTTACACCTACATTTTCTTCTAAAAGCTGTATAGTTTTAGTTCATACATTTTAGGTCAATGATCCATTTTGAATTACTTCTTGTATATATAGGTGTAATGTTTGGGTCTAACTTCATAATTTTCCATGTTACCAGTTGTCCTGGCACCATTTGTTGAAAGACTACTTTCTTTCTTTCTTTTTTTTAAGATTTTATTTATTTATTTATTTGACAGAGAGAGAGATTACAAGTAGGCAAGAGGTAGGCAGAGAGAGGAGGAAGCAGGCTCCCTGCTAAAAAGGGAGCCCGATGCAGGCCTCGATCCCAGGACCCTGAGATCATGACCTGAGCTGAAGGCAGAGGCTTTAACCCACTGAGCCACCCAGGTGCCCGAAAAGACTACTTTCAATTGTCTTGGCACTGTGGTTGAAAATCAATTAGCTACCAATGTATGGGTCTATTTGGGGGCTCTTAATTCTATTTATATGTCTACCCTTATGCAGAAATAGTCTTGATTACTGTTGCTTTTTAGTCAATTTTGAAATCAAAAGCAGAAGTCCTCCAACTTTGTTTTTCCTTTCCAAACAGGTATTCTGATTTCCTTGCAATTCCATATTTTAGGATCAGCTCATCAATTTCTGTAAAAAGGCAGCTAAGATTTTGATAGGGATTGGACTGAATCTAGAGATTTGGAAAATATTACCATCTTAATAATAGTCTTCCAATCCACGAACATGGGATATCTTTCTACTTAATTTCTTTCAGGGATGTTTTCTAGTTTTTGGTATATAAGCCTTCCACTTTTAAATTTTATCTTTTCTAAATGCTGTTGTAAGGATCTATGAGAAACTTGGAGCTAACATCATACTCAGTGGTAAAGAGCTGGATGCTTCACCCCTCCCCCCCAAGACTAGACAACGATGTTCACTGTCAGCACTTTTTTAACATTGTATTAAAGGTTCAAGTCATAGCAACTGGGCAAGAAAATTAAACTTTCAGTTTAGAAAGAAAATAGAATTGTCTCTGTTTATGGATATCATGATCTTGTATGGGGAAAAAAATGCTAAGCACCAACAAGAAACTATTATAACTGAAAAATGAGTTAAGCAAGGTTGCAGAATATACAAGATCAATACCCAAAAATCAATTGTATTTCTGTATATTAACAATTAACAATCCAAAAACAGAATTAAGAATACAATTCTGCATACAATCCATTTTATCTAGGCTATTTGGTTTTTAAACATTCATTTTCTACTTCGTGAGTTCTAATAAATTCATAGTTGTTTCCCTTCAGCTTCCTAGAGACAAATAATACATAAAATAATACATAACATATTTTTATGTGTGCATGTATGCTTATATATACACACTTTTTTTCTTTAGTGAGAATATATCCTGTTCTCCCTTCAAGTCTGTTATTGGCCACTGATTTCTGATATTATGGAAATATTTTTCTGAGTTTTTCCAACACCTGAATCAGGAAAGGATCCTGACACCTACCTTTTCAGCAACCATGGAGACAATAAAAATGTTTTCTCCTCTGATCTATTAACTGATCAATCACATTCTAGATTTCCTAAAGTTGAATCATCTTTGGATTCCTGGTCTAAGTCCCACGTGGGGATGTTTACTAAGCTTTTATTACAGTGCTGGTTTAGATTCACAAAAGCTTTATGATTTTTGCACCTATACTCATGAGACTGTCTGAAACTTTGTGTGCTTTTGTACTGTTTATGATTTTTTAAGTTTAAAAAATATGTTGGGAACATCTTCCTATTTTTGAAGGTCTAAAAGCTTGTGCACTAAATTAAAAGAAATGTTTTTATTAGACTGCCAATGGTACAGTATACCCTCAGCTTTCCCCACCTCTACGCTTTCTTTCAGAAACACATGAGCATCAAACAAGCAGAGTCTTTTTTATCCAACAAGCAATGTAGAAAGAATAGATCATATTAGCATCTCCAGTAAATGGTACATTATATGGTCATTTAAGGTATTCTATCATTGGTCATATTTTCTAGAGTAAAGGAACCCCTGAAAATTTTAAAGAAACAGCTTATTGGCTTTGGAAACTATGCTTAAGATTTGTTGTAACTGCCCCTGGGTATGTCCATCTGGCTATTTCCAACATCCAGTTCCCCAAATCTGTAGTGCCCAAGAGACACTATGAAAAGAATACTTTGAAGTTAATCATTGCTACTAAGAACATGGTCAAGACTTCCTGTTGGGGCAGGAAACTATAACCACGGCATAACTTGAACAAAGCTGCTATATTCTGGTATCTCTCAATGGCGACCCTCCAGCTGTGCTCTACATGGCATCCCGTCTCACCTTCTCACTGAGGTCATGGCTCCAACTACCCTTAGTCTCTCCTGCAGTGTCAATTTCTCTATGCTCTAGTACCATGTGACTTTATTTGAAGTGACTCTCCATCATGTCATCCCATTTTAGGGCTATTTTATTAATTCTTATATCGGTCTGTGGTTTCCCTTCCCCTCACTGCAATATAAGTTGCAAGAGCGCTAACACTTCATCTGTCTAGCTTCCTTCTGTACACAAGCATTTAATACAGTACCTGGTACGGGGTGGCCTTTAATACCTGGCCAACAAATCAAGGTTTACAGGTTGTAGCAGTTCAGTGCCAACAAGGGCTGGCTGATAGTAAAATTCTAATGTTACCAAAGTCCCGAATAAGAGTACAGCAAGAGTTGCTGTATATTTTAAGAACTGACAGGGTAAAAATTAACAAGCAGTCTAAACTAAGAACCATCCTGGAAGCTAAGTTTGCAGAAAGGTGAAAGATAAGCCTCAAAAGGCTAAATATAATACACTCTGGTAAAAGCAATCCAAATTGTAGGATGTTGTGCTTATTAACAAGATTATGGGGGGCCACGCTGAGCCCATGAACTCAAGGTATTCTGCAGTCGTGAAGGTCAACAAGTTTTGAAAATGATTAGGAAGCAGAAAAAAGGAAAATATTCTTTGTAGAGTGCCATGCTATGCCGTACCTACAGACTTTAAGAATGGTTTCAGTTGTTAAACATTATAAGTGCAGCTAAAAAGTTTGGAGACAGGATCCAAAATGACTAGGAGAAGCATTGTATGAAGGCAAAACTAAAAAATGAATTCTTATACTAAAAAAGAGTCAAGGATATAGGATTTAAGTCTATGGAGTCATGAAAAACATGAGAAGATAGTATCATTTCTACCAGATTCTAGGACTTGACATTACATTAATATCAGGATAAACTGACATTTTTTTTTTTAAAGATTTTATTTATTTATTTGACACAGAGAGAGAGATTACAAGTAGGCAGAGAGGCAGGCAGAGACAGGGAGAGGAGGAAGCAGGCTCCCCGCTGAGCAGAGAGCCCGATGCGGGCCTTGATCCCAGGACACTGAGATCATGACCTGAGCCGAAAGCAGAGGCTTTAACCCACTGAGCCACCCAGGCGCCCTAAACTGACATTTTTAAAGGGAAATGTCCAGATAACAAAAAAGGAAATATTAGTTTATAGATAATGCTAAGAGGTAAGAAATGAAAATACCCATATTGATGTAAAATCTGTTAAAGCTTTCACGTCTATTTTTAACATCTGGAACCTCACCGGGATATTTTCATCACCACCACCCTATTTTACAGATTTGGGAACAAGGTTCAGAAAGTCATCCAGCTAATAAAAATAACAGAAGTGGAATTTATGCTCTGATCTGAACTTCAATTTCCTACATATTTCCTCTTCTCATATACTGCTTCTATGAAATGACAACTGAAAATTCAAAGTTCAGAAAATTTTCTAGACTATAATTCAGTAAGAAGTCACAAAATAAACTCCAAGAGACCATATGAACCTTTCAGACTGATGTCAGGGGAGGAGCACCAGCAATAACTTTCCTCTTCATAGGACAATCTTGGGCTGGATAGATAGTTCGTTTGTTACTGTGTCATGATTTTGAATTTCAGTATACATATACACATAAGAATTTAGCTTTATATATTTATATAATGTATATATAAAAAGGTAATACATATATATTGTTGTTGTCAAAATCTCCTAGCACTTTCCCAGAAATGTGACATCATCTGTGGTGGAGACATTAAGCTATATTGGGTTTTGCCACAAAGAGCTACTCAAATTGCCCATCTGATGTTCTCATAGGCCAAGGAACTATTGTACAGAAATGTCTGTATCACTGGATTCAATTACAACTTTCTACCGTCTTAGATGGTACTGATGAAGGGTCCGAAGAATGACCACCTTAATTCGCTGAACATATCCACACAATTATATCCTTCTTTATTGGTAAATGATTTGTGGCAAAGCTGCTTCTCTCAAGCTAGTATCAAACAGGACCAGGAAGTGGGCAGAGGAGGATAGAGAACTGAATTTTTGGTCCTTGGATCTAAGCCTTAATCATCCCAAAGGGACTGTGACATGTCATCATACCTTTCTAAGCCAGCAGTATTCCTATCTGCAGAACGTCAGGTTTGGATACATCTCCAAGCTCTAAAATTAGATGATTCTCTAATTCTCTGCCACCAACTTCTCTTTTCAAGGATACTTGATATTTCTGCTAATCAGGAGACAATAATGCTTCGTTCTCATATGACTAAGACTTTTGCCAGTGCTCTTGCTTCTAGCCATTACCATCTCTTGTTGTAGTTGCAGAAGAGACACCAGGGACATGGCTGCGTCTGGAGTCATGCTCCCGGGGGTGGGGGTGGGGGAGCACCATGCCCCTTCTGGATTACAGCTCTCCCATGTATTCCTCCTTGAGCTCCTGACATTTACATACTCAGCAACAGAACTGCATGTTCTGTCACCTTCAACAGTTGAATTAGTAAAGATCTTTCCTATTGGAATATTGTTTTACACAATAATCAGCATCATTCCAGCTCTATTTTTGCATTCGGCCCTGTCGTTCCTTGATCTGGTGTGACTGCAGAACCACGTCTGTAACTGAAGCTCTCACCTCCAGCTGAAGGCAGTATTCTATTGCCCTTTGGGAAATCGGGGCTTCTTAACAAGAGAAATGAAGCTGCAAAACACAGGGTCACAGATTTCCAGGACATCAGCAGAACTCTCCCTACCTACACAAATTGCAAGGCTTCAAGAGCTTAATGGCAACTGTGAAATAATGCCTTGAAACATTAACATCTTAAAGGAATTTAAAAATCCTCAAGTTCAGCTGCATCTTCCTAGTCCAACAAAAATACGATTAAGTTAGTAGTAGCTCTGTTTTTGTTTTTACGGGCATCTCCCACATTCCTGGCATGAACAGCAGCTTGCCAGCTTCAGTTACCACGGTATTATTTCACGCCGTTAGAGTGAACTTAGGACGACACACTCTATTTCACCTGCCCCGAGTCATAAGTGCAAAAATAAAGATCCGGGGCGCAGAAATCTAGCTTCCACCAAGCTTATTTCCTGGAATTCCCACGGTCCTCCACTCAGCTTCCTGCTCCTTCCCACTGTTTGGAGTTAGGTCGAGCCTTTTATTCATATTTTAAACAAGTCCCAAAGACAAGTAACTTTCAAACTGATTTCATAAAGAGGAAAAGGAGTAATAACCAGCAGGAAGACTTCAACTCCCGCAGACGTAGACAGAGCAGGCTTATATGAATTGTGCAGGGTGCTGAAAAGCACCCCATCCTTTCCCTTTTCCACATAAAGAGTAAGCTGTCAAAGGACATTTTCATCTCCTCCCTTACAGAGAAAGAAATGTGCCAGCAATCACTATTCAGGCAGATGGATTTTCAAGAGTATCAGCAGATATATTACAAGGCCTTGCCAAACCATGTGGTTGGGCTCTCATTTGATATGTACACTCAGGTTTTTACTAATTCAGAGGATATAAAACCTTTTGAAGCATCTTATAACTTCTAATTATGAAATAAGTAATAGAAAGGACAAGTGGAACATAGAAATATCATCAGTAATATTTCTATGGCAACAGATGAACTATACTTACGATGGTGAGCATTTCATAACGTTTATAACTGTTGGTCACTATGTTGTATACCTGAAACTAATACTGTAGAGTTCAATAAAAATATAAAATTAAAATCGTGTAAGTCTGCAGCAAATTGCAGTTAAAGGCACTAACATTCTGTGCTTATAACCTGCCTTTAAGAAGCAAGAATACTACTCATCTGAATTTTTATTAAAGATTTATTTTAGAAAGAGTGTGTGAGCAGGGGGAGAGGGAGAGAGAGAATCTTAAGCGGACTTCCTGCTGAGCGCAGAGCCTGACGTGGGGCTCCATTTCATGACCCTGGGATCATGACCTGAGCCAAAAGCAACAGTAAAACGTTTAACTGACTGAGACCCTCAGGCACCCCATGAAGCAAGAATACTTTTAAAAAGGTAATGTTACCTTTAAATTGGGTTTTTACTAAGAAAATTGCAGAGCAGTGTTAAAAGTGAGATCTGCCATTAAGAAAAAACTGATCAGATATTAAGATTAGTGTACTGAGTTGATTTAAAAATGCTTCCAAAAAATCATGGAATAAAGAATATTTTTCAAAAGGAATGTCAGTGTAGCGAAAATTTACATAAAATAGCCCTTAAGATTTAGGTATCAGTATTCTTAGATAATAGGTAAATTTTAGAGCAATAATTAGAGATTATAATGGATAGAAATCTATAATACACAGAAGAGAATTTATATTTTACAAGTGATATTTGTGAAAATTTTTGTAGAAACTTTTGTAACTCTCAGTTGAAAACAAGAATATAAAGACACTGAAGTATAACTGGACTACTTCTAGTTGTTTTGTTTTTTTTCCCCCAACTAAAGGGCAAATAAACCTATAACTTGTCACTTCTATTTTAATGCTTTTAGGAAAAAATACAAAATTTCAAATCTGCCTACTGATACAGAAAAAGATTCAGCCAATTAAAGGAAGTAGGAGGTGAAGAACTATCTTGTTGGTCTGAAACACTTCTTTTTCAGGGGTGCCTGGGTTGGCTCAGTCTGTTAAGCATCCCACTCCTGATTTCGGCTCAGGTCATGATCTCCGGGTCGTGAGATCGAGCCCAGTCGTGGGCTCCATGCTTGGCTTGGAGTCTGCTTGAGGATTCTCTTCCTCTCCTCCTGCCTCTGCTTCTCCCCATCTTGCATGCACCCATGTATGTGCTCTCTAAAATAAATAAATCTTAAAAAAAACCTTCTTTTTGTCTGCTAATTGACAATACAGTGAGGGGAGCCTGGTTTCACTTCTAGCTTCTAATGCCAGTGATTTCCTTTAGGGTAATGGGCTCAAATTTTACCACAACAAGATGTTTGACCTATCCAGCTTCATACAGAAAGATCTGGCTTCTACAAGGGCATCAGGAATGAAGGAAGTAGAAGCACTTGGAGCACAGGCAGGCGTGGCGTGCAGGACAAAAGGTCACTGGCTTCCAGAGAGTCTGATACCGAAACTGGCAGCGAGATGTCCCAAAGGCTTGACTCCCAGAATAGAGCTAAAGTTAGAATTTGGCATTCCAGAAAGAGGAGAAAAGGAAGCACAAAAAGCCTTTCTTACAAATGAAAAACAAGTTAGAAAGGTACATACGAAGTCCAATCTGAAGGGGTCAGTTTTATTATGGCTATCAAAACCAACTTCTGTAAAGTTGTGACATCAAGGGACAAAGTCTCTATGTTTGCATTTGGTGTTTTCACATTGTTTTGTATTACCTCCTCTACTTTGATGGACAATTTTTTTTAGTGTTGAAATTACATGACTAGGTAAAAAGGGAGTATTTTCATCACAAAAAGCTTAAGGAGGTGGCAAGATCCTGAAAAAAAAAATGGATTTTGTTTCTAATTTGTTGGTTATGCTAAAGAAATGTCTGTCTGTGGGAGACATAGAGGGATGTCCCTTTATTAATCAATGAAAAACCCATAAACCACCAATACTTACTGAGAAATTGGGTTTTACTTAAAGAACTTAGTTTTGAGAGCTCAGAGAAATAGGAAAATCAGCAAACACATAAAACTAGAAGTACTAATCAAGGATATGGCAGAGACATATAAATCTAAAGGCATTAAATGTTCAACATTCTGCCCAAGAAAATGCCAAGAAAGAGTAAGCAATATTCTCAAACTGATTAACTCAAGTTCAACTTGCATGGTCATTTCTGCTCCTCAAGGAGCTTAATAACCCCTGATGTTGAGATTTTAAGTACTCAATGACCTTAAGACTGTAGAACTCTGAACTTTGAGAATAGGAAGAACTCACATCTGGAAGAAAAAGAGGAAGCTGGCATTGGAGATGGCCCTCAAAGAAGGCATTCCAAGCCTTCCAAGATGATTCAGGGCAAATGTAGGTAGGGTAAGGGCAGAGGGTCATGGGGGTAGATGCTGGAAAGACTGGTTGCAGCAACTGCTCAAAGCTTCAAAAGCCAAGAAGAGAAGCAACTTAATTTGGTTATTTGCTTATTAATAAATATACTTATTTCTGGGCACAAGTGTCTTTACAGAAAAATGCCTAAAGTATGCCATTTTTAAAAAAGATTTGCTCTTTTGAGAGACAGAAAATATGAGCCTGAAAGTGGGGGGAAGGGCAGAGGAAGAGAATCTCAAGCAGACTCCCTGCTGAGCACAGACACCCCCCCCCACCAATGTAGGGGCTTGATCCCAAGACCCTAAGATCATGACCTGAGCTGAAATCATGAGTCAGAAGCTTAACCAATTGAACCACCCAGGTGCCCCTAAAGTACACCATTTTTTTTTTTTTAAGATTTTATTTATTTGACAGAGACACAGCAAGAGAAGGAACACAAGCAGGGGGAGTGAGAGAGGGAGAAGCAGGCTTCCTGCTGAGCAGGGAGCCTGATGCGGGGCTAGATCCCAGCACCCTGGAATCATGACCTGAGCCAAAGGCAGATGCTCAACGACTGAGCCACCTAGGCGCCCCTAAAGTACACCATGTTGACGCTCCAATTTTTAGGACATATCTATTTTAAGGGAAAATGAGATTAATGGCAAGCGACCCAAAGCCTATGCACTCCTCCCAATTTCTCAAGGAATGTCTACCGAATCATTGCCCGTATCACTTCTAGCAACAGTCCGTGCTAGGCCACTACGTGAACTCTTGGTATCCTAGCGGACAAAGAAACTCTTCATATAGTACAAGATGTAGTGGTATGAGTTGACCAGAACAAACCCACAGTCCACTTCTACGCAATGGACCACTCTCTATAGCTGATATTTTTGTGGCTGAGGTCACTGTCCCTGGGACTGGGGGCTCTTCTAGATCCACATTACTTCACTTGTTCTCCAAGGCTTACAGGTGACAGCTCCTTACTTATCACCACTCCCCCTCAAATGCAGTCCACCAGCTCTCACCAATGCCAGCAACACCCTCTACTTGCCAGAAGTGAAGCATTCCCTTCCCCACAGCTCCTGGAGAAGAGGTCTGGGGGCCAGAGAAAGCCCAGAAGGCCAGGGGTGATATCAAAAGAAGCCCGCAACACTTTTGGAAGAACCACCATTTAACATGCACGCAGACTGGGAGATGTAAGAGAATATTCTTCTATAATGAATTGTTTTCTTTATATTTTCCAGGTTAATCCCAGAACATACTGCTTTTCTAAGCACGATTCTAGTACTAGGAGAAATCTAAATTAGTATGAGGACTGTATGAGTATTTACTTCAGGGATTCAATTATATGACCATAGGGGAAATGGGAAAAAAAAGGAATTAAAAAAAAGGAATTTTTTAAAACATTAAACACAATTACATATAATTTTAGAGTTGACATACAAATTTTCATTAAAATGTGCCTCCTTATTCACTTTCCTAAAGTTCTTCTATGAATTGTCATACAATGTAATTCAGAAGAAATAGAAGTGGTGAATGATCCTCTTACAGAGGACAGAAACTGCAGGAAATTGTGTTGGCATGAGTTTCCCACTTACATGCTTCTTATTGTCAAATAATTTGGCCATAAAAGCTTATGAGTGTTAATACTTGGGCAAGATCAAACCTTTGGAAGGGAGGGAATAAATGCAGAGGGGTAATTTGCAATCTGTCTGAATTACGTAATGGTTACAGGGTGGAAAAAACCCAACCTGCACAGCCATGGTGTAGAGTTGCCAAGCAATTCAATTATTTCTTCCAGGTATGCGATTCTGACATGCCTAAGCATTTGACAGCGACTTTTGATGCTTTTTTTATAGTGTCTACATGGCTGATAAACTGTACATTTAAGAACATAATTCAGGGGAAAAAAAGTACTTTCCATTGAAGAACAGGAAAATTTGAAGCTACTTGGCTTGATTTTTTTTTTAAAGATTTTATTTTTACTTACTTGACAGAGAGAGAGTGCACAAGCAGTGTGAGCTGCAGGCAGAGAGAGAGGGAGAAGCAGACTCCCCGGTGAGCAAGGAGTCCGAGGCGGGGCTCGATCCCAGGAATCTGGGATCATGACCGGAGCCAAAGGCAGTTGCTCAACCAAGGAAGCCACCCATGTGCCTGGATTTTTTTTTTTTTTTTTAAAGTAGGAGCCCAGCATGGGGCCTAAAGTCATGACCCTGAGATCAAGACCTGAGCTGATATCAAGAGTTGGAGCTTAACTGTCTGAGCCACCCAGGCACCCCACTGGCTTGATCTTCGTAATTGTGGGAAAACTGGACGGCCCGCTAATGTTTCAGATATTCGCATGCACAACGTGCCCATTAGTGTTAGAGGCCATCTAAATGGGGAGACCAGCTGGATGTCTACTTTCGTCCAGGGACCATGTCCCACGTATGCTTTGTACTCAGTCAGGGAAGCCAGAGGAAAAGGAACCCGAATGATCTGGATCCAAGTACCAAGGAGAACTTTAGTAGTAAAGGAAAGAACAGGTGTCCACTGGGTATGATCTGTTTTTATGTAACTGTATCCCCAGACCCTAGCCCATCACCGGACATAGAGTAGGCCCTCAATAAGTATCTGCTGACTTCAGGGACACAAAGCTGTATTTTACAACACCAAAAGGACATCTAAATGGTACCTTCACTCAAAATCTCCATCTTCCTCTTCTTGGCCTGAATCTTAATTTAACCACATTAAAAAAAACTTAGTTTGAATAGCATTTCAATTAAATTAGGCTTCATAAATATTTATTCACCATCCACTAAACCTGCATGGCTATTTGGCCAAAGACCCAAATAAGGCTAACACAAGAGCCTTTTCTACACTAAAATAATCTTTCTTTGAATACTACAGCATTTATTTGAAACATTACTGTCCCTCTTCTGTTGCCTTGAATCTTAATATATGTCCCAGTCTTATGCGCACACGTACACGCATAAAACACTGCATCATCTTCTCTCTGCCTTCAGCAAAACTTTTTCTGCCTAAAATGTTCTTTTGATACTTTTTACACCTGAATAAATTCTCATTTTTTAAAGGTTAGTCCAAATAGCACTTCCTCTATGAAGTTTTTCTGTTCTTCGTATAGAATTAACTATTTCAGTATAATGGGTATGGAGGCCCAGAAGTGGGTTGACTTGTATTTTATTAGCTGTCTCTCTCCTAGTTGATTGGTAACTCCTTTGAGACCGGAGGTGGTATGCAACCCACCTCTCTACTGTGTTGGCACAGTATCTATTACAGCCATTACACAGCTCCAGAGTTTCTATCTGGCTGGAGTTGGGAAGCAGATATTGGAATGAGGGTACAGAACTGGATGGGAAATGGGTGAACTCTTTAATACTGCACTAGCATGTACCTTCACAGAAGGCTAAGAAAAGCAACTTTTCACGCTGAAGGGGTTGTATAGGGACCAAGAGAGGTCTTGGCATAGCTATGGCCACTGGGTTTACCAAACTGAAAGAAACATCGGGAAAACAGTGATACCTTGATACCCTTTGGGGTGGACCAGACTTGTAACAAAATTATTTTAGAAGATGTTCTTTTTCCTCAAGAGCACATAAAGGAGGAAATGAGGGTATAAAGTCCTCTCAGACACAAGCTTGTTAAAAGCAAGCCTGGATTCAACATGAGGAAAGGGCTACATTCTTGAGATTTAAACAGTGGCCAGGAATCATTCTGAGACGGCTGAACAGCTCTTCCAAGAGGGTGGGGGGTGGGGTGAAATCTCAGAGCCACCTTGTCTTGCTTGGAGGAAAAGCATTCAGAGCAGGAGAGGGAACAAAAGGAAGAGGCAGAGAAGAAAGGCTCTTTCTCTATGCCGTCCTCACAATAAGTAGAGCAGGGGAAAATCACTCTAAGACTGGGAGCAAGTGCCTGTGTGTTTCTCCTAGTGTCTCATCACCTTTCCTACGAGAGGCCTTGATGAGACCACTGGGTCACGCCCTTGTCATCAAAAGAATGACCAGATACATCTCATTTCTTCAAGTAGTAATGTAAAGGATGAGAATACAGACTTCTAACTCCTCCTCCTCTAACATCCTGGAAATGTTCAGTGGGCTCCCGATTAATGGATATGGAAAAAAATCAAACACACACGTGCACACAGGGAGCCGTCTAGCACACCCACAGCTGCCACACATTCAGCAAGGAGGGCGTAAGGTTGTGACCCAAGGAGACACCAGTTCTACCGTCAGCCATGAACATTTGGCTTCCCTGAGCTTTTATCCTCTTGTATAAAATACAGATTAAAAATTCCTAGTCTTCCATACAGGGCTGTTATAAGAATTAAAGTAAATACACATAAAAGCAAAATGAAAATGGTAAAGAGCAATAAATAAAAGCTGAGGCCTTATGACATCATTTTTATGCCCCTCAAGTATAAAACCATGTATTATGTGCCTGGTTAAAATAATCAGAGTTGTAAGAATGAACAGGATTGAACTGGATTGTTTCAGATATGAAATATGAATCTCCAAAATGCATGTTTTAGATTCAAAGGGCAAAGAACCAAAGAACAAAAAGAGGTCCTTGGTCTCCCACTAGCAAAGAAAGGCTATGAACACATTCCTGAGATCCTCCAGTTTATCTACTGAAAAACATCCGAGGGCTTCTCCAGGCCTGAAGTCTTTCCCCAGATAAACACATGAGGTGCTTAAGTAATCACAAGTTCATTTATGAAAGGAAATGGCTATTTTTCCCCAATTTTACACTCTTCCTGTTAAAGTCTTTAGATGATTTAAACTGAAAAGGGAAAGAAAAAGCAATGTGAATACCAAATAATGTTTTATAAGGAACAAATCCATCTTGTAAAGTAAATGACAGCTTTAGAAAAGTCAAAACAACTCAATATATTGGAACACGCTTTCCCCCCCCCTTAAGATACTTGTTTTTATCGATCTTGGTGAATAATTTCAAAATAAACATATATGTTGTAAATGTAAGCATCTTATAAAAGAGAAAATGAGAGAAGGCACTCTAAAAGTTTCTGAAATTAGAATTATAAATGACAAATGAGTCTCAAAATCCACCATGTCCTTGAGCTCCAGCCTGATGTTTCCCCAACTCTTCACCAAGACTCCTGGGACCATGGAGTCAAGACTCCAGGCAGCAAAGCTAGTGGAGTCAATGCTAGGGCTTCTGGAGTGCATTCCTTGTCTCGGCCCTATACTTCCACCGCTTTGAACCTCATCACCTGGACCCACCACAGTGCCACAGTGCTCATCTCGGGACCCATAACCATGGGCCCATTCACGGTTTTTGAGCCAGCAAAACTCAGCAGAGTCTTGCTATAGATTAGAAGAAAAAAGAACCTGAGTCCAAAAAATTGTGTGATAATGGGTTTCAGAATTGGTGATATACTTAGAACCCTGAAGATGGCATTCACTTGTGACATTTGTGAATTTTCCCAGATAAGGGAAAATAACTAAAGTCTAGAATTTAAGGGATTGCTTTGTACAAATTCATATAATTACCAGTTTTTGTGATTTTATTGAGAATTATCAAAGGTATTAATTTGAGTTTTTAATAACATGTCATTAATTAGCTTTGTTTCTGTTAAGGTACTATATTTAGTTCACTGTGATTACATGTTCCTTGATTTTTTTTTTAAGTATAAATACTGCCAGTCTTCAATAAAATAATCACACTCTAGGTGATATATTTTCCTAGCCTATCTCCCCTATTTTATGGTGTTCATCATTACCTATGAGGGACTCCAGTAGAAATGAATAAGAACAGAGAGGACACATCTATAGATGTATACCTGGGAAAATATTAATGGAGTCACATGACCCTTAGCTAGTTAGGGACCTGAGCAGTTATCACTGAGGACTGGCTTTATGGAATGTAAGACATTTGTTGTGGGGTGCCTGGCCGCTCAGTTGGAAGGCACGCAACACTTGATCTCGGGATCAGGAGTTCGAGATTACTTAAATATACAGAACTTAAGAATATATTTGTTGCATTTCTCACAAAGAAATGAGCAATTCTATGGTTTCCCGAGAATATCCTATGTATGCATAGTTGCTTCAAATAGAGTAAAATCAATTTTCACATACTCATATGATGAGATCATGAGGAAAAACTGTATTTCTCTTACAGACAACATGCTTCATGTATTTCAGGCCTATACTTAATAAAACATATACTTTCTTACATACTGGTCACCTCATCTGACTCAAGAGGGAGGATTTCTAAGGTCTTTCCCAAGCTCCGGCCATTCTAAGTCATCCAGGCAGCACCCACCCAACTCCCAAAGAACCCGAAGGAAGGTCCTCCTCTGCAGACAACCCATGACCACCACCGCCCCCCCTTTGTATACCTAAAGCTCTTCCAAAGCAGCCCTTAACCACAGTGTGGTCTCTAGTCTTTTGCAAGGACAGAACCATGCTGTACGGAGCTCCTAGAGGACAATGACCATGTCTTTTTTAAAATTTTATTTTAAGTTCAATTAACATATAGTGCATTATTAATCTGAGATACAGTTCAGTGATTCATTGGTTATATATAATACCCAGTCCTCATTACATCATGTGTCCTCCTTAATGTCCATCACCTAATTACCCCCTCCCCCCACCTTCCCTCCAGCAACCCTCAGTTTGTTTGCTCGAGTTAGAGGAGTCTTATGGTTTGTCTCCTTCTCTGATTTTGTCTTATTTTATTTTTCCCTCCCTTCCCCTATGATCTTTTTTTTGTTTCTTCAATTCCACATACCAGTGGAATCATACTGTAATTGTCTTTCTCTGATTGATTTATATTTTATTTATCTGCGTTCCCAGGGCCCAGCCCAAGGAAAGGCTCAAAACATGTGTGCCAAATAAAACTAAATTGATTATCAGAACTGAATACAGTAACGAACTGGAGAAAGATGTGGCTGATTGCTTTCAAAGATGTATAACTATCCATATACATAAAAGACAATTTTACATGAGCAGTTTGATCAATGAAGTGAATACATACACGCTTTTTCCCACTAGGGTATTGAGCATTACAAAATGCAGTAAACAAAAAACCCAACAGAAACAAAAGCACCAACTTATGTTTACTTTCAGTATTGCACAACAAAGGAACAGTCAACAAAACTAAAAGGCAACCTACCTACCATGGGAGAAGATATCTTCAAATGTCTTATCAGATAAAGGGCTAGTGTCCAAAATCTATAAAGAACTTACCAAACTCAACACCCAAAAAACAAACAATCCAGTCAAGAAATGGGCAGAAGACATGAACAGACATTTCTCTAAAGAAGACGTCCAAATGGCCAACAGATACATGAAAAATGCTCAACATCACTCAGCATCAGGGGAATACAAATCAAAACCACAATGAGATACCACCTCACACCAGTCAGAATGGCTAAAATTAACAAGTCAGGAAACGACAGATGTTGGCGAGGATGTGGAGAAAGGGGAACCCTCCTACACTGCTGGTGGGAACACAAACTGGTGCAGCCACTCTGGAAAACAGTATGGAGGTTCCTCAAAAAGTTGAAAATGGAGCTACCCTACAGTTCAGCAAATGCACCAGTAGGTATTTATCCAAAGGATACAAATACAGTGATTCACAGGGGCACCTGCACCCCAATGTTTATAGCAGCAATGTCCACAAAAGCCAAACTATGGAAAGAGTCCAGATGTCCACCAACAGATGAATGGATAAAAAAGATGTGGTACACACACACACACACAAGAATATTACTCAGCCACCAAAAAGAATGAATCTTGCCATTTGCAATGACGTGGATGGAACTAGAGGGTATTATGCTAAGTGAATTAAGTCAGAGAAAGACAAATACCATATGATTTCACTCATTATCTGGAATTTAAGAAACAAAACAAGGGAAGGAAACACAGATGAACATAGGGGAAGGAAAGGAAAAATAAAATAAGATGAAAATAGAGAGGGAGGCAAACCATAAGAGATGCTGAACTCTAGGAAACAGGGTTGCTGGAGGAAAGGTGGCTGGGGGTTGGATAGCTGGGTGATGGGCATTAAGAAGGGCACTTGATGTGATGAATATTGGGTGTTAGATGCAACTGATGAAGCACTACATTCTACTTCTGAAACCGATAATACAGTATATGTCAATCACACTGAATTTAAATAGAGAATTAAAAAAGATATATGTAAATAAATTTAGAAGGGAAAAAAAAACCACTACTGTATTCCATATTCTGCTCAAAAAAGAAACTCCCTTTCATCCTGTGCCTTAGCTAGGACACAGGAGTATACTGCCCACTGCAGTGACTGAATCTGAGGCTGGACCACTCCCTTCATTACCCAACTTCTTTTTGCCCCCTTGCTCTTCAATTAGTCAGAATACTAAGACCAAGTAAATGGATTTTAAAATAAAACTAGAGAAAAAAAAAAGTCACCAAAGAAAACCCCAAACAAAAAAACCCCTACCTCTCCACATAATAGGTCACAAACATGAGTAATATTCCATTTTAATACAATTACATCTATAACCATAGCAACACAATCCAAGAGGACTTAACTTTCTTATAACAAATAACAGTCTGCTTTTATAAAGCTAAGTAAGCTCTTGAGCTGACAGACACAGATGAAACATCCTTACTTGGTTTCAGTTCAAGAGAGCCAACAGGAGAAGGTCTACTAAATTTAGACTCTGAGCTGATTTCATCACTAACCTGTCCTGAAAGAGGTCTCTGCGGACAGAAGAGAAACGGCACAGGGGACAACACACTAGGATGGGATTAACCTAGTTAGGAGGCACAGACTGCAGCCAGAAATGGTCACAGAGAATATTCTGCTAGGCTCACAGCACCTGTCCAGGCCCCAGGGCATGGCAGACAGCCACACCTTTGTGAACCCCAGAGTGTTTCTGCAAAGCCTAGTTCCTTTCCAGAGAGCCATCAAGGACCCAGAATTGTAAATGTGACCACAGCGACTGCATTATGACCAGCTGAATCTAGAAGCTTTCCCGGAAGGAAAAAAAAAAAAAAAACAACAACCAGAAACTTGATCCAAGACAGAGCTTGAAACAATGTGGAGAAGCACAAATTGAAACTGAATCAAATACTGATCATGTTTCTTTCTTTTTAAGCTAGTGAAGAAAATACCTAAATTTTCCATCTGAAAAAATAGTTTAATTCCAATTACATTTTACTAAAATACTAAAACGCTCAGGAACGTAACTGAGCTGTTATCCAGCATAGTGACAGTCCAGGCAGTGCCCACCTGACACGCGGTTTGTATCTCTGGAGGTGTAAAAAGTGAGCCGTTGGCCTGTGCTGCGGAGTGGGTGGTGGGAAGGAGGAAGGGAAGGTTGCACGCACAGGGCGGGCAGGCTGGGCTAGGCTTTGGAGGAATGGGAGGGCCGCTGGTCGTGAGGCCGCTGGCCAAGCCCCCACAGTGACTCAGCAGCACACCCAATGGTTTTGCTGCTTAGATCCCAGCCGGCAGGAGAGGATGGGGACACAAAAAAATGGATGCCAAAAGTTTCAGAGGAGATTTGGTGTATTAGAACAGGGAAAGCGGGGTGTAGAGGATAAAGGAAAAGGGACATTTTCTTCCACCTCCATCAAATTCCTCTTCCCGTTTCTGTCCGTTCCTCTCCATATACTCTGCTGCCTTTCCTGTCATCTTCAACATGGTATATCTCAAGTTTTTAAAGCTGGTTTTTTTTTTTTCTTTCCTGGATTTTTAGCACCATGCTTTCCATCCTTCCTCTTGAGTACCTTATAGAATTCACTGGTTTGAGCGGGTACTGAAGCAAAAATAAAGTATCTCACCCCACAAAAAGCCGTGGGAATTCTAGGAAGCAATTGAACTACAACTTAGTATTTTGAAGCTCAATCAGTCTGGTGTTTCATGGGGTTCAACCCCCTAACTCAACCGTGGGAAATCCACAAATACCGTTCATTTTTACAACAGACTTACATGAGCGGTACCGTGTCCTGTGACTACAGGTGCATGTGCACATCCACCGCTAAGCTGCTTTCCACTTACCGGCCCCGTCTTTCACCTGAAACGTAAAGGCTGCTTTTCACAAGAAACAAATGCACCCTGAATATGCATATGATTCTACGACCCAGATTTACTGTTCAAAGGAAATTTTCATAAGGTTACAGCCTTGGGATGAAATAACAGGAGATAAGAGTGAGTCATTTTCATTGTTTTGCAACTCACTGCAATCTATCTCCAAGTGTTAGGCCTTCTCACACCACCTCTCTTTTAAGATGCTTATATACAAATGAATGTCGTATAAAGGCAGAGAATTCTGAAGAAAAAGGAACACAAATTTGAAGCAGTAGGTCACTTCTCTATGAGCTATAAAGAAAAGCTGATGTCAGGTTTAGTATTCACTGGACGGAGATCTCTTAGCTGGAAATAAAAAAGAAAATAATGCAATTGGGGGGAAAAATGCCAAAGGGGAACTGCCAGGATTAGAGCTTAAGTCTTTAGCAAAAAGAATTTTATTGAATAAGGAAAAAAATCAGTTTAAATGTGTGAAGTTATTTTGTGTGTTTCCCCACAGCATACTAAAATACAATCACACATGGTAAACTGAAGTCATTAAAATGAAAGTTGAGTGATGCCTGGGTGGCTCAGTCAGTTGAGCATCTGCCTTCAGCTCAGGTCATGATCCCAGGATCCTGGAATCGAGTCCCACATCAGGCTCCTTGCTAGGCTGAGAGCCTGCTTCTCCCTCTGCCTGCTATTCCCACTGCTTGTGTGCTCTTTCTCTCTGACAAATAAATAAATAAAATCTTAAAAAAAAAAAAAAAGTTGAAGGAAAAAAATATTATCCAAGAATTTGACTACTCGTAAGTATGATGAGGAGAAATCCCTTAGTGATTTGTTCTTATCCTAATTGCACTGTCCTAGCTGCCTTAAATGTCTTCTAGAACAGTGAAGGATATAAATAAATAAACTCAAATAAATAAATAGATGCCATCTTCCTGCAAAATGTCATTGCTGAAGAGAAGAGTCACGGACTAAATTATGAATGAGGAAACTGTGCCCGATAGGTTTTGGATATTTTAACTTCATTTCTAGTGGTTTGGGGTTTCTCTAAAATGCACTGCAAGTTCTTGGCTACGGCATAAAAGTACCTGGGGTGCTTGTTAAAATACAGATTTTAGGCCTCACGTCCAGAGAAAGTGATTTAGAAGGTCAAGGATCCAAAGAATCTGCATTTTTAAGGACCCCCATAGATTATCAATGCATATGGTCTACGGTTTGAGGAAACCACTGCCTCAAATTAAAGACCTGTTTTTGTACTTCACGGATTAACATGATTTAGGCAAAAAAACATGTTAACCTCTAAACTACAGTATTTTTGAGCAAAAAACTGTTTCAGAGCAGAAAGGAACCTTTACATCTACTTTATTCTTCTGAATCATCAACCTTGTAACCTTAGGCAGCCAGTGAGTTATCTTAATGAAAATTATCTGTTCACTAGTGACCAAAATGGTTTCTAGCAGGTTTCATCCAACTACAAGCAGCGGTAAAATGCATACCAATGCTTTAAGAGAATGGTATAAGAATCTTTCACAAAGGCTGCTGAAAATTTTGTTGAATTTGCCTTATTAGAAACATGAAAGATCGGCAAAGAAATTACATTTGTTACTCAAACATTTATTATATCTATTACTACTCTATCTAAAAATCCTCATTGCCTTCTCACTGCATTTGCTAGCAAAAACTCTCCATGCTTATTACAGAGAATGCTGTTCACAGGCTCATGAACCACTGAACTCCTTCCTTCCCATCTCTTTTCTTGGTAACCAACCCCACTTTGAGA
Organism: Ailurus styani; assembly: GCA_002007465.1. Lineage (NCBI taxonomy): Eukaryota > Metazoa > Chordata > Mammalia > Carnivora > Ailuridae > Ailurus > Ailurus styani. The sequence continues at coordinate 2,680,029 of LNAC01000197.1, forward strand.
GTAAGATGTGCATATACCCACTTTGAGAGTAAGATGCACATTTCTGTCTTTGCCCCTAGCAGTTGCAAATGGATTTTCATTCACCCTGCAACAAGCATCTCTGAGGGAACAGTATGTGTTAGGCATTTGGAGAAATGGAATTACCAAAAATTATGATATTGAAGGGATATGTGCTATTAACAAGGGTATTGCTAACAACAGAAAACTCTGGTTTTTCTCCCCCCAGAAAGTAAAATACTGGAGTGCTCTAGAATGCAGACCAAGAACAGTACCATAAAATGTGATTGTGTAGAGATCTTCAGTTGAGTGAGATGTGACAGGGGCTGTTTCCGACAGTGACTGTTGGAGTCATTTCAACAGGCCAACGATACAGACCTCGCACATCATCACGGTCAATGCCAGCTTTTCTTTAGCTTGTACTCAAGGGCAAAGAACTGGTTGGTGAGCATCCATTATTGGTCTCACAAACCACAGGTCTTATGTTTGAGGCCTGGGTGCAAGGAGGGTGAATGAGGTAATGCCTCAGTTCTAGCCAACCCCCCTGTGTTCGTTGGGAGACAAACGATCATGGGAGAAGAGGTGTCAGGAGCAGTGAAAATCTGTCCTCTAGAGTCTGTTCTCAAATCCTGACCTAGAAAAAGGACAATACAGTCACTCGTGGGTGCTGGACTCAGGCTTATCTGAGGGAGCTCCTGGGGGCTTTCTAAATTCTGAGGACACTTCATGAAATCTCTTTATACAAGGCCCCCCTGCCCCCTGCCCCCGGGAAAGACAGGGGAAGGTCTTCCCGCTGTACCAGCTGAACCTGCTAACTCCCTTCTGTTATGTCTTATGGAATTTCATGCAAACACACTTCAGGAACATCTCCTAGTACCAGTTTCAGGTCCGACCCAGAGAGGAAATCTCTTACCCATAAATTGACAAGAAGAAAATACTTCCTATATCCAAAGGAAGACTTTCTCTGATAAATACTCTAAAAATGTATTACTTGACCAGTGGCACGTTTTTATAACATGCTCCTACTTTATCACTGAAGTCAAATCTTCATTTTTTTTTTCTCTCTTAAACTCAACATGCATTCCCTGCAGACCTACTTTATATCAGGCATGGCGCCACCTTGGGCATCTGATGAAGAATAAAACTCAGTCCTGTCCCCAAGGACTTCTGGTGCCTTCAGGGGAGCAGGAGTTGGACCTTCTAACACAGCATGGTCATGTCTTACTCTGGAAGAGTGGGCACAGTATTTTGGGAGACCTGGGGTGACAATGGAGTCGGATTTTTAAGTGTGAATGAAATTTTAACACAAATGGAAAGAAGAAAGACATTTTCAGTAAGGGGAACATGAAAAAAAGTTATGGAATACAAAAGGCAGTCTGTAGGGAACACAGAGTATTTTGTGGGACCGAGGCACAGGGAGGTGCGGGGAGAGACGGAGAAACTAAGGAGCTAGGATGCAGCAAAAACAGGAAAAACTTTATCAGCCATGAAAAAGAATGAATTTTATCCTGTAGGAAGGACAAGGTGGAGCCTGGGAAGTTTTTTAAGAAGGGGTGGAGAAACCCAATCTGTGTTTTAGGAACAGAAGTGTGGTGGCTGATGGGGTGGCCGAGAAGAGTCTAGAAGACCAAGGAGGCGGCATTATAGAGACCATTTGTAATAGGTGTTGGGACTGTTCCATGCTCTTAGATGCTCATGATCATTTCCCCCTGCACGTTCTTTAGTTATATTTGAGTCTTCCCCCTTTAATTATATATCAATACCGATAAATATTTTTCCCCACCCAAGATGCATCATCTGTGGTTTATAAAATAACATTCCACATGATAGGCAGTAAACATTTAGGTAAACACATTCTAAAAAAAGAATCTCTTACCTGAACAAAGCTGTTCCACTTTAGTGTAGTTTAAAGATACTATGTCATTAACCCATGCAATGATGTCATGTCTGCTCATAGTCTCTTGGGTTATCGAGGTAGAATACACATTGACCGCCATTCCCCAACTAGAAAAAGACAAATAAGGAAAAAATTAACTCCGGAGCATAGAAGATACCTATGCAGGTTGAGGATCCTAGGCAGAACTCTAAAGAGATAGAAAAGGCCTGCTTTGGCTGAGCCTTTTCTCTTCTCTCTCCCTCTTCCACATATTTGCTGAGACACGATGAGATATCCCATATCATTCAGGCAGGACCACTTCATGTTTCCCTTCACACTGGACTCCCAAAGTCTTTTTTAGGTTCTGAGATACCTACTTTCTAACTTAGCCTCGCTGTCATCCTTAAGTCTATGTGTGGTATTAAAAAGTTGTCACGTCTGTAACAGTGTGCACTGGAGTCGCCTTTCGTGTTCCTACATAACTTCATCATACTTTCATTACTTGCCAACAGTGCCCCCTCGCACACCGCTTGGAGGTATGAGGGGAGCTCCGTTGTATCCAGTTGCTCAGGCTAAAAACACCATGCCCAATCTTGCCTCCTCTGTTTCCCTCACCACATCCAACCCACCAGCAAATTCTACTGGCTCTACGTTTAACACCTATAGTTTCTACAATCTGGATTTTGATCACGACATCCCACTGGTGTGGTCCGACATATTCCTCTATCCCTTGGGTTCCTATAAATGGGTCATTTGATCCACAGGCCAGATAGGATTCAAGTTCTGATTGGGGGTTTGGAGGCAGGACTACCTTGCAGTGTTTGAACTTCCATCAGGAGACACATGTCTGACTCCCTTTAGTATATTGTTAGCTATTAATGCTATTTGTTTAGATCCACCAATTCTTTAGAGACTTCAGAGTCATAGTCTATTATTCACTTTTGAACCTAGACTAGTTTTACACAGAGAAATTTCCCCTCTGAGGTAGTGGTCACGTAACAAAGACAGGATAGATGCCTGATTTGCTTTATTTACCATTTTTTCAAAATAATGAGGTAGTTCTCTATAATTCTCAATACATGACTAATGAGGTTTTTATTTTTCAAGTAGAATTATGAACTCATAGCAAGTATATTTCAATCCATGTCTCAACCCAAAACAGTTTAAATCTTTACTGGTGTGAGCTTGCAAGAACTTATTCAAGCTGTTTTTTGAGTTCTTCTGACAAGGTCCCAGTAGTCTTTGATCATTTTCTTGCTTTCTGGTATGACAAAATGTTCCAAGCCCAACTTGGACATTTCCTGCCTTAGACATAAAACCGTTATTCTGCAAACGTTCCTTATTTCTTAAGTCACAAATAGTATTTAGAAATAAATATTTTTAAGCATGGCTACATAGCACAGAAAAATCTTGTTTTACACAAAAATCTATGTATTTGTAAAAAAGTTGGGTTTGGAGAGTTCATTATGCCTATAGGAATAAAAATCTGCTTTTTACCTACCATGCTAAATGAAGACTTTTTTAAAAAAGATTTTATTTGTCTGAGAGAGGCAGAGCATGAAGAGGGACGGGGCAGAGGGAGAAGGAGAAGCAGACTCCCCGCTCAGCAGGGATCCCAATGCGGACCTTGATCCCAGGACCCTGAGATCATGACCTGCACTGAAATCACATGCTTGTTTGAGCCACCCAGGTACCCTGAAGTTTTTTTTTTTTAAATATAAAATATCCATCTATTCTCCAAAGCACCTTCATCACTAAATTCTCTTCCCCTGAAGACCTAAAAAACAAAAACAACAAAACCAAAACAAAAACCTTCTAGTATTGGCATTTCAGATAATGGGGCCATAGTCATTTCTTTTCTACAACACTACTAAAGGTTTTTGAGTAGCTGGTTAATAACATGCACTGTTTTCTTTAGTCATCATTTATTAAACAAAACCATTTGCTTTTAATACCTAATCAACCTTGCATGACTATGTAAATGATATAAAATCCTGGTAAAGATAATTCAAAATTTAAAACATTTTGAAATGCTTGAGGTAATTTTCATTTGCTGGCCTAACTTCTGGCAGTTGACGTACTCTTCTGATGGTTTCTTCCTCAGGCAATACTGGAAAGCTTTGCTCTACCATGTATCGTTGCAGGATGAGGCCACAAGGCCCAGAGTTGTGCTACATGACATTCAGCCAAACTGCAATGAAATTTTTTGTCCAGATGATTTAAAAACAACTAACCACAAAGCAGAAGAGATCCAATCAGGTCTGTGATTTAGAAAGATAATCCCTACACAAGTGAGTAGAGATGTTCTGTGGTTTCCTAATAGAAAAAGTGTGCAACCAAGGAACAGGTGGGAGGGTTACAACTGCTTTTAAGAAATCCATGAGAACAGGGAGGCAAGTCATTCCTTTGCTGGACGTTCTGCCAATGAATCACTCTCTCCTCCGGCTCTTTACTGATAATATTCCCCCAAAGTCAACAATCTTGCCATATCCAAACAGACATTCAGCTCACAAAGGCAGGTAAAGGACTACGTGCCTTCAAGGAGCTCATTAGGAAGACCAAGAAACAGTGAAATAGCACCTGATTTTTGCTTTAGAAAAACTCCAATTAGTTAGTTAGGAGACTCCCCACTCTAACCTCTACCACAGCCCCTTTCCAACCAACACAGCTGCAGTCCCCAGAAAGCCCAGCAATAAGAGCAACCTGCTTCAGGGGACCTGTGGGAAAACCAGAATGGAGGGCAGACCAAGATGAGGGTGAGTGAAAGAAGGTTAGGAATATTTTAAGTTTTCTTTCCCTTTTTTTTAAAGTAAGCTCTACACCCAATGTGGGGCTTGAACTCATGACCCCAAGATCATGTTCTACTGACTGAGCCAGCAGATGCCCCTATTTTCTTATGTTTTCTAAAATGAAACAACAACAGAAACAACAACACATTAAATAGATTTCCATACCTACTTCACACTAATAGCTATGGAACCAGTATAGGTAATTTCTAATTATAATGCATGCTGATTAGAATATTCTCATCAACCTTCCTCTAAATTTCACCAAGATACCCTCAAGTCATTTCACTTTGACTGTCCCTTGATTCCTTTATTAGTTTCTCATCCAAATCCACAACGCCTTCTGATTTTAGACAGAGAGTGTTGGGTCTAGGGCCCTTCTCCGCAGAGGGCTGGTGCTCTTTCTAACCTCTAGGAAGTCAGGTGGAGCCAAAGCAAAGAATTCTATTCCTGGTCTGCTATCCATGCTTTTCTCTTCCCAAATCCTTCAACTCCCACTTTTTCTACTGGAGCAACTTTGGTATATTCAAGCCTAAAAACATTCAGGTGACTAAATGGTTCCCAGAAGAAAATTGATCTTTTTCCAAATGTTAAACTCAGGGCTGGTAAAAGCATATTTACTAATCTTTGCTTTCCTGCAGACACACTGTAAAATCCTAAAATTTCATTATAATTTCTTGGCTATCAATCTAGATTACAATATAAAAGTACCAGCCTCGCTTATTCAGAAATGTTTGGATAACACAAGGATTTTTTCTATTATTTTAAAGTAACTTCATGCTTCCATTTTGATCCTTGAAAGAATCTTGTGTGGAAAGCAGGAGAGGAATTATAGCCTTCCCTGACAAATGTGGATTCCTCATCCTTCTGAAGGTAGGAATTAAACTAATTCATATAAGACATCAAAGAAATTGAAAGAGACACAACTAAATGGAGAAATATTCCGTGATTACGGATTGGAAGAATATTGTTAAGATGTCCAGACGACCCAAAGCAATCTACAAATTCAATGCAATTCCAATTTTTTTTAACAGAACTAGAATATAAAAATTTGTGTGGATCCACAGAAGACCCCAAATAACCAAAGCAAGCTTGACAAGAAGGATAATGCCAGAGGTCTCATGCCCCCTGATTTCAAACTATATTACAAAGCTATAGTAATCACAACAGTATGGTATTGGCATAAAAACAGACACATAAATCAATGGAACAGAATAGAGAGCCCAGAAATAAACCCACACATGTATGTATGATCAATTAAGACAAAGGAGGCAAGAATATACAATGCGGAAAAGACCCATCTCTTCTATCTATAGTGATGGGAAAACTGGAGAGCAACTTGCAAAGGAATGAAACTGGACCACTAACTTACCCATATACAAAAATTACCTTAAAATGGACTACAGACTTAAATTTAAGATGTGAAACCACGAAACTCCTAGAAGAAAACACAGGTGGTAAGCTCCTCAACATTGGTCTGAATGTTTTTTCAGATCAGACTTCAAAGGCAAGGGTCACAAAAGCAAAGATAACTAATTGAAACTACATAAAATTAAAATGCCTCTGCACAACAAAGCAAAACATCAACAAAATGAGAACTGGGAGAAGACATTCACAAATCATATACCTAATGGGTTAACATCCAAAATATATCAAGAGCTCATACAACTCAGTCGCAAAACTAATCCAATTAAAAAATGGACAGAGGATCTGAATACACCTTTTTCCTAAGACATACAGATGACCAATAGGCCCATGAAAAGGTGCCCAACATCACAAAGCAGAGAAATGCAAATCAAAACCACAGTGAGGTATCACTGAACACCTGTTAGAATGGCCAGCATCAAAAAGACAAGAAACAACAAGTGCTGGTGAAGATGTGGAGAAAAGGGATCCTCATGCACTGTTGATGGGAATGTAAAATGGTGCAGTCACCGTGGAAAAGAATATGGAGTTCCTCAAAAAATTAAAAATAGAACTACCATATGATCCGGCAATTCCACTTCTGGGTATTTATCCAAAGAACACAAAAACACTAATTTGAAAAAGATACATGCACCCCTATGCTCACTGTAGCATTATTTATAATAGCCAAGATATGGAGCAACCTAAGCGTGCATGAATGATGAATGGATAAAGATGATGTGATATACACACACACACACACCAGAGCTACTCAGCCATAAAAAGGAAACCTTGTTATTTGTGACATGTGACAACATGGATGGACTATGAGAGTTTTGCACTAAGTGAAGTCAGACAGAGAAAGTAGCACATGATTTCACTTACAAGTGGAATCTAAAAAAACAAAAACCAGACTCCTAGATAGAGAGAATACAGTGGCAATTGCTAGAGGGGCAAGAGGGAGGTGTCTGAAGTGAATGAAGGGGGATCGGGGGATACAAATTTCCAGTTATAAAATAAGTCTGGGCAAAGTAATACACAGCATGGGGAATACAGTCAATATCGCTGCTTTAACTGTGTATGGTGACACAGTAACTAGACTTACTGTGATCAGTTCACAGCGTATGTCAAATCACCATGTTGTACACATGAAGCCAGTAGAATATTGCATATCAATTATGCTTCAATTAAGAAAAATTCAAAATATTTTTTTAAACTTGGCTTAATTTTATAAGATCTCTAAATCTCTAGATATTATGGCTTTTTCATTTTTTTTTAAAGATTTTATTTATTTATTTGACACACAGAGAGAGATCACAAGTAGGCAGAGAGGAAGGCAGAGAGAGAGGAGGAAGCAGTCTCCCCGCTGAGCAGAGAGCCCGATGCGGGCATGGATCCCAGGACCCTGAGATCATGACCTGAGCGGAAGGCAGAGGCTTTAACCCACTGAGCCACCCAGGTGCCCCAAAATATTAATTTTTTAAGATTTTAAGTAATCTCTATACCCAATATAAGTCTCAAACCCACAGCCCTGAGATCAAGAGTCACACATTCCACCCACTGAGCCAGCCAGGCACCCCTCAAAACACTAATTTTTAAGTTTACTAATTTCCAAAGTCTCAGTCAAGAAAAATAAATGGCTGAGAAATGTAAGTAATTGCAATTTCTACAGAATAAACAGACAACAAACACACTGTACAAGGTTTACTCTCGATCTTCAGCATGTCTTTTCCATGGAAACAACAGTTTATTCTGATATAACCTGCAATCCTGTTTCTGGGCCATAAACACTTCTCTCTGTGCCATCCTTGCAGAAAAGGAAGTCAGAGCATTGCCCTCTAATTTGCAGCTTTCAGTCAGATTTTTAACCAGACAGCAGGTGTTTAAGACCTGAGAAGTACAGCAACACTGAAAGTAGAGAAAGGACAATTCCCTAGCGTGGCAGTCTCTAGGCCGCCGTACTTTGACACAGCATTTAAATTTTTTTTTTCAATATTTATTTTAGAGAAAGAGAGAGAGAGAGGATGCACGGGTGTGCCTGAGCTGAGCAGGGGGGAGGGGCAGAAGGAGGAGGAGAGAATCCCCAAGAAGACTCCCCGCTGAGTGTGGACACTGAGGTGGGGCTCCATCCTAGGACCCCGAGATCATGACCTGAGCTGAAACCAGGAGTCAGACACTTAACCCACGGAGCCACACAGGTGCCCCTTAAATTTTATTTTCAAACGAATCTGCATTCACTGTTCCTACTTAAAAATGAACCAGTAACAACTGTATTTTTATACACTGTTTTCATGAGCGTTTCAATGTCTTTCTGAAAAGCTGGCTATAAAGATATTTTGCAAATAGGTGAAAGAACAACATACAGAAAAACGAAAATCCCTTTATACTGCCAGCAGGCAAAGTCACAATTCTGACTTGTCCATGGATAGTGACTTCAGAGAAAAGACAGCCTCAGGCTGGAGGCCCGTCTCCGTATTCAACATGTGGTGGTGCGAAGGGGAGAGGTTCAGCCAGTTTAAGCTCTGCAGCAGTTGGCCGTATAAATTAGAAAGTGCACTTCTGCTTACTGAAACAAAAGGAATTTTATGCGACAGACTTGAGTTCGCCTACTGAGCAAAGCCTGGATAAAGACTTGGCAAGCCCCAAACCACGGAAACCGAAGTATGAATTCTATCACCTTCCAAGTCACGGGCCTCTAAACCAATTACAAAATATTCTGCAATTTTGATGTCCAAGAACACATTTGGCCAAGTTTGTGAATTATTCCAGAGGAGTATCTCTCCAAAATTTGACAAATATATAAGCTATCCTGGCTAGCCAGCATCATGTGTGGCCCTTAACTGAAATTATTTCTTACGTAACTCAATTTGTCTCTCCACCCCACCCTTACCCTTACAAATAAATCACAGCCATACGTGGGGTCTGGGGAGGCAGCTACTTCTCATTTCCTCCCTTCACACTTGGATCACTCCTTTTGAAAGAAACAGTTTCTTTCAGTGAGGCTCACGATAGGCCAGGTGTCCCAGGTCCTGGCTCTGGTCCTGTTTTGGGTGTGTGGCTATAAGGAGAGGAGTCTGAGAAATTAATTTTGGGAATGAGGCATGTGGAACTTATTTTGATTTTGATTTCTTCCCCCTACAACTAACGTCGGAGTTTGCCAGGCTTCCCAAGTTTAGACACGACCATCTGCAGAAGAACAGCCCTCTCTAAGTGGTTGACTACTGTCTGCAGCTCTGTAAGGAGGCACCATTTGGCTTAGATTTATCCCAAACCCATTCTGAAGCTGAACTGTTAAAATACCTTCCTGACGTAAGTTACCTTCTTTATGCCACTCCATAAAGGAGCGTGGATGCAACTGTAAGTGTAACTTTCAACACAAAACATTCTGAAATTCAACCTGCCCTATGCCAATGCATTCCATTCACACTTTTACGCTGACATCTGACAGCTATACCCATATTTGTGGCTCTCTGTTTTCGCTCTCATTAACAGGTCCTTCTTCTCCACGTTTCCCCATCACTGGGAGACTAACCCTCTCCCAGTCTAAGATATATCAATCCATGCAGTCCACCCGGTACCCAGCATAAATGAAAACAAAGAGCCGCCTGGAAAAGTTGTACAAAGAATAATGCAATTTCTCTTTCACCTGAGAAACTGACTTGAGTTGAGGCACATTAAGGATTTCTGAAACCCTTATGATAATCCACAGCGCAAGTGGCTTCTTCAGCAATATTTAAAGATAACAGTGTTTCACTGGAAGCTATGTCCTGCTGACCAGGTGTTAGCCTTCCTTTCAAAATGTCTCAGAAGGGGCGCCTGTGTGGCTCAGTGGGTTAAGCCTCTGCCCTCGGCTGAGGTCATGATCTCAGGGTCCTGGGATGGAGCCCCACATCAGGCTCCCTGCTCAGCAGGGAGCCTGCTTCCCCTTCTCCCTCTGCCTGCCTCTCTGCCTACTTGTGCTCTGTCAAATAAATAAATAAAATCTTTTTTAAAAAAAACCGCACACACCAAAATGTCTCAGAAGTTGTTTGTACCGCGTTTCATACATGCCGAGGTGGAAAAAACACCTGTGAGACTTAAGAACAGCTTTCCTTTACCAGTCGCTGGACTTACACTTGGTTCAGGTCAAGGCCTCACTTTTAGTTCCTATATCACATGGTGTTGTTTGCCTTAAGTTTTTTTTTTTTTTAAAGATTTTATTTATTTATTTGACACAGAGAGATCAGATCACAAGTAGGCTGAGAGGCAGGCAGAGAGAGAAAGAGGAGGAAGCAGGCTCCCTGCCGAGCAAAGAGCCCGATGCGGGCCTCGATCCCAGGACCCTGAGATCATGACCTGAGCCGAAGGCAGGGGCTTTAACCCACTGAGCCACCCAGGCGCCCTGCCTTAAGTTTTTTAGGATTGTCAAGGTTGGCCTCTTCCTACCTACCAGATAAAGTGGAGGTGGGGGGTGGGGGTGCACTATTTTAAACAGACTTGCAAACACAGCTTTTCCCCTAAAAATAATTTTTTGTCATTTTAACAGAAATGGACATTTTGCAAATACTTCTAATCAGTCACAATTCTAAGATTTTAAAAAGAGATTTAGCCCATCATTGGTATGAACACTGAATATTTCCTTCTCTTACAAGCAGCATCTTTCTAAAATAACCTAAAAGTATTTTGAAGCAGCAGCAGATCAAATACTGAGCCAAGGGAAGAAACCCCCAAAGTTGTTCTCCAAGACCACTTCTGCATTAGAATCTAGGTTATCCACTCCATGGGGGGAGGGGGGACAGAAGAGATTTGGTCCCATAGCAGACAGTCACTTACATGAGTGAGTTTCCTTTGAAAAGCCTTGTAACAACATGACTAGATTCTGCCTGAGTGCCTCCTTCCGGGCTCTGTCCCTAACAAAAGGCGGATGTGAAGTCTCCTGTGGCTGTCCCTCATAATGAACTGGGCATCAGCAGGGAGTGACATGTAAATGTGTCCCCTGAACCAGAAACTTCCCTGCTTTTCAGCTGTGCATAATTCATTCTCTAGATTCAATACCGTGAGGAGTAGGATTTAAACATTTCACCAAGGAGAGACTATCTCCAGATAATTCTCAATTCATCACTTTCTCTTTACTTGTGACCTGAAGGGCGCCTGGGTGGCTCAGTGGGTTAAAGCCTCTGCCTTCGGCTCAGGTCATGATCTCAGGGTCCTGGGATCGAGTTCCACATCGGGCTCTCTGCTCAACAGGGAGCCTGTTTCCTCCTCTCTCTCCGCCTGCCTGTCTGCCTACTTGTGATCTCTCTCTCTGTCAAAAAAACAAAACCAAAACCAAAAAAACACCCCCAAAACTTGTGACCTGAAGTGGCGGGGGGGGGGAAGGGACAATATTTGTTTGAGGGGGGATCAGGGCCCAGCAAAGCCAGAGTTAAAGAGGGTATCTCTGAAAGACAAACCTTGACAAGATGAAATCTCCCTGGAGAGACATCACAGAAACCATATTGAGTTTCATTTAAAATTGGGTATTAAGGCTTCCATTTAACTTGTGGAATAATTGATGTATGTATGCATGGATTGTAGGGCTGGGATGAGAATTGAAGAGGTCATTTATTGTCTTCAGGTAATAATAACACACTTAAGCCGCCGTGGGCAGACATGCATCTGTTTCATTTTTACGGGGCTCTGTGACTCTGTTATGGGATTAGACAGACAACGAAAGACACTCCTCCAGGCACAGACCCTCCCGGAGAGCTCCATCAGCCAGCGGAAGGGCCTCCTTGGGTAGCAGAAGCTGAAGGCAGGACTGACCTCAGACAGGGACAGCAGAGAAACAGGACATGGCCACGATGACAAAACATGTCTATTTTGTCAAAACGGATGTTGATACATTTTCTCGAGATTATGGAGCTAGTAAAGAAAACCAGTGTAAGGAACTTTAACACTAAGCTGCTTGCAGAAACACTGGGTCAAACATGAGTTTTATCAGAGGCTGGAGTTGCCTGCTCATTATTATTCCAGGTTTTTCTAGGCAGGCTAACCCCTGCAATTATTAATGTGCTCTTTGGTATATCAGTCACTGCTTAATGATAATGCTTTTAACGTGCGCCCAAAGTTTCATTTAGTGTGACAATCCAAAGTCCTAACTCCAGCTAGTAACTGCCATCTCTCAGAATCAACAGAAAATACTTGTTCAAGGTGCTCCTCTCATTTACAATTAACTGCTACTTTTAAAATCAGATTAAATTTGGGGTGCCTGGGTGACTCAGTCGGTTAAGCGTCTGCCTTTGGCTCACGATCCCAGGGTCCTGGGATTGAGCTCTGCATTGGGCTCCCTGCTCAGAGAGCCTGCTTCTCTCTCTCCCTCTGCTGCTCCCCCTGCTTGTGTGCTCTGTCAAATAAATAAATAAATAAAATCTATTAAAAAAAAAAGATTAAATTTGCTCTTGCCATATCACCGTGTATTCCAAGTACTATTTTTAAAAATGAGAAGAAGAAAACACAGATTTCTCCAACCACCTGCAAAACGAGGTTCTAGAGCTGGCCTTAAAGATCGACCTCCATTTTAACATCCTCGTCACTATCTGTGTCAGTCCTGTCGGTACTTTCCAGGAGGTGCTTCCTTAGCTGGCCTGCCCACAATACTGTAAGGAGACGAAACGAATGCAACTTTCAAAACAGCATACACAGGTTGTGATTTTTTTCAAACTCGGAATTAATGAGTCAATAGTGATGGCCCTGAAATGACTTGGAAACTTGGCTTTTATCCCAAGAATGAAGAAATTTTTGAATTCTAAAACAGCTCTTGATGGCATTTGTGATGTTCACTGATATGAAAATCAGCTGCATATAACGGAAGAGTAAAAGGCTAAGGACATAAACACACACACACACACACACACACAGGCATACATTTCTTCTTATGGTCAGAAATGCAGCTGATTATAGCTGATTATATTTGCTTAAATGTCCATCTGTTTCAAACAGTGGGTGGCTCAATCCATGCTCTGAAAATAATTTCAATGACCCAGAGCTCATTCCCATGCCACAAGGCTTGGCTGGTCTCCTCAGGGCACCAACTTTGCTCAGTGCCCTCCCCCGCCCCCTAACTTGGCTCCCAGTACATCCACTCGCTCTTGACCATATGCCTCCTGTTTATTTTCCCAGCCCTACTTGGCTCTGTTCCCTCTTACCCTGACCTTAGCTCTCTCCCATGATCCAAGTCATTTCCAGTCAGGTTCCAAGCCTCTACAGCCCCCAGCATGACCCCAGCTCAACCTTTCAGGGCATAGGTGTTACACCCACGATGGTGGACAATCAAGCTCAGTAATGAATCCATCATGCATAAAATTAGCTGCATAAGATAAAGCAGAAGAATATATGGTGGCTGAATGAACATGCCAACACTAGGCCAAGCTGTGTGGCAGGTGAATTTTTTTCGAAGTGCCCACCTCCGCACCCCCGTTCTGATTCTGAGTTACTGTGTGCTCTTGGTAGTGCGGATTCCTCACCAGGTACTTAGCATGTTTAGCTGTCTGCCTTTTCAAAACCTTCTCGTAATAAAAAAAAATAAATGAGGGATGATAGTTTCAAGGTTACTCCTGCAAGCCCTTAGGTAAAGAGGTCTCTCCCAGCACCTGGCACCACTGACCGCATCTCATGCTTCAGGTTCAGCTCGAATGCTGACTCCCCAGCAAGCCCTCCCTGTTCACCCTCTAAAGTGGCCTCCTCTGTTATTTCCACATCACATGGTTCTTCCCTTTGTGCTCCTAACACAGTCCACTCTCACCTCGTCTGTTTGTCTGCCCACCACCTGCAGCCCCCAGAATGTAAGCTCCATGAAGGCAGATACTTTACGGAATATGTATTGTTACCTGCTGTCTCTCCTTTGTCTAAAGCAGTGCCGGGCATGAAGTGGGTGTGCGATAAGAAATGTCCAACGAATGTTCATGTGGGAGAGTTTCGTGGGGAGGGGAAATTCACAAGGTGCCTGAAATCATACCCTGTAAGCAACACCGTGTATAGGCCTCTAGCCCAGTATGTGATAGCTTGGAGGCAATACATTAGGGTTGAGCGGATTCAAGGCTTCTGTCTTTTAGGTCTAAAAAAGAATCACGCAGAGAAATGTGCCATTGTTTTCGGTCTCCAACACAGGCATGAAAAGCTCAGGAACTATACTGCAGCTTCATGAGAGCACCGACCTAGGAATCAGAGCAACTATCAGCCGGATTCGTAAACTTGGACACATGCGCCTCACCTCTTTGGATGTCCTTTTCTTCATGGAAGTAGGTAACACACATCTTCTCATTTCGTCTTCACAACAATGCTAAGCCACAGCTACTGCTTTTGTGCCGTTATGTGGGAAAAGACTCTCAGACTCCGGTCTAGTGACTAACTTGCGCCCAGTCACAATTGAGTGGAAGAACTGGGCTCTGGAGCTACAGCTGATTCTAGGATTCTTGATTCTCTCAACAAAGCCCCTTTCTACTCTATTATGTCATTAGAGTAAGTGGGAAGAAAAAAGAACTCCAAATGGGACACAATCGTTCTCTTCAATAAAACCATTTTTCCTTTTTATCATTCTACCAAGGCCTCATTGTACATTTGCACTTCCACCCAATGAGTTTTCCTGAAGAAGAGCTTGAAATGTAGAGATTTGGGTGACTACTTAGTTTCTTGCTGGGAATGAATTTTGGCTCAAAAGCCTGCCAGCTGTAACATATAAGCCATGCTAATATTTTAGGAATCACCATATTCTACATTTCTAGTTACTACTTATTTCGGACTCCAGTCTCTCAATATGCTTCCGTATTAGTTTAGTCAAAATGGACAGAGACCACATACACTTCTGCTTGTAATTTTTTTAACCCTAATAAAAGACTTGAAATTGGAATCTTGGCTATATGTCTAGAGAAATCTATTTTAAGAAATAATTTCTTGCTATCTCACTCTTAGAGGTTAGTGCCTATCCAAGGTTTTGTATTACAGTAAAAATCATTCTATTTTTTCAAAGATTTTATTTAGGGCGCCTGGGTGGCTCAGTGGGTTAAAGCCTCTGCTTTCGGCTCAGGTCATGATCTCAGCGTCCTGGGATCGAGGCCCGCATCGGGCTCTCTGCTCAGCAGGGAGCCTGCTTCCTCCTCTCCCTGTCTCTCTGCCTGCCTCTCTGCCTACTTGTAATTTCTCTCTCTGTGTCAAATAAATAAATAAAATCTTTAAAAAAAAAAAAAAGATTTTATTTATATATCTGACAGAGAGAGAGAGAGAACAAGCAAGCGAGCACAAACAGGGGAGAGTGGCAGGCAAGGGAGAGGGAGAAACAGGTTCCTGACTGAGTAAGGAGCCTTTTACGGGGCTTAATCCCAAGACACTGAGATCATGACCTGAGTCAAAGGCAGACACTTAACCAACTGAGCCACCTAGGGGCCCCTAAAATTCAGTTTTTAAGCTCATGAGAATGTTTTGAAATGGGAAGTGAAATACCAATAAAATTAAACCTAAAAGGAAGACTGATGTGCAGGCCCGTGTTAAATAGATTTTGGTGAATCTGACTCGAAAATGGTAATGGACATCCACATCCTTCCAGCCCTGTTCATGATATTTCCTTTTAATTCTTTTCATAGTAGACTGACACAGAACCAAAACGGCCAACTGGGGAAACAGTATAACATTCAACTTCATAAATATTACATAAATATGACAAGGTACAATGAGCTTCTATATCAAACCCACTCCCCACCCTAGAGAACATCCTGTGAATTATATAGATGGCTGGATATAAATAGATGGATTACATTAGAACAGGAAATGTAAATTTCAGTCATTTTGACCTTAAATTAATGTTCAGCCAAATTGGTGTTGCAATAGGGAAAGGCTATCAAAACGAGGCACACTATTTTGTTACCAGATCTTCAGCCCATCTTCCCCAAAACTTCCTTTCCCAGGTAAAAGGATTCATTTTGGTCATAATGGATATCCCCCATCTTCCTGCTTTTCCATCCCCAAGTCACGGTGCGTCCTACTCTCCTCCTAATTACTCTTTGGGCAACTGGATACCAACCCTATTTTCCTTGTATACTGGAGTAGCAGAGGTGCATGTTATTTCATTTTTTTAAAAAAAGATTTACTTATTTGAGAGAGAGCACACGTGTGTGAGCATGAGTGGGGGAGGAATGGGGGTAGGTGGGGAAGGGCAGAGGGAGAAGCAGACTCCCCACTGAGCAGGGAACTTGATCACGCGGGGCTTGATCCCAGGTCCCCAAGATCATGACCTGAACCTAAGGCAGCCGCTTAACTGACTGAGCCACCGAGGTGTCCCTTGTTTTGCTTTTAAATTAATGAACTTATCTACCACTTATTTACTGTAATGAAGAAACTGACAGACTTTTTTTTAATCAGAGGTACCCCAAAAAATCAGTTTACACACACACCTTGCAATACCCCTCCACTTCCCTGCCTACTGCTTTGTAACAGGTCAAAAGTCAAAACATTTCTCACATCAGTGTGTTGACACTATGATTCTCCAAGGGAAGTACAGATAGCATTTGAGTCAAGAGTGCATAAAAACTGCACTATGTCCAAACTTAATCAGGTACAGAAATAACAGGATCAGATACATGGTAAAACTCTTGGATCTGGTAAAGAGTGGAAGAGAGGAAGTTTCTTAAATTGAAGCCTCCCTTTCTGATTCTGCAGTTCTATGGCATGAGAGGACTTACAGGAGCAAATGACAAAATTTAATATACTGCTGTCTTCTAACACATGTGGGGGATCGTGGTCTCTACTGAGTTTAGAATGTTTTGTTAAACTTGAGATACTCAAAGACAGAAAAACAACAAGTGATTAATGAGCACTCAGCACTAATTAAGGAAAAGGAAATTACTTAGGAGAAGCCCTTATGAACCATTTGGCTAAATAACTAGAGCTACTACTATAGACAAAAAGGTCTAAAGAATAAGAGAGATGGATGAAGTTAGTTCTAGAGTAGATGTGTGTGTCAGGAGGTACCCAGTATTCGAGCCAACCTGAACAAATGAAATTTGGTAAAGTCCCTCCCCATCCTGTCCCCATGCCTAGTTTCTAGTTTAGTTTCTAGGATTAATTTGATTTAGAGACTTTAAAACATTTAAGAAATTAGAGTTGAATTCAATAATCGAGTATAACTTTTTTTTTCTTGCCTCCTCAGACTTAAATCAGACACCGAGTATTACACTGGTTTACTCAAATCATTACATTTTTTCAATTTTAACTGTAGTATAGTATAATAAGCATAATAAACCCATTACCATATAATACAGGCTCAAATATTTATGTGTGTATATATGCTACAAAAGATTATTTTAAGATTAAGTGTCTCTTAGTTTGATGAGGCAAAGAAAACTCAATAGGTTAGCAAAAAAAAACTTTAAAGGTAGATGTCAAAGTCCTATTAAAAAAAACTTATATTAAATCAGTTTTTCACTATAGAAAAAGTAGAAAGAAATAAAATTAAAGACCTCTTTTATAAAGGAGTGTAGGGTAGGTGTATGAATTTTTCTACACACTTATAAAAATGGGTATATATGTATATACACACACACACACACACACACACACAGTAGGTTGAATAGTGACCCCCCAGAATTCACGTCCACTTGAAACCTTAATAGATGATCTTATTGGGAAATAGTCTTTGCAGATGTAATTAGTTGGAAGTTATACAGGATTAGGGCCCTAAATCCAATGGCTAGTGTCCTTCTAAGAAGACCAGGTGGAAACAGACATGGAGACACACAGGAAAGGAGGTCACGGGGTAACGGAGGCAGAGACTGGAGTGAGGTCGCTACAGGGAACAGACAGGGCCACCAGGCAGGAGGCAGCAAGGAATGATTCCCCTCCAGAGCCTGCAGAGGGAGCACAGCCCTCCCAACACCGTCATTTCGAACTTCTAGGTTTCACAACCTTGAAGGAATAAATTTCAAGCCGCCTAGTTTGTGGTAATAGTGTTTTAGCAGCCCTGGAAAACCAATATAATACATACATACTTTGGTGCTGGTCAGCTTGTTTCTCTTAACATTTTGTGAACATTTTTCTTTCTTTCTTTCTTTCTTTCTTTCTTTCTTTCTTTTTTTTTAAAGATTTTATTTATTTACTTGAGAGAGCAAGCACAGAGGGAGGGGAGAAGCAGACTCTCTGCTGAGCAGGGAGCCCAACATGGGGCTCGATCCCAGGAACCCAGGATCATGACCTGAGCAGGAAGGAGGCAGACGCTTAACTGACTGAGCCACCCAGGTGCCCCTGTGAACATTTCTCTATCTTCTTCCTGGGTAATATTTGCACTATGTCTCATTGTGTAGAGAGGTGTAACACAATGTACCTGATACCACAAATTTTATAGCAGCATGTTTAATTGTAAGAACATCTAGTTTGGTCATTTTCTCTTTTACGGTTCATTATTATTTCAAGACAACAGAAGTGGTGGTCACTTAAATGCTAATAATGACCAGTCATTGTTGGCTCACATAAAAAGACATGGTCATTTTTTCACGTTCTAGAACTCTTCAAGAAATTTTTGGTGGAGGTTCAGTTGTTTGTTAGACTTCTTATAGCCATTTGAACATCATTGGTTCTGGGCTCCCATTTTAACAGAAAAGGAAAAAAGAAATCATTTTATATTAAAAAAAAAAAAAGTCCTGTCCTTGGCCATCGTAAACTAAGGGAATCACAGGATGTCCTGTCTAATGGTATTTGGCTTCCTTTCATGGAACAACCTCAATTAAAGCAAAAAGAACACACTCAACTCTCAAGTGATATCTGAGTGGCTGTGACCCACTCAGTCCCAACCAGAACACAGAAAATAATCAGCTGTAACCTAGATTGCAAGACATTACTGCCATCATGGAAGAAGCAACTCATCTGGAATTTGGCCCGAAGGTTTTGCAGTAAGATGAATAAATGACAGATGAAATAAGTTAAACTCACAAAATCTAGTAGACCTAGGGCATCTGTGAAATCATAAATGACCTTATATTTCGTAGTACCTTTGGATTTTGAAACACATCTGGCTAAGAAGTTTGGCTTTCAGCAGCCAAGATTCTGGAAGGTAAGCATCCCCACTTTCTCAAAAATCACAAGGTCCCTCAGTTGATCCTTTCAGGTAAACCAAAGACCTTAGTGGGCGTTAGCTTCCCAGTTTCTCAGTTCTACTTAAGGCAATTATTCCTTAGGGGCTTCCAGAAGTTAGGAGTCAAACTGACAACACGAAGTTGCTAAATTAGAATGAGAATGCATTGAGGAAGAATTGGGGGATGTTTGCCTCCAAAATTCTCTCTCTCCTCTCTCTCTCTCTAACACACACACACACACACACACACACACACACACACACACACACACGCCCGTGCTTTAACTACTCTGGGCAAAATTTTTAAGTATGGAGTCAGACGCGCTACTGTTGTGCCACGAGGTCCTCAAAATTTTTAAGTATGAAAATTGTTCCTTGCTACCTTTAAAGAAGAAAACATTTCCACACACATTTTCCTCAAACAAAGGAGTGGAAATTTTGTTCCAGAGTTAAGGGGACATGCAATACAAAGAAAAAAGTATCTACTAATTATTGGGTTCTTCTCCACAGAATTAAAAAAGTGTCCCCTAGCTATCAAAATGCCAAAGAAAACCTAGCTCTGAAAGTTAACTCATTCATATGCAACTTTTAAAGTACGCATAGTGGTGGTTTTTTCCCCCTAAACTAGAAGAATGATCCTGTTATTTTACTTTTTAACAACCTGTTTTAATAGAATCATTGAGTGTACTCACGGGCAGCTGAACCTAACTGCTAGAAAAGGCACTGTAGACAAAGACCAGGTAGATCAACTAGTCTTTTCCTTGAGGAGTTTATATGGAGGTTAAGAACAACACAAGACCCATAGCACTTAAAATCTAAGACTATATTACAGGATCCAGAATTTTTTTTACAATCCTCTTAATAACAATAGGATAAAACATCTAATTTTAAAAAATAAGCAACCGATTGCAGACACTTCACTCAAGACACACAAAAGGCCAATAAGCACCTAAGATACATCATTGATCACCAGGAAAATAGGAATTGAAATCTCAGTGTGCAACTTCTATACATCTGTAAGGATGGCCAAACTGTAGAACACTGACAATACCAAGTGTTGCCAGGAACGTGAAGCAACTCTCACACACTGCTGGCGGGAACGTGAAATGGCACCACCACTCTGGCCATTTGCAGTTTCTCAAGTAGGACTCTAGGACACCATCATTCCCCTTTCACGTATTTACCCCAGAGAAATGAAAACGTATACTCCCACAAAGACTACTATGTGAAAATTCACAGAAGTTTTATTCCTAATTGCTAAGAACTAGAAACAACCCAACGTTCATCAACTAGAGAATGATACACAAAATACAGTGTAGCCATATAATGGCTGACTACTTAGCAACAAAGAGTGACCAATTGCTGATAAACCCAGTCTGGATGAATCTCAAAATGATGCTGAGTAAAAGAAGTCAGACCCTGTAGAGTACAATGTCGATGGTTCCATTTATGTCCAATGTGACCTACGTATACACATAGTATGTGACCTAGGTATGCACATAGTATGTGACCTAGGTATGCACATGGTATGGTGACCATGTAAGCAACCACCACCATGTGAGACGAAGGAAAACGGCGGTTGCCTGGGGCGATGGACAAAGAGAACAGGCCATCTTCTGGGAGAGATGGCTTCAAGGGCACACACACAGCCAAGCCTTACTGCATCATACACTCCAAATGGATGTAGCTGACTGTGCGTAAGCTAATTCTTCATCAAGTTGATAAAGGGGGAAAGGCTATAGTATAATCTGAGGTTCTTTCCCGATTCCATTTGGACTTTTAACTAACATCCGCTGCATGCCTGGTATTGTGCCAGGGACTGAGGCCACAGAGATCATAGAGGATTACAGACAAAGGGCGACAGAGTGGACTGGAAGTCCAAATGCTAGCTGACGCATAAAAGGCCTTCACTTTGCACCAGTCACCACTTGGGATGCTTTATATTCCACCATTCATTTAAATCCTCATTAAGAACTCTGTGAGGTTGGTGCCTTTTTTTTTCTTTTTAAGATTTTATTTGAGAGAGAGAGAGAGAGAGAGAGAGAGAGAGAGAGAGAGAGAGAGAGAGAGTGTTCACGCACGCACGAGCAGAACCCTGGGAACATGACCTGAGCCAATGGCAGATGTTTAACCTACTGAGCCACCCAGGTGCCCCAGGTTGGTGCTATTACAATTTCCATCCGCACAACAGAAAAATGAGGCTTAAGAGGCTAAAAAATTCGCCCTAGATCAGATAGTAAGAAATGGGTGGAGTGGGCATGGACAGTCCGTCTCTCGCCAGAGCCCAAGCTCCGGCCTGCCATACTCCCTGCTTCTCCAAGCAGCAACCTGGGGCCCGGAGACCCCCCACTGTTCTTAACGTGGAGTAGGAACGGAGGTGCCGGATGGCGCAGGCCATCTTCTCAGTCCCGTCCACGTTGTGAACTGGAGTTGAGGTAGCAGTGACACACTCACCACACAGGCTAGAAATAGGCTTGTTGCTATTCATGCTGACACCTTCCAGTCAGTGTTTTGAGGATGCTATGTGCCTGTCAGAAATCCTGCAGAGAAGATCTGGCTTCTCCAACACCAAACCCGCTCTTCAACTAACTGTGCATTGCTAGCCCCACTACTAGGGGATTTTGTAAAGACTTACAGGTCCCCATTCCCTCTGCCATCAGGCCCCTGCCTAGGTGGCTGACAGCTCTCATCTTTCTCCTTCTGGAGGACTAGCGTTAGAGGGGCCAATTTACTTTGCTTCCACACACGGGAAAAGAGAGAGCAAGGAGGAAAGAGAGGGAGCAAGGAGAGATGAGAGGGAGGCTGCACACCCACCTGGGAGGTCCTCACCCAGTGCCTGGTTTGCACCCCTACCCACTGAACCCGCGAAGCACCCCCTCTTCTGTGCCCTCCTTTGCTAGCAAGACATTCAGGCCACAAGCTTTCTATTTCACGGTTATTGACGGTGAGCAGGTCCCTATGGCTGGGATAATGCACTCAGAGATCCCCTTTTGTTTACTCTTAATTGGTCAGTCTCCATGGGGATTCACTGAGCCTTCACCCAGACTGGTGGGTGAGGGGGCCGGGGCAGGGAGGGACTGTGAATGCAGATGGCTGTTTCCTGCCGGCGTGGCACTATCGCAGGGGTCACGTTAAGGCCAGATATTGCTCAATAACTTCCAGAAGGTGGGAGGCTGGATGAAGAGCCGGGGCGGCCAGAGGACCGGGACAGAGTGAGGGCCTGACACGTAACCTCCAGCTCTAGGGCCCGCCCAGCACCTGATGCGCAAGGCCGATGCTCCAACGAGAAGGAAACAAAAATTCAAAGAGGGCATCGAGAAAGAAATCTCACAGAGGATTATTTTGCAGTTCTATGCTCTGTGCTATCACGGAGCATACTAAGCAGGCTGGACACATCACAGATCAACACGGGCGGCGGCTCTAGTGCTCCCGGGAGAAAATGAAACAAAATCCGGACTACGGGTTGCCGTGTGTGCAGCCTCTCAGGGCAGATGCTGGAGGGGCACATTTCACTTGTGCCCTGTGATGTCATTTTAATCTGAGAGTAGTACCAGCACTAGACCAAGCTTTAGAATCATCCCCGGGACTTCAGTAGGCCCGTGGGTACGTGGAGATGCTTCCCAAAGTAGTTGACCACATAAACCTCATGGTTAAACTTCAAACTCATCTAATTTAAATTTGTGCTATTTAAGTGTTAAATGAACCACCACTGACTAGGCAATCCACTTACATAATGTCCATTTAGAGCAAAACAAAACAAAAAGGTACACACAGATTTATCTAGTTCCCACCATTATTAGTTTATATCCTTAGTATATCTCCGTGCACATCAAGTAAATGGGAATATACATTCTCATTTTCCATTTTGCATAATAGCATACTGTACTAATTTTAACCTAGTGACGGTCAATCCAACAATCGTAAAAATCTGGGGATCACAAAAGAGAAGCTTTTTACTCTTCTCCAGGCCCTTCCTGTCAGGGGGAAGGAACTTGACCATGCAGGCTACTCAGCAACGCTCCGACCTATGCCTCGTGGCTGCGTGAAAACTTACATTCAGAGGACACACACGTTCAGTTTTCATGTACATGCTCCACTTCTGAAAGCTTTTGAAAATTACAGGACTAAATAACTGCAGCCCTGCTGGGTATTAGGACAACGATCACAAAGTTACTTTATCAGGATCAGGTGTGGGTCTCCTCCTTCTCAGATGCCCCCCACCAAGTACTGTCCCCAACACCCCAGGGGCTTTTCCAGGAGGGGCTGGGCATTATTTATCTCTGCACTCTGGGGGCCCAGCAGTGGGGCCTGGCATACAGAAGGAACTCAGTAAGGTTGCTGAAAGAATAGAAATCTTAAGCGACTATGGGAATTTAGGCTTAAATCTCCATTATTGTGTAAAATCCAGAAGTGGGAATTTAAAAAGTTACATTAGCAGCAACTTGAAAACATGTTTTGGTATTTCAAAATGACAAAAAGGAAATAGATGTGGTGGGGGGTGGAGCCCACGTTAGTAGCTTCCCTTTCTCATTTGTTGACCACCAAATGCAAACCATGCAAGAAATCAAGGGGGGGTCTCTTAAATAAAGGGATACCAGTATTTGTAATCAAAGTAAAATTGTGACCCTGAGAAAACTTCCCTGTCATGTTCATGCCTCTGGCAATTTTGACAAGTTACCTCTCAGGGCTTTTCCAGGATAGGCTGACACTAAAGAAAAAAATTAATGTCTTTAAAGCAAAGCAAAACAGAAACAAACAGCACTTTTAAGAAAAAAAAGGGGGGGTGGATCGAAGAAATCTAAGGAAGAGCACTGGAAGAGAATTTCAGGCTTATGCAACGACACTGGCAATACATCACAAATTTTATAGATTTCTATCAACGCACACTATGTATTTTTAAATCCTACTTCTCTCTCTCAAATCTCTCGCCCTTTCCCTCTTCTGTTCCAAGTCATGGCCAAAATCTGATTCTTTTGACATACCTTTTCTCCTGAACCAAGTCAGGTCTGGAAATAACGAAGACTGAGCTCTAGCTGTATTTTCTTTACTGGATAAATTACACAAAGGACAGCATCACTAACAGGAACCATCAACTTCACTATCCTTTGTAAATACATATCACCACCTTCTGCTCTTTTAGAAACAAAAAAAATCATGCCTGAAGAAGATAGTTTGTCCTGGTTCAAGTGAGCAAAATTCTAATTAGCTAGGGGAGATCTGACACTGAAAACGTACAAGTATTTTTTTTTTTTAGTAACCTACTAAGAAATTGTTTCTTGGTGGCCTATAAAACTCTGTTTAACCTTTACCTCACTATTTTCATTAAAACAAATGATCACCTTTGGGGATGCTTTTTAACAAAAAGATATTTAGGAGAAATTTCTTTGATTACACTATAGGGTAAAAGGTGTGTAATTTCAGTTTTTGCCTATGTGAATTATAAGTTTCCAGTTTGAAAGAATTCTCGCAACAAAATATAAATTCCAAGGGGCACAAATACTGAGATAAACAATCAGATTTTAAAATGAACTAAGAAACAAGGTTCAGGGCACCTGGGTGGCTCAGTCGGTTAAGTGTCTGCCTTCAGCTCAGGTCACGATCCCAGGACCCTGGGATCGAGCCCCACATCAGGCCCCCTCCCTACTCAGCGGGATGTCTGTTTCTCCCTCTGCTTCTGCTGCTGCTCTCCGTCCGTCAGATAAATAAAATCTTAAAAAAAGAAACGAGGTTCACAGGATACGGATGGGGATGTGTGAGGAGTGTTATAAGGGCTGCTGAAATAGTATGTGAGATACCACAGGAGTAGGACACAGCCAGTTTAGTATCACAGACGCTGATAGCTGAATGACAGCCTCAAGTCAGGAAGAATGACACTCTCCTAACCATATATGTATATTCTAACATACTTCATTATGAAATTTCACATATTTCATATATTCATTCAATATATATTTCATTATGAAATATTCATATATTCTAACACATTTCATTATGAAAAAAGGTAGTTTTCACAGGAGAGGAACTAGTCCATTTTTCCTTTGAAGGGAAATGGACAAAATTTCAAAGTAAACCAGTCTACTCAATCCAGACTCAACTCTCAGTCTTCTCCAGAACCTGCCATCCAGGGGACCACCCTCTAGCCATAGAAAGAACCGGCGCCACAGCCACATGGTGTGCTCCGGGAAGCTTCCTCAGAGTTACGTCTGTACATTTCATGGTGTTAAATGACTCAGGAGGTTCCCTCACAATGAAGTATCATATATGCCCCCTGCTTCTGAGTTTGGAAGGACTGGAAGAGTGTAAGCTCTGTACACCAGCCACCTCCTGAAGTTCTGTAGCTAACTATGACGGCAAATACAGAAGCCACCGGCTGGCCTAAGAGCCAGTCCGGTCACAGGGTGAAGCTGCACTGATGGCTTCTACTCAGGGAGAGAAGACTCAAGCCAGGAACATATGCCTAGGTCTCTACAGTAGGGTTGGAGAATTCTCTCACGGCCAATGAAGTATTCTCTAGCAATCCTGGCCCTCTAGCGTGGGGCACTGGAGGACTCTCATTTTCCTTCCAACTGCCATTTTGAAACACGAGATGAATTCCAGCATGCACTTCTGTTTTCATTATGCTATTTTTCAATTAATGAGCTTTCCGTGGCCTTCAATTTTCAAGTTCTGACAACCCTGCCTGCCTTCCAATGCCCCTGCTTTATTTTCCACTCCTGCCCAATATGCACCTTGCAAGGCCAGTGAAAATTCTGATTCTAAAGCCTATACTCTTTAGACCAAAAATTTTGGTCTTCCACGTTGTTTAGTTTCCTACAGCATACTGGCTTTGGGGGCATCATCTTCTTCCTTGAGCCACCGTGGACTAAGGAAATGCAAACCACTTTTACTACTAGACCAAGCCAAATACTCACAACAAGGTAAATCTGTTACAAAAGCAGTTGCTTATACATCTGACTTTGCTGGAACTCAAGGGCCTTATGAGGCATCTAGTACAGACCTTGGCCAGAGTACACTTTTAAAAATTGGTCGAATTCTCTAAACCAAATGGAATATTTAGATTAGCCCCAATATTTCCACCTCTATTAATCTAAGGGATAACTCACTGCAGCTTTAAGGAGTCCCTATCAATACAGAAAAGATGGGGCAGATGGAAATCAACCTCCTAAATTCAGAGAACCATCTCAAGCCACCGTTCTGCAAAGCTAACCCACTGGAAAAAGATATAAGCAGCGACCACCACTGCTGAGTAGGGGTGAGCATCTCAGCACATGTGCCCAGAAGACCAACCCCTTAACAGAGGTTCTGACAAAGGTCCCTGAGAAGAGGTTAAAAATTAGGCAGCTAATAAGCATCAGGCAATCCTTTGATTTTCACAAATACAAAGAAAAATATTACGGACAAGATCACCATTTTTAGAAACTTCCTACCCCTGTCTGCAGCTGCTGACCTGGGGAGCAAGGATCTGAAATCTACATTCTGGTCAAAATAAGCCACTTACAACAGCCTCTACTAAATGGGACACACTTTCACAACTGTCTTTTATACACACACAATATTTCTTTTTGTTTTTCTTAAGAGTTCATTTTTCAAAACTGGCCAAGTTAGGTGGGAGATCCAATGTCTTAGGCTTAGGTTTTAGTTTTGCCTTTCTTTACAGTCCATTTCCTGGGGCCAAGTTGGTTTAGGGTTTTGTTTTGGTTTTTCTTTCTTTCTTTTCTTTTCTTTTTTTTTTTTTTAGTATTCAGAAACATATGCTACTGTAGTTGCATGTTCAAGCACCCATGTGGAAACAGTCCCCTGGACTTATATATTCATTCTTAAAAGACTGGAGTATGCAAAGAAAGATGCAGTGGGCAGAGGGCCAGTTAATAAATCTCATTTCCTACAAGCATCTGCATGAAACAGAGCTATAGGGAGTAGTCTCTCCAGGGACAGCCAGAGCCCGACTCATTCGTTCTGTGAATTAAACACTATCACCTCAGATGGCCCACACCACATTTATTTTTTAAGCAGCTCTTTAAATATATGGATTTCTAGTGCTCATAAATGCAAGGAGGAAGCTGGTTCCAAGAAGGTAATCACACAGCAGTAGACATGAACAGCAGAAACATCCACAGAGCTCTGCTGAGCCATTTTTGCACTGGCTCCTTTCGACTGAAATTACTACTGGAGGGATAATTTCCTAAAGGTAACGTGCTCTTCTAATCAAAGTGTGCATGGGTTTTAGTAACGGTGAACCACCCTCTCTGGTCCAGGCTATACAAATGGGCTTGGTTTACACAAAGAGATACCTGAAGTGAGATACCGGGTCAGGAACCATGTTTGACCCTTATCTATGAACAATCTAGTGCAAATGTCATGAAAAGCAGGTCCTTTGCTGGGAAGAGTGGCCACGTGACATCACTAGAAAGAACGGTGCTGTTCCCTAGGTGTCCTCTCCTCTCCTCCCCTGGGCTACCTCTTTGCCTGGAGCTCCTGGAAGAGCCCCCTTTCAGTAATAGCCGCATTCTTCCTGTATCTATGTAGATCTTTTAAGAAAGTCTTTGTTTTAAATGTATGAGGTTAACCTCAGAGTGACTTTGTAAGAACGCAAGGAGATAATCTTACGGGTTATGAGCAACTGTAGAAAATAAGGCCAAAGGTAAAGGACCTGCTTGAGGCCTACCTACAAGACAGCAAAGGAATCAGGAAGAGAGTTTCCTCCGATCATCCCAGGGCTCTGGGCTGTCCCCCCAACGGGACTCACGCTGAACTCTTCAGCACATGTCATTTTTGAGGGTTACAATGAACCCATCACCAAAGCAAAATTTATTTGGTTAAATCTATTTGGGCTTTCACAGTACCTTCCAAATTTCCTCAGCAATTAAATGGCAATATTATTCCAGCCTCAGGATGCCAAAACAATTATGGAACACTTCCTGGATAGAAACATGTCTCACATTTTTCCTTTCCTCATGCCCCTCCAAAAAAAATAAGTGGTAGTTATACTACATTGACCATCCACTTTGAAAGCAAAGCAGACCAAAGAAAATAATAAGGTGCCTCTGTCTCAGCATATACCTTTTGTATAATACAATACCAATATAACGTTGGAGGATTCCTTCTTCATTTAACCTATGACACTTCTCACTATGGTGTCCAGTAATCCTATTACATAAATACAAATGAAATAATGCTCTTACTGATTTAAGAATTTCTCCAGTCAGGTCTTTTCTTTAGATTCAGTTTTTTTGGGTTTTTTTTTTTCTTCTTTTGGTCCTTTCATATAATTTCAGGTACCATTACAGGGACTCAGAAAACAAACTGGATATAATTTAGGAAATGAAAATAAATTGAATTGAAAAGGTAATTAAGCTTTTACTTTAAAGCAATATTTTATCACCAAAAGGTAGCATTTAACCTTTCCAACCAAGTCATTTTCCACTGCCATTTCAAGTTTGTTCATATGACTAATAAAACCCAACTAAGCAACTTCCTTTGGCGTATGTGGTAAAATTCGAACTCCGTCTTAAAAACAACTGCTACTTACGTGGCAGAGATTAAATCACTAACAAAATGAGGGCTTCACATCTTATTACCTGTATGAACAGTTTAAGTGAGGTTTAAAAGCAACTCGGGGTTTTTGTTTTTAAATTCTCTTTTGGGCTTTGGAATGTTCACAGAGAAAGGTGCATGAGTAAGGGAGAGAAGGGACCCAATGTTCCAATCACAAGGATCTCCAAAAGGAGAGTCCCAGATGTTGTGGACCAATTTCGGTTTATATTAATGACAAGCGCTTGGACTCTGTAAGGATGCCAGTCAACATATTAGTTGGAACCATAAGGCATGGGATTTTGGTGACCTCATGGGCACAGCCAAAATTAACTCCAAGTATTTATATAACTGCCAGAGATGACAGGGCAAAGGTTGCTTATAAATTTTTCTTTTTGAGTCAGCAAGTAGGGTTTCTTTGGTCAAAGAGAGAAGAAGTGGGGTGCTTTGGGTCCCATCTTACAAATATGTCATATTTACACACACTGAATATTCTACCCACAATACCAGCTGAACGTTTAGATGAAGGCATTAAAAAAAAAGAAAGAAAGAAAGAAAGAAAAGAGTTATTTCCTGTTGCTCACTGAGAGGATGCGCTCTGGAGGTATGTGTGTGCTCTGCCCTGAAGCAAAAGCATTGTTAGTGGTTATCAAGGTAACATTTAAAAATAACTACGCCAGTACAAAAGAACTTCAGAGGAAATATGAGGGAAGCTATCAGTCTCCCTTCAAGTCTGGCCTTGAGCTGCATTAGACTCTAGCTGCATTCTCCATTACATTGTTATCCTTATCAAACAATGCAAACAATTTTAATGAGCTTATCTACTAGAACATATTGCCAGATATGCTAATGTAAAAATGATGCCAACCATAGAGACCGACTCATTAATCAAAAAGCTCACAATACAATGACCAAGATCAGTCCCATCCTCAAATCAGACCTCGGCAAAATAGCACGAATTACCTTCCTACTGTTTAAAGACGGGCGGGCTCCCCCACCCATGCGGAGGCTATAAACTCCTAAGAAAATGCCTAAGGGCACCAAGGTTTCCTCGGGTCCCCTGCAGTCCAGTCTCTTTCTAATAAACCGTGGGTTCTATGGAGAAAATTTTGGTGAATGTCTGACACCGTGACCTCTGCTGTCAATCCTTGCACCAATCAGCGAGCAGAATTCTTACAAAGCTCCATCAATCTGGCGGTTTAACATCACAGACTGCAGCTTAATCTAGAGGATTCCATCTTTCCTGCACACACACCAGGGCAAGCGCAAACATTTTCTTCGCCATCCTCCTGTTCCCTGCCTTTAAGCACAGCCTATCCAACGGTTCCCTTAAAATCTAAAGGAGGAAAGGAAGTGCAACAGCCTGTCTCCCTTCGGAGAGGGGGTAAAAATTGCTTGCATTTTTATCAGTGTGGAAGGAAGGAGATGGAAGCAGACCCCTCTCAGGCAGCAAACCTATTCACAAAATGCTCTCCATCTGCATTCGCGAAGCCTCAATGCATAGGCAACATGACACATGGAAACAGCAAAGGGTCACAAGCGCCCTGGCGAACGCACGTCTGCAGCCGGGTCCGGGCGCAGTGTCCGCTCCATTATATAACGGGCCGGATTTCCGCGCGCCCCCGCCGAGCGCCCGCGCCCGGCGCCGCTCCCGGTGCCAGCCCCATTACCTGTAGGAACGCTCCCCGCGCACTGTGTGCTTCCGGAAAGGAATGATGGTCCCGTTATCCTGGATGATGTCGTTGTTGTTCTCGCCATTGGGGGACAGGGTTTGGGTCGGACCAGGCATTGGCGCACTCCCGAGGAAGGGAACAAACCGCGGCGGGCTGGCTGGTGAGGAAGGTGGCTGCGTCGCGTCTTCCCGCTCGCCTGCTCCTCGCGCAGACCGTGCCTGCCTGCCGCCTGCTCGCTGGCTCCCTTCTCCCCGCTCGGCTCCCGCCCCGCCCCGCCCTCCTGCGTCCCGCCCTCCCGGCTGCTGACGTCAAAGCGCCGGCAGCAGCACCGGGTCACGTGGCCGGGCCCGTCACCATGGCAACCCGCTAACTCATCACCTCGCCTCAATTCGCGCAGGGCCGAGGCGTGACCATGCCAGCAGCTCCAGGCAGGCACCGGGGCAGGCCTACATCTGGCATGTAAAACCCCAGGCCACCCCCGGCCCCCCTTACAGACTCGCCTCGTCTGAAAACCAGCTCTTCCTCTAACCATTTCCTTTCCGACCCGTGCTCCAACTGCAGCTGTGTACACAAAAGAACGATTCAGGCAGAGGGGTGTGGGAGACCCTTTAACTCCTTCGATACCAAGTTCGTACAGCAGTCAGATTAAACTCGGTCTGGTCGCAAAAAAATATACAAAGACCTGGTGGCCTGCTCCAGAAAATGTACCAGACGAAGGGGGTTCAGATTTCCAGCTTCCGCCCCCATTCTCTCAACAGCAGCCACATCCTCCCCAAAAGAAACCCCAAACCTGAAGACCTAAGAGGGAATGGTGTTTCCTTCGAATCAATGCAGACTTTACTTTAATAATGTGAAGATTAAAGATTGCAAATGAAGAGATTTTCTGCAGAAAAGAATCCTCAAGGGTTTTTTTTTTTAGTTAAAAAAAATATTAGCCACCATTTTAGAACATGGTAGTGGTTACCCAAGACGCCCCAATTCAAATTCTTAAACTGCCTCTTGATACAGATAGTTAACTCCTTGCCACTTACTTTATTTTCATTTGAATTAAACCAGCCCAAACTGAATTTAGTATTTGGAAGCTCTCAACAGTCTAGCTGTTCTATATCATTGCAGTGTAGTTTTCAAATACATTGGCCATGAGGCAGGTACTATTAGCACCATTCCTATTTTAAAATGAGTAAACTGGTGAGATTAAGTAACTTGCTCAAGGTCACAGAGCTAGGAAGTGGTGAACTGGAACATCAAAATGACACGCTTTTTTCAATGTGATTGGACAGTACTGATCTATATTTAATGTGAGCTCATAAATATAGATCAAGGTAAGAATCAAGTACTTTGTGTACACTCTCAACATGACCACTGTGAAAAGAGCTGTGAACAGAATTGCTAGTACTAGGCAAAGTCGATGGATTAGATTATAAACTCTCAATAGACCCCAGATGCATCCATTGCTTTCCTCCAGAGAGAAGAGAGTTTAAAGGATTCTCTGCTTATCAAAAGTGGTCTCCGACCTTTTGTGGGGTGAGAAGGGAAGAACTCGGGTATAAAAAGCACTAATCTATGTAGCAGAAAGTACAAGGCTATCTGGGCTCATCCCTTCACATCGTTGTGTGATTTATCAGCTTTATCGTTTTATGGTACAGATATTTAAAAAAACCCCAACCCTTGTCATTCCTGACAATTCTCCAGCCTATCTCCCTGGTAATAAGTTATTTCTGGCATCAAGCTTCTAGAATTAGAATCAAATAGTTCACAACTCAGATGGTAATGATAATCTCAAACAAGGGGGGCTTTTTTTTTTCTATTTTATATTCTTCTTTTGGGCATCTTAGTTTTATTTTTCTGTCTTTCCAGTGAACTCAGTGTACAAGTTTTTTTTTTTTATCCATATCTCAGCTTACCTGAGCTTTTTTTCCCCCCCTCATACAGTAAGGATCTACTTTGGACCTAAGACTTGCAAGATATACAGATAAATGTAAGTAAAGATACAGTTCACACTGAACTAAAGAGGCTTGAGAGTGTAGTCATCACTCTGAAGATCTACAGTTCCTCTTACTATTTCTGTTACTGGTCCCATGGTTGTCAATTTCTTTACTAATTTGTTCCCTTTCACAAAAGCTTCCCCTTTCTTTGGGGATAGTCTGAAGGTGAAATGCACAATCTACAAATCAAGTGTTTAATGTTTTCAGAGTACATCCTTTCATTTTGGGTTCTTTAGTACAGTTTACTTCTCCATGATCTCATGTTTAAGTAATACGTATGATATAACTGGTATTATCACGGGGACTAAATTTGTCAGAATGCGAATGTATACCTCATTGGCTATATCAACTTATTTTGTGGAGATAATATTCCCACTCTTTCTTTCCTTCCTTTCTTCCTTCCTTCCTTTCTCTTTCTTTCCTCTCTTTCTCTCTCTTTCTTTCTTCCCACTGTTTCTACGCTGCTCACAAAGGAGAGGACTATGGCCAAGAATTTGGATTGAGGGGAAGGGTAGTGAGTCAGGTGAAAGAGGTATCTAAGAGTTCTTGTAAATCTTTCTCTAACACTGCTGTGAGCCATGTTACTATCGAGGGACCCAGAGAGCTCCAGAGACCTGTGATTACCCTCTGAGACACTGGGGTAACCGGGGTAATAATTTGAAAATACTAAACAGATGTGTTTTCATTCCTTTCCCCATAAATCAAGTAGGCTGGCAGCTATTCTCCTGTTTAGCCCTAAGGAAAAGGAGAGGGCAAATTCCACTTTGGGAAGGAGGATGTAGGACACAGGCAAAGTGCAGAAAAGGCAGAAAGGGGGAGGAAAGAGTCTGCCCCTTCCAAATCCGATTGAGATGAAAGGAGGGAAAAGCAGGTCCCCCAAGGGCGATGTTAGAAAGGGTTTGGCTTTGTTCTCAGGCTTAGGGACTTTGACCTCCTTTCCCATCTGAGACTCTGAGAAATAACCACCTCAAGGAGTATTTCCCCAACACCTCCCTCCCCAACTGGGCAAGGTAAGCCCTAGCACAATACAGACTAAAATCAGTGGCTTGGTATGGCTTGGCAGAAGGATTAGGGAGAGGGAAGGATATCTAAAAAACTGAACCATCACCCAAGAGTTGGAACTACTTCAAGACAGTCAAAATTGCAAGAGGCTATAATTCTATGAATTGGCAAGTTTAAAACCGTTTGTGTTCCCACCTCTCAGTAGGATGAGGACAGTCACATAGATCAATTATAGAAAAAAAATACCTATGCTAAAGCATCTATGAACATCTGACTCTGGGTTAAGGTTTTGTCTTATGTACATAGGTGTTTCTAAAATAAAATACATGCAGACCATAAATCTCCAACTGCTCCATGGAGAAATGGTTCCTCTCACCTAGCATCATGATTAAAATTGGGGCTCTGGAGCCAGGCAGACTGGGGTCCCCTGCTGGGTGTCACTACACGCTGCCTCTGTGACCTGAGCAAGTTACTTTGCATCTGCAAGATTTGGTTTCTTCACTTTCCTCACCTAGGTGTAATGATACCAGTTTCATACGGTTGCTGGGAGATTAAGTTACAGAATATATTTAAGGCAGTTTACACAGTGTCTGGCATATGACAAATGCTCTTTAGTGGTAAATGTTATTTTAAGGCATACTCTTGTGTATTAGAAGCTGGTACAATAAGAAGACAAGTCCTGGGCTTGATCCTCGAGGAACTCATAGGGTTGTAGTGAGCAAGATAATACCAGCAATTATAATACAACATCATGGCGTAATAATAGCACCATATAGGGTGTTATAGGCCCATCGAAGATGAGCACCCAATTCAGAAAGGTAATTAGGAAGTGGGTCCGAAAACTTTGCCTAAGGAACTATCACCTAAGCCTAATGAGTAATAATTATAACCTTTTTTGTTCACTTCCTCTGTGCAAGCTAGAATATAAGATCCTTTAGGGTAGGAGCTCCAACTGTTTTGTTCACTGCTATCTCTGCAGCTCTTAGAATGGAGCCTGGCAACCAGTAGGCACTGAATGAATACATCGCTCATTCAGTTATTCAGCAAATACCTAACTTGATTCGCACAAAAACCCTAATGACGAAATTGAGGCAAAAAGAAGGAAACCAACTTGTCCAGTATTGGATATCAGGTTTTCTTGGCCCCAAAGTTCTGATGCGCAGCCATTAGGCTGTGTGGCAGAAATGGTAGTGTAGGGGGAAGATAAAGGATTTCTCAAGCAGATATACTTAGGTACAGAGGTAGGCAAGGATGTGAGGTCTCTGGGAAATAGCAATTTGTTTAGTATGGACCAAGAACAGGTTACACAGTGGCAGAAGATCAGGCAAGGACAAGGTACAGAACAGTGCCATGGCCCAGCTAAGGAGCTTGACCTTAATTCTCAAGGTGTTTTAGAACCATGAAGTGCTTTAGGGAGAGAAATTAATGGTGAAATTTGCATATCACATAGGTCTGATGCCAGTAATGTGGGGAATATATCAGAGAAGCCTAAAATGAGTCAGTGATGAAGGCCTAAATTCAAACAATGGCCAAGAGGCTATAGAAAAAAGCACAGATCTGAGCTCTTCTGAGGGTCTGACGGTTAGGATTTTTTGACTAACTGGATGTAGGCACCATCATTGATGGAGGTTATGGGTGGGTGGTGAAGGAGAAAGACATTTCAAATGAACCCCAGGTTTACAGCTTGGGTGACCAAGTGGATAATGGTATCATTTATCAAGCTAGAAATACAGATTGAATTGCCCTTCTGGAAGAAGGGTTCTCAATGTGTTTGGACATTAAAAAGTACTTCTAGAATACCTGAGTGGTGAGAAATGAGCGGTTACTGGGCTTCACACATAGCAGGCGTTCATTAAGTATTTGTTGATTAAGTGAATATATGGGTCCTTGCATTTATTTGGTATGTTTGACTTGGAGATACATAGGATTTGAAGGAAATTATCTCATAGGTGATAATTGAAGTGGTGGGTGTTGGTGCCCTGAGAGAAAGAGAAGGCTTGGCATGGAACTCTCTAGAAGCCCAGGGATACAAAACAAGCCTGCAAAGAAAGACTGAGGAGGATTTTTGCCTGGTGGGGCAAAGCAAAGAGGGCATGGTTTCACTCTGCCCAAGGGAGAAACAAGTTTCAGAGAGAAGTCTCTCAGGCCAAATGTCACAAAGTTTGAATCATATAAGGACAGAGGAGGGTTTCTGGATTTAGTGAGGTGTTCTCAAATATATTTTTTAAGAGGTTGGATTTCAGATTAGACCCCATCAATGATTTCTGAAGAAAGTAAATTATTCAAGTAGGGAGAACTGTAATTCTCCACAAAATCACTCAAATTCTGAGTAATCTAAGATCTTTGAGGAAGGAGGAGACATTAAATCAAGGTTTGTACATTGTACTGGCAACTAACTAGAATCATTAAGTATTTGCACTAAAAAAAAGTTCCCAGCAATATCCCTTCAAAATGTTCATTAATGAGCACCTGTTAGGCACCAAATGAACTGACCCTTCTTCTGAGCTCCCATTCTAGGGGGCCCATGACCCCCCTCTCCGCTGCCCACTAGAAAAACAAATATTTAAAATGCATGCTTGGGGGCCGCCTGGGTGGCTCAGTCAGCTAGGCGTCTGCCTTCGGCTCAGGTCATGATCCCAGAGTTTCGGGATCGAGTCCCACGTCAGGTTCCCTGCTCGGCAGGAAGCCTGCTTCTCCCTCTGCCTGCCGCTCCCCTTGCTTGTGCTCTCTCTCTCTCAAATGAATAAATAAGATCTTAAAAAAAAAATGCATGCTTGGAGAGCAGGATTACTAAGGCAGACCCAGAGGAAACAGAACTATAAGAACAACAAGCAAAAAAAGGAAAACATCAGAAGTCTCAACACACAGGTCCACTCAAGGAGGACGGAACTGGGTACCAACACAGATCCTAAATTTCAGACTTCCTAGGCTGTAGCACAATCACATTTCTCTGGAGACTTCAGCCAGTGAGCACCACCAAGATCATTGTCTCTCTATTGCTCCAACATGTGAAGTTCATCTAGAAGAGGGATTTTGTATTATCTGGATTTGAGAAATCCAAGAGACGATAGCAGAGAAGATATGAAATCGTTAGCCAGGATGTCTGTTAATCCTGATTCCATTCCAGAAGCCCCTACTCATCACAAATGCCTTTCCAGGTGAAAACATGTTCACTGAAGCTGATAATCGCTGCTGTCAAAGGCATTCACAGCTGTCACACCACTTTAGATGGGGGCTTCCATAGATTGTTATCACCTCTGATGTCAGACAGGATTCCACTTAGCAGTCACACTGTTGCCCTGGGACAAGTAATTTCTCCCATGTGTATGTTCTAGGACATTTTCCAGTAGAGAATGGCTGGGACAGTTTATCAATGGCTTAAAATGTGCCCCACACACAAAATGATAGCAGTGGATTATATACACAATTGGCCAGCCAGTGGTGCTGGCTCTAACATAGAAATGTATTTGGGATTGGTTCTTGTCTTGTTCACTGATTTTAACCCCAAGACATAGCAGATTTTATTAGTTCTTTAGATCTGATGAGAATTTTAGGATATGTAGATGCCTCCTGCTTTTTAGTAATAGCATTTTACTTAAAATTGGTGAATTTCCCCCCACATGAAGCCCCCTTCAAGGCCAACCTAAAAGGTATGCTCATTTATGATTGACTTTTGAGATTACCTATCCTTGTAGATTACTTATCAGCCATATTTATAGCTATGTTGCTATGTTCATGTGAAATTTTGCAAGGGTCCTCCCTATCTGCTAGTAAAATAGCAAGGTTTCTGTAATGTCACGACACAGAACATGCCCCTGCCTAAGAGATCTCTGTGAGCTGGAGTTTTCTAATTTGCTTTTCCTTGGGTTTTCTCAAGCTTGGACTTAATTTTGTGGAATAATTCATAGGACATGATGGGAATGCAATTTAAAAACACTGAGAGCATTAGGATTTCTGTAATCATTCAATCAAACCTGTGCAGTGTGAGGTTTCAGTCTATTAAATAAAAATGTGCTTTTGCATTATACCAACTGGCCGAATTTAAGAGCCTTAAATATATTTTCCATAAAAATACAATGTGATAAATGTTAACTGAAGAATGTATTAAGAATCACAGAAATGTAGAAAATAAAGCAACCACGTCCAGGGAAACAGGAAAAGCTTCATCAAGGCAGTGATATTTGTATCAGGGCTCAATCAGTCAATAAATATTTACAGAGCACCTGGCACGATGTGCCAGGAACAATTCCAAGCACTGGCAATACAGAAATTGACAAAACAGATAAGATGCCCTGCCCTTGTGGAACTTACACTTGAATGAATGTGTATGTCGTGGGATAGAGGAGCAGTCAAAAGAGAGGAGTTCAGAAAGGTAACAAGAGGGACCAGAATGCACAGGGCTCTGAAAGGCCATTGTAAAGAGCTTGACTTAACACCAAAGTTAGAAACCATTTATTGTAGAAGTGTTAGCAGCATCTGCTGACAGAGATACGGAATTTTAACAATGACAATACCAATAGCAACACTTAACATTTATTCAATCCTTTTTGATGGGTCAAGTGCTGTGCTTTAATTGACTAGGTATATGAATTTATAAGGAGCGATTTTAAATCGCCCTTGTCAGGGGAGGTAACTGGTTAAAAATAACTTTGCCTGATCACCAGCCAGGAAGTGGCAAAGCTGGGCAGGAACATACCTGCCAGGTGTCCGTCGTCATTCTTACTCACTAACAACAGCCTGCCTTCTAAAACCTGGGTGTAAGAATCCAGAATCTAAGGTTGGGGAACAGCAGGGATGAGACATCAGACATCAGAAGGTCGTGGAGGCAAGAGACTGTAGATTGCTGCCCTGAAGGCAGTTAATTCGGTCTAGGGAGGAAGGAGGTAAAGCCAGGAAAAGACCC
This sequence comes from Ailurus styani, assembly GCA_002007465.1. Classification (NCBI taxonomy): domain Eukaryota; kingdom Metazoa; phylum Chordata; class Mammalia; order Carnivora; family Ailuridae; genus Ailurus; species Ailurus styani. The sequence goes on from LNAC01000197.1 coordinate 2,718,261, forward strand.
AAGGCAGGGGCAACCAAGAAGGGATGGGAAGCTGTTACAGAAGAGCACTATTCGTGGAATTAAGGGATGGAAGAAGCAAAAAGATAGGAATTGAAAATTATGGTTAAGGAAAAGATTGGGGGTGGGGTTGGGAGGAAGAGATTCCAGGACTTGGGGTTAGCAGTATATATGATTAATAGAGAAAAATGATTTTCTTACCCTTATTGATAGTCATTAACATCCCCCCCTCCCCCCGATTAAACCTCAACTATCAATGCCCATTTCTTTGCCATTTTCTGGAGGGGAGAGAAGATCATAGGCATTTTTTTTTCTGGCACTTGTTTCCAAAGTTAAAATCTGCTTTCATTTTCACTATGCCAAGACTGTTGTAATTCAACCATCCAGCTACCGACATGCCTATTTGAGTGCTCTTATGGAAATGTGTCTGAGCCCAAGTTCCTAAAATTCCTTCATTTCCTTCCCCTATTTTATTTCCATGTTTAAATTGAGCACATCTTGTTGAACTGACTGGGTAGGACAATTGAAAAAGGACAAAAGGCATCTTGGGCTCGACTGGGTGGCAAGAGAAATGAAGAGACTGTGGGTACCATAAACAAATAATCTTCCAAAAGGTGCAGAAGCCTTCCAGAGAGGATCTCCTTAGGGCCCCCAAAAGTCAACTAACCCATTTGGTTTTATTTCTGACTTTGATATGAAGAAGTTCAAACTGAGTGAAGGGACTCACTAATATAAATGTGACGCCAGGAGGCAGGGTACATGGGTGGTAAAGAGAGTAGTTCTAACTGGTACCAGTGGCCTTTGGAGTTTCGGAGCCGCCCAAAACTCAGGCCACCAATGGCAACCAGGGACACTGGGAAGGTGGGTCTTCTAGAGCCTGGGGCTTCTCTGTCAAGTCTGGTGTACAGGGCAGCAGAGCTGTGGCTCACTGATGTCTCCTCTACAGTGTGTCAGGGGAACATGAGGCCAGCAGCTGGGAAGCAGTGTGAGTAATGGAGGAGAAATTCCCCAATTTCTGACCTCATCCAAATAAAATTTTTAAGAGGAAAATTAAAGAAGCTAGTTCATTAAAAAAAAAAAAGGCAACTGGAAATCATGAAGACTAAGTTTCTATCAGAAATGGTTTAATTAGAGCCTATACTTTGTTTATTCAAGAGCTTAAAGCCAAGTATGTCACCTTCAAGTCCTCAATTCACATTCACTGAACATCTACAGAACATGAAAACGGAGGGTCCAACTACAGAGTATAGCACATGAAGACAAAGGGTCACCTTCAACTAGCTTCCACTTAATTTCTATATGAAGTTATCAGATTCTCAGGAAATACAAAAGGATCTTAGTCTCAACAACACATGGAAAGCCACAGTGAGTTAATAGTCAGCTGATAGAACTACAATCAATTCTTGGACTAGCTCTCCTACACCACCTGCCTCTCATACCCTCCCCCAAACCCCTAATTCCAGTCTTCAGGGAGGATCCCACCAACCTTCAAGGATGCAATGGGATCATTATAAACAAGAAGCAATGGCATGTCTAGTGAATTTTATTATTTATGTCTTTCCATCTATCTGGGAATTATTCCTTCAAACCTTGTGATTCTAGTAGAATTTGCCAATTTCCATCTTCCTGGCCCTAAGGATTGGTTGAGTTAGGCCTATGATCAAGCTATTTAGAATATTTTTCTAGCATTTAAAAAAAAATTAAAGCTGTAGTGTGTGTGTATGTGTACACACCCATGTGCTTGTGGGGGGGGCAGAGATAATACTCTCCTTACTGAAGATAGCACTTTAGAATTGAGAAAATACAATATAAATTGTGGGACAGAAATAAAAGGCATCCAAATCAGAAAGAAGTAAAATTGTCATTATTTGCAGATGACATGATATTACATAGAAACACCCCCCTCCAACTCCATAAAAAACCTATTAGAATAAGTAAATTCAGTAAGGTTACAGGGTACAAAATTAATATTCAGAGCCACTTGCATTTCTGTATATTAATCAACTATCAGAAAGAGAAATTAATCTCATTTACAATGGCATCACAAAGAATAAAATACCTAAGAGTAAATTTAACCAAGGAGGTGAAAGATCTATATACGGAAAACTGTAAAACAGTGATGAAAGAAACTGAAGACACAAATAGGTATTCCATGTTCATGGATAATATTGTTAAAATGTTCATCCTGTCCAAAGCAACCTACGGATGTGATGAAATCCCTATCAAAGCTCCAATGGCATTTTTTCAAACAAAAAATAATTCTAATGTTTGTATGAAATCACGAAAGATCCAGAATAGACAAAGCAATCATAAGGACAAAGCTGGAGGCATCACACTTCCTGAGCTCAAACTATATTATAAAATGGTACTAATCAAAACAGTATGGCACTGGCACAAAAACAGATGCATAGATCAATGGAATGAATAGAGAGCCCAGAAATAAACCTACATATACATAGGATTTTTAAAAAAGATTCACTTATTTATTTTAGAGTGTGTGTACCGGGGTGGGGGGGGTGAGATGAGGGGTGGCAGAAAGGCAGAGGGAAAGAAACTCAAGCAGACTCCCTGCCTAGCACAGAGCCCCATGTGGGGCTCCATCCCACAACCCCGAGATCATAATCAGAACAGAAATCAATAGCAGGCCACTTTACCAACTGAGCCACCCAGGCACCCCTACGGGATTAATTTATGACAAATGAGGCAAGAATATCCAATGGGGGAAAGGACAGTCTCTTCAATAAATGGTGCTGGGAAAACTGGACAGCTACATACACTAGAATGAAACTGGACATCTACCTTACACTATAAAGAAAAATGTGTAATAAATTCCAGACTTAAACGTAAGATATAAAACCTTGAAACTCCTGAAGGAAACATAGGGGTTAAGCTCCTTGATGTCAGTCTGGCAATTTTTTGTTGGATTTGCCACCAAAGCAAAAACAAATAAGTGGTACTACATCAAACTAAAATCTCCTGTATAGCAAAGGAAACCATCAACAAAATGAAAAGGCAACTCATAAATAGGAGAAAGTATTTACAAGTCATCCTTAATAAGGGTTAATATCCAAAATATATAAAGAACTCATATAACTAAATGGCAAAAAACAATCATTTAAAAAATGGAGAGGAACTAAAGAGACACTTTTTTCCAGAAATGACATACAAATGGCCAATGGGTACCTGTAAAGGTGCTAGGCATCACCAATTATGCAGGAAATGCAAATCAAAACCACGATGAGGTGTTATCTCACACCTCTTAGAATGGCTGGTATCAACAAGATGAGAAATACGAGTTGGCAAGGATGTGGAGCAAAGGGAATCTTTGTCCATTATTGGTGAGAATGTAAATTGGTAATAGCTGCTCTGGAAAACAGTATGGAGCTTCCTCAAAATGTGAAAAATAGAGAAGTACCCTATAATCCAGTGAATCTACTTCTGGGTTGTTTATGGGAAGAAAGTGAAAACACTAACTGAATAAATATCTGCACCCCTGTATTCATAGCTGCATTGTTTACAATGCAGACATGGAAGCAACCAAAAATGCCCACAGACAGGTGAATGGATAAAGAAAATGTGGTACACTCCACCCCAGGTAGAATATTATTCAGCCATAAAAAAATTGAGATGTATTGCCATTTGGGACAATATGGATGGACCTTGAAGGCATTATGCAAAGCAAGTCAGACAGAGAAAGACAAATACCATATGATCTTACTTGTATGTGGAATCTAAAAAAACCAACCAACCAACCACAAATCCAACATACAGAAGCAGTGGGAGGTAGGTAAAATGGGTAAAGGGAGCCCAAAGGTACAAAGTTCCAGCTATAAAATAAACAAGTCCCAAGGACGTAATGTACAACACGGTGACAATAGTAATATTGTATTTTACCTTTGAAAGTTGAGGAAGTAGACCTTAAAAGTTCTCATTTTCAAAAAGAAAAAAAGAATTGTAACTATGCTGATAGATATGAACTAGACTTACTGTGATCATTTCCAATATATACAAATATCAAATCATTGTGTTGTACACCCAAAACTAGTGCAGTGTTATGTGTCAATTAGATCTCAATTTTTAAAAAGAAAACATAGTATAAATTGTATAGTTACTGTATTTTGTAGGAAGTAGAAGAAAGAGGTCATAACTTGGATTAATAGACTCAAATCTGAATCCAGATGCTGGTCCTTAAAAGTTGAGTAAATGGAAAATTATTCTTTTGCCTCAGCTTCTTCATCCATAAAATGGGGTATACTAACATTCACAAGGTAACACTTTGAGATATAAAGCAAGTTCTTACTTTATCTACTGAGGTTGTAATAGTTTACCTACTTCCCTTCAGAGGTTTGATCTAGTTCTTCTAGGCAGGCCTCGTGGCAGCTTTGAGGAACAGATTTTGAGCAATAGATTTTATTGGCATAAAAATGACACTAGCTCCTAGCCTAGACTTTATGATGACTAGCAGCTTCTGCCTTTGTCTCTTGGAAGCCAGCTGCTCTGTAAGAAGTTCAAGTGTCCTCTATCACCATGCTGTGGGAAGTATAAGCCATGTGGAGAGGCCCCAGAGGAAGAGATCATAGAGAGGAGGAGGGAAGGGGGAGGAGTGATAGGGAGGGTTGGCGAACCCACAGAGTTCCAAGGCCATGACTGAAGAAGCATCATCCTGCCCCAGCCACCACAGCTGACAGCGATCCACTATGTAGATCAGAGATAAATTGCCTACCCAAGACCTTCCTGAATTCCTGATGCACAAAACTTGGAGCTTTAACAAATTGTTTTAAGTTTAGGAGTTTGGGGATCATCTGTTATTCAGTAATATAGGTAACACCAACACACTGTTGGTTCTCTATTGCTGTGTAAGGAATCACCCCAAAACTTAGTAGGTTAAAACAGCAGTCATGTTATTATCATTTATTCTGCAGGCTGACTAGACACAGTAGGTGGTTGTCACTTATGATGTCTCATGCAGTTGTAATTAGAGGGATGGCTGACCACTACTCAGCCCAATGGCTTCCTCAGCCTCACAACTGGTGGTCAATATTGCCTTTTGGTTCAGACCTTAGCTGGGGCTCTGGGGGAACGCCTACACGCACCTCTCCCCATGGCTGGGCTCCCTCACAGCATGGCGGCTGGATTCCAAGCGTAATCATCCCTCAAGAACAGGCAGAAGAGCATGGCGTTTCAGAATCTGCTCTTGGAAGTCCCAAAGCATAACTTCTATCATACTTTGCTGGTCCAGGTAACCCAGATTCAAGAAGGGATATTGATTCCATCAGAATCATAAATGAGAGGAATGTCAATGTAACACTATAAAAGAAACATGTGGGAGGGGAGCGATTGTGGTAGCCATCTGTGAAAAATCCATTCTGTCACACCCACCCTGTTCTACCTCCTTAACTGCCCATTCCCTCCACACAGGGTTGTTAAAGAATTGAAGAAAAAACAAAACCAAAACCAAAAAAGTGTTCAAGTACAGAGTTTCAAAATAGACCTTAAAGCTCACGGCATGGAGAATGACACAAAGAAAAATTTATGAGTCTCAAAAGTCTTATTTTCAAGTATCAAAGGCTTAAGTTCCTTGAATGATTCAGAACTTAAGTTCATGCTATAAATCACAACACCACATTACTAGCTGGAGACCTTTGAGGTAGGAGGCTGGTGCATGTCCCTGAGAAAGGTTCCGGCTCTCTCTCCTATTTCCAGGTATGACTCCAGTCAATCTGGGAACCTGCAAGTAGACGGAACCTGTCCTTTGCCTTGTGTCTGGAACCCTTAGGGACAGGCAAAGCCACACAGAGCTTTCCAACTCACCACAACACAGGAACAAGAGGGTACAGATGTCAGTGAATGGCTTAACAGGATACGGATTTTTCTGCAGAGGCCAAATATTTCTGGGGAGGGACAACATATCTGGCCCCAAGAGGTAGTGACAGAAACATCAGCAGAAAATAGACACCATCTGCTGACAAAGTAGGTTTCCCTGAGGGAAAACTGCCCCAAGTGCAACTCGAAAAATCAGATCTCCATTCAGATTTCCAGAAGCGCCTTGTAAAAATGTGGTGTGCTGTCTACAGTCATCACCCTGACTTACTGAATAGGCAGGCCAGGGACAGAAGAAGAAATCAGGCCAGTGCCATTGCATTGGATGAGGCACGGTGCATTCAACGAGGAAGCTTCTCTCTTACTTGGCTCCCCACCCCTTGTCACCTCTCCTGCTTGAACTGGTCCATATCCAGCACTTGGTTTTGATGCCTCAGAATCTTTGCCTTACCCCCACCCCGTCTCTCTTATTTGGTCACGGGATCTGCCCATTTCACTTTGAGACATGAAACCTAGGACACATGGGTCCCTCCTTTACTTCAGCCACTCCTCACACGCCACTGCCCACCTACTACTTCATGCCTAGATCACAAGACTCTTGAGAGGTTCCCTCAATTCCTTACCCTTATTTCTCAAGGCTTCTGACCTGTCACCCCAAGAGCTATCTTTCGTCCCTTCTTTTTCAAAGGTCTCCACTGGTTTCCTACCACTTTCAGGATAAACATTCAACATTTTACTTTGGATATGGAAATGCCCTAATGCAATCTAACTACCTTGAGAAACCGATCCCTCACCATACATAGGGAGGGTAGGACTTCATCTGGTTACCTCTTTACCTGGCTTGCTAGTTCTGCCTCCTGGTATCAGCATGAGAAAAGACTTCCCTGTGTGTAATAGGCAGAGAAGAGCTTGTAAATATTTCTATTTTGAACCCTTGACATACATTCTTGGAGACCTAGATTCTTCCCTGTGATTATTGCCTTGGGCAGGGTTCAGGGGGCTCGCTAGACCTCTCAGCGACCATTTGAAAAGAACTTCAGCTTGCCTCAGGGTAAAGCCAGGAAGAGGACGGCAACTCAGGTCAAATGAATTATGATGTAAACGTAACAGTATCTGAGTTGTCCTCTCCTCAGAGTCCCTGTCCACCCAGAACATTCAGGACGAGGAAAGAAAGCCAAGAACATTCATCCACCATCTCATCTTCACAACGGCATTGACTAATCAGATTGCATCATCAAAGTCAGAATCCCGGTTTTCAGCAAATTAAAACATCAGTTTAAAAATTCATAGGCAAGTCTTGGGTGGAAGAAATAAGGGAACCTAGTGTTGCTCTTTCCCAGGTTCAAAGTTCTGCAGAGGGGGGAGTTCTGAGGCTGGGCGACACCTCCCAAAAAACGTTGCTCCGGCTGGTCACTTACATTGGGACACACCCTGCCAAGCAGCAGCCTGGCCTTCTGCATGCAAAACCCTCGACTCAGGGTAAGTAAATCATTCCACAAGTGGTCTCCTCCCACATTCACATTACTTGAGAAGAGTTCCTGAAGTTTGGACATTGCTCTGTGGAGCTGAGCCAATAAAATTCACAGCAGTTACGAAACAGCTGCAAATCCCGCTTAGGTCATGCCTGGTGCAGATACTATATAAAGGACACATTCACATGGAGAAAAGCAAGGTGGCTTGGCTAGTGCCAGTCAAGGTGAGCATCCTGATTAGGCTGAGATGACTGAAGAACCCCCTTTGGGGGTTGTTTCCTCATTAGGCGATTCTAGGATGCATAGCTACCCTGGACTGCTTTTCAGATTTTATTTTCTCCAATCCCCTGCCCTCCAAGCCAAAAAGAATTTACTGCCCTTTTCTAAACTATCGCTTTAGCCATTCACAACAAGGCAGGCAAGAAGCCAACCACAAACCACAACAAAAACAACGTGTCTGACCTTTCAGAGCTTTTTCGCTCTGAGCTTACCTGGCAAACACAATGCCCCGCAGCCAGGGGAGATGTTGCCATTCACAGTATCACATTTGCTGAAAAGATCTTTTTCTGATTCCCCCTATCAGTCAGGCAAAGGTGAGAGCCAAGTTTTCTGTGCGATTTTACACCTAATTGTCGGTCTCTGCAAAATGGGAAATGGAAGCTCCGTGAACTTTTGGATTCTGCTCCAAAGAGCTTTATCAATTTTATTAATCTCAAGATTGTTTCCATTCCTGAAGTTATACAGTTCTAGGAACTGAAGTAGATTTGTGTAAAATGCTTTGTTCTGCTGCAGTTGGAAAAAGGTGGCATTTCAGTAGGAAGGCCTTCAGCAAAGAATTGCAACAGATAATTCATGAGTGAGGAAGGGTGTCAGGCTGTGAAGGAGGAGGAGGAGGGGAGCCTGCAGAGTTCGTAGTTTATGAAAGGCTTTGAAAAGAACTCTATTCCTCCCAGCTTCCACTTCAGTGTTTTAAAAACTTGTCGTAAATAGGATAAAGTAAATAGGATCAGCCCAGGAAATTGCTAAAATCCCAGCTCATGGTAGCAGAGAAGGATTAGAAGCTCACTGAAAACTCAAATATTCAGAGCCCTGGAGCTTCGAGAGCTTCTAATGCAGTAAAACTTGGCCTCTTCCCCTCCCCTCCCCTCTGCCAGCCACAAATCCAATCACTGCAAGACAGGGTCGAGCCAGCATCCACTGTTACCCTGAACCATCGATTCTTTGTCGATCGGAGACTTTTGACCAAACAAGTGCTGCTATTAGCGGATTCTTTCCTGTGGTCTGTGGGGGTTCTGTAGTGTGATGCATTTGACACTTATGATTAAATAAAAAGATGTTTGGGTTATCACATTATGACAAATAGCTGACCATAGGACTTATCACTTCTATTAAATATAAATAAAATAAAATAGTATCACTTAATAAAATGGCCATATTTTCACTTCTTGACCAGCCCAGAGAAATACTACTGGATAAGGAACAGCAAGGCACCGGCAAGTTTAACAAGTATTTTTATCCTGGGTGTCATTTTGTCCATAGCTTCAGTTCAGATTACCCTTGTCAAGGAGTCTGAAAATATCATACATCTTTGCTTTATTCCCTTAAAAAAACAAAACAAAAAAAACCTACTGTTCAATCATCTACCGAACCACCAAATCTTACCCATTCTTCTCCAATTGCCCCTCAGTTTTTCTTTGTGTCCCTAATCATGTCACCTGAGCTGCAGGCCAACATGAAAACTTCCAAGAGTCCATCTGTGCTCTCCTTTCAATCCTCATAACATAGGGGACTATTTGTAATTTATGGAATATGCAGAAGAATTTGAGGACATACAGAATGCTTAATATCACAAGCAAACATCTCTTACTACTTTCCCTTATCCCTAGTCCCATTTTTTTTTTTTTAAAGATTTTATTTATTTATTTCACAGAGGGAGAGAGATCACAAGGAGGCAGACAGGCAGGCAGAGAGAGAGGGGGAAGCAGGCTCCCTGCTGAGCAGAGAGCCCGATGCGGGCCTCGATCCCAGGACCCTGAGATCATGACCTGAGCCGAAAGCAGAGGCTTTAACCCACTGAGCCACCCAGGCGCCCCCCCTAGTCCCATTTTAAGTAAGTAATCTTTTTGAACTACTTCTGTTTTTAATTTTCTAGGGTTTCAACTGTAGCTCTCAAAATTCAGGTATGTTCTATTCTTAGTGTTTCAACACAGTATTTTCTACTACGAAAGAAATTTAACACTTCCATTGCTTCTTGCCTCTCTCAATTATTAATATTTTGAAATATTCCAGCAGTTACTGTTACAACTTTTAGGCAACATTCTCAAAATCTTATTTCTTGACTCATTCCAAGTCGCACGACCTATTAACTCTCCATTTTAAGTCTCTTCACGAACTTTTCTGCTTTTAATTTGCATGACTTTACCATTAGGTCTGCTTTATCCTTCATATTTACATTATGTTCTAGGGCTTCCTTGTTTTGACTGTAGATGCCCTCTCAACTTGAGGTCTAGTAAACGACACTTATGATTAGGTCATTTCTTCTTTCCAAAACTCAAGTGGTGTCACCTTTCATAGAGAAAGAAATATAATCTCATTATACTTTGCAATCCAAAGAATATTCTAACAAAACCATCAAGGTCAAATGGATTATCTTTCCACAGGCCATTAATTGTCCAAAACCATGCCTTATTTTAAGATTAAAGTTGAATCTTACCATATTTATGTATTTGACCTAGCTGTATCTACATAGTTTTTCCTAGAGATCTTAATTATTTTTTTCCCCAAGAAACCTGTAACTATCATTGTATGATAAAGGATACTCAGATTTGAACTCTAAATTTATAGTAGAATCACTTTTTTCTACAAGACCTTCCTCACGGAACCCACTAATTTAGGCCAATTGCTTTACTATTGTTGCTGCCATCTTGATGTTTCTTATAACTGGACTCCTCTAGTAGTAGTTCCATAGTTTTGGGGTGTTATGTTAACATTTATCTTTTTCTGTCCTGTTTTCCTAGACTGTATCTTCAAGTTGTTTGAGACGAGGGGTAAAGTTTTCAAGCCTTCAGTTCAGAAAAGTTCTACCTGCACTCATACTTCATTGATAGTTGGACTGAGTACAGAATTACAGTTCCCAAAACCACTTTTTTTTAAAAGATTTTATTTATTCATTTGACACAGAGAGAGAGATTACAAGTGGGCAGAGAGGCAGGCAGAGAGAGAGGAGAGAAGAGGAAGCAGGCTCCCGGCTGAGCAGAGAGCCCAATGCGGGCCTCGATCCCAGGACCCTGGGATCATGACCTGAGCTGAAGGCAGCGGCTTTAACCCACTGAGCCACCCAGGCGCCCCCAAATCCACTTCTTCAGAGCTTTGAAAGCCTGGTTCTCTGGTCTCCCAGCTTCCAACACTACGTACCAAAGTTTATGTCATTCAGGTGATCACTCATGTTGGTAATCTTCTCATTGCCTAACTTTTCACCCCAGAAGCTCTAAGACGTCCTGTATCCTGAAGAAAGGCTTGGCCTCTTTTAATGTGAATCTTTAGGCCTTTCTTTCAGACTTGTTTTTTCCTTTAAAGACTCAAACTATGTTGGAACTTCTAGACCATCCTTTCAGATCTCAATATTTTTAATCTTTTTTTGTTCTAAACTCTGGAACACTGTCAACATTCAAAGTCTTTCCCTTGGGCGCCTGGGTGGCTCTGTGGGTTAAAGCCTCTGCCTTCAGTTCAGGTCATGATCTCAGGGTCCTGGGATTGAGGCCCGCATCGGGCTCCCTGCTCCCTCTCTGCCTGCCTCTCTGCCTACTTGTGATCTGTCAAATAAATAAATAAAATCTTTTAAAAAAAAAACAAAACAAAAAACAAAGTCTTTCCCTTGATTTTTAATTTGCAAGAACTCACTTTTTCTAATCCCGTCTTATCCACAGCACTTTTTTTTTTTTTTTGGTAAGCAAATGAGTGAGTGGAGTTTGATGAATGCAATACTTTTCATTCTAAGGATAAATTTTTTGTTTTCTTTTATTCTCAGAATTATTTCATCTGGATTATAATAATTCTTTGAATTATTTCAACTGTCCTTTTTCCATATTTTTGTCTTAAAATTTTTTTTTAATTAGCAATATAATCCTATCTCCTTTCCATGTTCTAGAAGTTTGTCAATTTCTGGTCCTTACTCCTATTTCCAGAACTGCCATAAATGTCTTCTTTTTAAATTGTTATTTCAACTGATGATCTGGAGAGAAGGGAAGCAAAGCTAGGTTTTTAGACTATCATCTTAGAATTCAATGTTTCTAGGGACAACTGGGTGGTTCAGAGGGTTAAGCGTCTGTCTTTGGCTTGAGTCATGATCCCAGGGTCCTGGGATTGAGTCCTGCATCAGGCTCCCTGTTCAGAGGGGACCCTGCTTCTCCCTGCTTGTGTGCTTGCACTCTCTCGCTCTGACAAATAAAATCTTTTTTTAAAAGAATTCACTGTTTCTAGATTATTTGCCACTACCTAAAATACAAAGTTTAAAAACAAAGCTTAGACAACTTATTTAGTATTTGAGACTCAGAACTATTTGATCCTAGTTTATCTTTCTCCTTTAATCCTCCAGTAATCACATTAAGGAATCCATCATCCCCTCCTACCCTCCTTGAGATGGTTTATGGTATTTCTTACACTTCTGACTGATACCTGGGATGGGCTTTTTCCTCCCCCATAATCCTTATTTTACAAAAGTAGGCTCAGCTCAAAGTCCACCTCTTTTAAAGCCTTTATGACCATCCTAGGATAGCCAAAATTTTGTAATATTTAAAGCCATTTATTGAATTCCATCCAAGTGAATTATTTTTTGTGTCAGCGATTTCACTTTTTCAACCAGAATTCTCTACCATTTTTACTCTGAAATCCAAGATAATTTTACTTAAATGGAATTACATTTATTTTTTTTTTTTTAAAGATTTTATTTATTTATTTGACACAGAGAGATTACAAGTAGGCAGAGAGGCAGGCAGAGACGGAGAGGAGGAAGCAGGCTCCCCGCTGAGCAGAGAGCCCGATGCGGGCCTCGATCCCAGGACGCTGAGATCATGACCTGAGCCGAAAGCAGAGGCTTTAACCCACTGAGCCACCCAGGCGCCCTGGAATTACATTTAAAAGCAAAGGCTTCATGTTTTGGTATCTTCCTATACAATAAAATTTTGAAGTTTTGATGAGAAGCAGCTTTGGGCGGAAAACATGAACAGATATTTTACCAAAGAGGACATACAGATGGCCAACAGACACACAAAAAGATGCTCAACATCACTCGTCATGGAAATACAAATCAAAACTACAGTGAGATATCACTTCACACCTGTCAGAATGGCTGAAATCAACAACACAAAGAACAACAGCTGTTGGCAAGAATGTGGAGAAAGGGGAGGCCTCTTTCGCTGTTTGTGGGAATGCAAACTGGTGTAGCTACTCTGGAAAACAGTATGGAAGTGCCTCAAAAAGTTCAAAATTAAATTACCCTATAATCCAGCAATTGCACGACTAGGTACTTACCCAAAGAATACAAAAATACTGAAGGAATACATGCACCTTAATGTTTATAGCAACATACAACGTGATGTATATAGCAGATTATACAGCATGACAATAGCCAAATTATGGAAAGAGCTCAAATGTCCACTGACTGATGGGTAAAAAAGATGTGATATATACACAATGGAGTATTACTCAGCCATAAAAATGAAATCTTGCCATTTGCAATGACATGGATGGAGCTAGAGAATATTATGTTGAACATAATAAGTCAAATACCATATGATTTCATTCATATGTGGACTTTAAGAAACAAAAGATTATGGGGGAGGGAAAAAGAGGCAAACCAAGAAACACACTTAACTATAGAGAACTGATGGTCACCAGAAAAGGGGGGGGGTGTTGGAGGATGGGCCAAATAGGGGATGTGGATTAAAGAGCGCACTTGTTGTGATGAGCACTGGGTGTTGTATGAAAGTCTTGAACTGGGCGCCTGGGTGGCTCAGTGGGTTAATGCCTCTGCTTTCGGCTCAGGTCATGATCTCAGGGTCCTGGGATCGAAGCCCGCATCGGGCTCCCTGCTCGGCGGGGAGCCTGCTTCCCCCTCTCTCTCTCTCTGCCTGCCTCTCTGCCTCCTTGTGATCTCNAAAAAAAAAAAAAAAAAAAAAAAAAGAAAGTCTTGAACTACTACATGGTACACCAGAAACTAATATTACACTGTGTTAACTGGAATTTAAATAACTTTAAAGAAACAAAACAAAGAAAGAAAGAAAGAAAGAAAGAAAGAAAGAAAGTAAAAGATAGCATGCCTGAGTTAGGCAACTTCTTAAATTTTGTTTTGAGCAAGAGGCAATAGTGATAGGATATTCTTATATCAGGACACCTTTCTAGAAGAATGGTTATCCTGGTTGGGGGCAATAGGTCCTCACCCAACATTCCAAGAACTCAATTCTTATTTTTTTGACAACCCAAGTAAAGTTTTTCTCTAAGCCAGGCACTGGAAAATGATGCTAGTGGTTCAGTCCAGCTTGAAAGCCAAAGCAATGTTGTGTGCGTGGCATTACCTCACACAAGTCTGAACTGTATCACTCCCCAAGAGCAAAAATAAAGTTGGAAGCCCAAGAATCCCATGAGAGAAACTCTACCAAGTAGATATCATGTAGCCTAGTCATTGCCTTGAAAAAACCATCACAGAACACATCAGCATTTTGAACCATCCTGGTCCAGTAAAGGGCTAACACCATATGGCAAAGCAAGAGTAAGAAGTATTGGGGAAAAAAAAATCCTCATGACTTAGAATTTAGCTCTGAGGCACTGAGGCTTATCTTGACCTTTCCTGTTCATGTTCCTTAACGTAGTTTGATATTAACCTGATGATCGGTAATGCATTTGAATAGCTTTCTTCAAGACTGAAACAGGGCTAACTTTAGAACAGAGGCAAACACATCAGTGCATGTAGCTTAAGCAGAATGATATTTGAGGTAAGCAAGGCTGAAAATCTGTCAGCCACAGTACGAGCCACTGAACAACCTCATGTCAAGGCAGTTTTATAGATTATGCAGAATTCAAGAAGCATAAATTAAGTATCTAATGTCTGGGGGCAGAAATGAGAATTAAAATACAACGTATCATCTACTTTTCTTTAGAATATCATGTTTTAGAAAAATTACATGTGAAAAAACTTAAAATCTAAGGTAATACCCACTCTGGAATTCTCTAGTACAATAATTATTCTCAGGGGATGTGGGAACACACAGGCAGGAGACTTACAGTCAGGGGTATTTAACCAGTTAGGATCTCTAAGTTTAAAACCTACCGAACTTTGCTTTGAAACAGACTCGGTAAATCAAACAATAGCAGGTTGGAATAATAATAGGGTGTCAATTTTATAGGCTATTCTAAGGACCTTAACACTATAATCATGAATATATGTGGCAGCATGGAAAACTTGTGACATAAAAGGAAATTAAAAAGCAGTATACTGACATATGCACAAGGTAAGTTTCCAACTATGTGAAATTACATGAATGAGGACTAGAAGGAAAAGTACATTGTTAGGATAGAATTATAGGTGATTTGCTTTTCACGATTTCTACTATTATCTTCAATAATGGAAATTTTGGAAATACTACAGAAATAGATCATAGGTAAGACATTGGAGGAGAAAGGCAGGCAGCATTAGAACTCTGGGAGACGTTTGATTCATCTACTGTACTTCTCCTGAGATCCATCAGAAGGATACATTAATTACCAAGTAGCTTGACTTTTGCCTAGATGGCAACCAAGATGAAGGTATAGCTCCGTTCCTTGAGTAATTTTAATTCAAATGGTTGATTGTACATCTTCGATGACACTAGTAATTGTATTTGCACATAACTTATGATCCACATAACTGAAATGGTGGGAGGGTGAGGAGGGCAGGCAAGCAGGCAGAGGAGGAATACAGGTACAACTTCTGAATTAATCTGAATTAAACAGATGCGCAGAGAATCTGTCGTTTGCCTCCTATAACCTCTGTTCCACCTCCGATCCTACCCTGAAGCTCCCAACACATGTATCCAGCTGTGAGTACTGCTTGTGGAAATAGTTCTGGATCCATAATGGCTTGGGTACTAATCTTGCCTCTACTATGTACTAGCGAGGGGCCCTGAACAAGTTCGTAAGCTCTCGAACGCATTTATGACAAGCATAAACAAAATTTCACAGAGGACACATGATGACAAGCCAATTTCGCTTAAGACATCCTATGTGAAGTAGTTCTCAGAGTGCTTATGCACAGTAGCCATTAAATAAACTTCAGTCTCTCCCTAGCTTTTTCTTCTCTGTCGACAGGACTCTGGTATTCAGGGGTTAGACTGTTTGGGTAAACTGAAGGTGACTCCACCTTGGCTGTAGGTGGTTTTCAGATCTTACTCCCTCCCCCATATTCACCCTCACACAGACCAGGATCCATCGCTAGGCTGCAACCAACCTGATGGCAGAACAAGGCCAGGCCAGACTTGTTTGGACATCAAAGACCAGAGTGAGTTTCCTGGGGTGGCTCCATTTGTAAGCTGTATTTAAAATTTCACTTCTATCTCATCTGGCTTCTAGAGCTGGCTGCTCAATGCTGTAGCCACTGTTCGCATTGAGATTCAAGACTTAAAATGCATAGGAAACCTTCATAGTCACATTTCAAACACTCAGTGGGTACCTGGCTAATGGTTATCAGATTAGGTGGCAAAGGTCTAGAACATCATCATTGCAGGACATTTAGAAATCCGCCCTCAAGTTCTGAGGGTATCAGTGGGAATAAGAAGTAGCCTACGGCTGGTGCCACTCATATTCATGATTTTTCATTTCTCAGATGGGAAAAACTAATTCAGATGGTGAACTAACTCAGGGGGTAGAAGAAACACTTGATTAGGAGCCTGAATATACACAAGCATTCCAGGCACCAGCCTAGGGGACATCAATTGCATTCTTTTCCACATACCATAGCCCGCTTGTAAAGTGATAAGGTATGTCAACCTCGGAGTAATCTCAGTGACATTTTGCTAGCAAAATGAGTATTACTTAACCAAGTCCTGGTACTCTGTGCAAAAGTCTGAACTCTCTCCAGATCCATCCATATTGTTGCAAATAGAATTGTTGAAGGGCTATCTTGTACACCTGAAACTAAGATAGCACCGTATGGTTAACTATACTAGAATTAAATAAAGGCAGATATTAAGATATACAACATTAAAAGTTTGCTAAGAAATTGGCAGTTTTATTTCTGTGCAACAGGGTAGTGGCCTCTGGTGCCACAAGTCTGAACAAGAGGCCATCCAAGTTTGTGAATGGAGGGGAGGGGACACGGAACTACTCCAACGGTTCAGTTTCACTTCGAATTCATCCCATCAATTGTTCACAAAGGCTGGTCCCTAATAATCCACTTTGTCAACAGGGGGCCCTTGTGAGTTACCATCCCTGCAGTAAACTCTTAACAAGTCATAAACTAAAACAATTCGCAGCCACTCACGTTTGGCACCTGCGACCTTTCAAACAAAGCATTAGCCCATTTTAAATGTACTGTCCTCGTGATCAATTTCCAGGTTTCTAACAAAAAGGAGCTCTTAGGAAGTTTTCACCTGCTCAGGTGTATGTGCCTCATTTGGACTGCTGAGCCACTCGGAGGGACAAGGCGCTCTGCCTCGAAGATGAGCCAACTATAAACCCATGGGGCAGCCCCCACCCCCCGAGTGGGTGTCAGGGCTTCCAGATCACCCCTCTGCTCCCCTAGTCAGCGCTCAGTCATTCAGCATACACCAGACATTTTAATACTCTCGGTTTCTTTACAACTCTGACCCTTCCACCTTCCCTGAGCACATGGAATTGCTTCTGACTTCAGAGCGTATCGAAGCCATTAGACGAGATTTTAAGTTTCCCGCCCCCAAACCTATACATTTACCTACAAGGTAGTCATTTTACTCTTTCTTGCTTGCTGCCACGAGAGGGTGGAGCCCTGGCCAGTGGCCCCCTGCCTTCTTGAAGCCTTGCTCGGTCACTTTCTGGCAGACTTTTCGTGCCCCTTTGCTTGGCTCCTTCCCAGCATCATTGAACTGTGCAAGTCCCCCTTCTTCCCCACAGGTTCCCCTTTCTCTCCTCTTTCTTATCGTCAAATATCTTCAGGCTTATCTAAGCCTATGCTCTCCACTTGCCCTGGACTCCAGTTTGGATTCCAGTTTGACCAGGCCATTGGAATTAGCTTCACCAAGATCACCAACTTACCACTTCGTTGCCGAAAATCCACAGGCACTTTTTAGTCATCATCTTAAACTCTGCAGAGCATCTGGACTTACCAACCCCCCTTAGCTCATTCTTGAAACGCTCTTTTCCTTGGGCTTCCATGATAGCATACCCAAGTGGTCTTTCTCCTGTGTATTTGGCTAGTCTGTTTCTCTCATTGTAAGAAACACACAGACTATAAACTTGACAATTATCCCCATTTAAATGTACCGGTCAGTGGTATTAACATTGACATCGCTGTACGACCAGCATCAGTATTCATCTCCAGAATGGTTTTCATCTTACAAAACTAGAACTCTATACCCACTGAATAACTCACAAGATCTCCCTCTCACCAGCCCCTGAAAACCTCCATCCTACTTTCTCCTCCCGTGAATTTTATTCTAGGTACTTCATAAGTGGAGCCATAGAGTATTGCTTTCTGTGACTGACATTTCCTTTAACATGATGAGGTCTTCAAGTTTCATCCATGCTGGAGCATGTAACCAAATTTTCAAGGCACAAGAGTATTTCATCATATGTATATACCATGCTTTGCTTATCCCTTCATCTGCTGATAGGCACTTGGGGTGCGTCTCTCTTTTAGGTATTGTCAATATTGCTGCTAGGAAAAGGGGTGAAGTCTTTTTCTTAGTCTACCTCTTAAATATTGGTGATCTTTAAGGTTCTACTCTATCTGGGCAATTTTACCTATACTTGCGGCTTACTACTTACCTGCTAGTGATTCCCATGGCTGTATTTGTGGTTTATTTTCTCTTTTGGGGTTCAGGTTCCAAAGCCCCACATCCATCCTTTTAGATGTCACAGGCACTCTAAACTCGACATGATCAATAACACCATGCTTCGGGTTCTTGCTGTCACACTTGTAATGTTCCACTACCCTGTGTTTCTGGTCTCGGCGAGCAGTGCCATCAGACCTCCCACTTAGACCAGCCATGTGGGCATCACCGTCTGCCAACCACAACACTGCCACTGGCAGAACTTCCAGGAATTCCACTCAACAGGATGGTCCCCAGGTGACTACTTCTGTGGCATCCCACATAGGTGTCCCTGAGGGTCTGTCTGTGCTCCTGCAAAGACCCCTCTTCATTAGTCTCCTCTACACACAACAGCAACCCCTCCCTCTGTATTCCCTAGAGCTCACCTTCTTTTTCTTCTCAGCACTGAAATGGCGCTTACCACACAGCAAACACTCAAGGCACGTGTCCAGTGCGTTAACCCCTGACCTCTCCCTGACCCGCTCCCGTCTAGCTCACCTTCTAACTGGTATCCAAGCCCACCCACCTCTCTACCCCAGCGGTCACCTCCTTAGCCAGACGCTCAGCATCTTTCACTTTCTCTTCTCATCTCCTCCCCATCACCGTCCACACAGCTGCCAGGGGAACCACTGAAAGCCACGGAACTGGTGGTCTCACCTCTTTACTTCCAGCACTTGAACCAGCACTTTCAGAATACCCCCTGAAGGTCTTCGCCGACCTCCCAAGGCCCTTCCTCGTCAGTCTCTCCAGCCTCCCAGGATGCTGCAGCTCATTACGGAACCTCTTTCAATTTAGCCAATACACCAGATGCTTATTTCCTTTCCAGGTCTTTGACGAGACTGCTACACTTTCTGCCTAAACAATCCTCCCTTTTCTCCAGTCCCTTTCTCAACACCTTCTGGCTCCTTCAGGTCTTACAGGAGAGGTCCCTGCCTCTTGGAAGTCTCCTGGGACCTCCTTGCACCAGTCGTGGCTTTGTCCTCGCTGCTGGAGGCTCCGTGCGTGTCCCCTCCAGTGGGCCATAGCGCCATCAGGGTGGACGCCCTGACCTTCTTGCCCAAAACGGGCCCTCTGTCCCTTGCACAGTGATGGGGCCATAGTCGAGGCTTAGTATTTAATAGTTTTAAAAAACTGGCCTAAGACCTTGTAAACATCCAGATAAGTAGAAAAAACCTGTACAATAGCATAACATACACTCGTACTCACCAGCTAGATTTTTAAGTGGTAAATATTTAGCTCTATTTTCTTCGCTGAGTCATCTCTGTATTTGACATTTTAGAGTAAACACCAGAAGATTCTGAAGTCTTACCAACACATCCATAGACCATATGAGATAAGCTACTGAAGGGTAAAGACCCAGGAACAAAAACCTCTAAATTGCTACTTAAGCATAGGTAAGTGAAATTCAGAAATGAGAATATTCTATACCAGATACTTTTATAAATGTATTCTCATTTCATCATTTAATTATCATGAGTTTTAGAGGGTAATCGCCTTAATAAGTGAAAGGAACCCTGTAAAAACCTGTAGCTCTAGGAGAGGAGAAAGAAAAACACCTGGTGGGTGCCCACGGCGTACCCTACGCTCATATCACCTCCAATTATTCTTACAACAAACTCAACACGTAAAGACTTAGTGTGACCAAGTTATTCACCCAGATCCTAAAGGAGGAAAACGGCAGATGTAGGAATTTGTTCCACGCTTCTCTCTACTACTCATCTATTCATTACTATTTAGCTTTTTAACTTAAAAGTTAAAATTTCAGGTTTGTTTGTGGTGGTCTGAACTGGGTGGAAATACATGTTGCTTCTACATGCACACACAAAAAAGTGTGTAGGCTAAATTCTCTTTAGTTCTTATTACAGGGCAAAGTACAGCAGTGAGCACAGAACAAGCAGGAAGTGAGTCCGAAGCCAGCGCCTGGTGCCACGGCTTCTTCACCAGACAGCAGGCGGTTGGCTAGTCCCTCAACTCTCCTCATCCAACAATGTTCATCTTTACAGTGGGTCAGTTGGAGTAGGCGGAGGCTCCTTCCAGCTGTTTGAAAAACAACACACAAATGAAACTCCCTGTGATTTGCTTCCGTCATCAGGGGGTCAGGGCCAGATGTGTGTCTTACTGATTCCAGCCCTAGCCCTGTACGTGCTCAGTGAATAGACTCATTTGGGGCAGGGGAGAGGGGAGCTGTAAACATAGGCCAATTTTAATTGGAATGTTGGTCAGCCAACTAGAATAACCTTCAAACTTACAGAAGATCTCCCACAGATTCTGATAGGACAACTAATGAGCAAGACTGTATCAAAATAAGAGCCATGAAAAAGCTCCTCTTCAAAAGAAAGAAGCCTGGCTTCATCCCTATCCCCATGTATTCTCTGCTGGGCAAGCTAGCCTATTTAGTGGCCTTTTTTTTTTTTTTTAAAAGCAGTCAATTCCATTAGATGCTAAGCTTTAAGAGCTCGGTCTTGTTTACCTTTATAACCCTAGCTTTTAGCATAGCACCCAGCACATGCAGTTAGCTATCAATACATGTTGATGGAATGAACGGCAAATCTCACCACCTAAATGTTCCAATCCAACTCCTCTCCGAGGTTCAGCTCAGATGCCATCTCTAACTGCCAGAATCCTGATGTACTTTTTTCTGTATCTCTCCTATGCTGTATACAGTTATAGGTATCACATATATCTTAGCTTCCCAGTAAGGTCAAACTCAGACAGAAGCCATCTTCTGCTCAGCTTGGAAACCCTACCATACATGGTTCAGAGCAGGCATTCAATAAAGGTTTGTGGAAAACCCTACTTTTTTTTTTTTTTAAAGATCTTATGTATTGATTTGACAGAGAGACACAGTGAGAGAGGGAACACAAGCAGGGGGAGTGGGAGAGGGAGAAGCAGGCCTCCCACCGAGCAGGGAGCCGGATGTGTGGCTCGATTCCAGGACCCCAGGATCATAACCTGAGCCGAAGCCAGACCTAATGACTAAGCCACCCAGGCGCCCCAAGCCTATCATTCACATATATATATACACACATATATATGTATATATATGTGTGTATATATATATATATACATATATATAATGTATATGTATACACACACACACACACACACACACACACACACACACCAAAGCAAAGAGCACACTTCTTTATATATAGGAGACGCTCAGTTAGTATTACTGAATTAAATGCTATTTCTGATCCAGTTGTGGTGAGGTTAGTACTCTCAAATTACAAATGTTTGTGAAGGACTCCAAACCATTTGGGAAGAAATATGGTAAACTACATTAAAAGTCTTAAGAATGGTCATATTCCTGAATAATCCACTTCTGGAATTTTGTACTAAGGAAAGAGACAAAAAAAAAATACAAATTAGATGGAGTCAAACCAACAACAAAACTGGAGGATACCAGGACCCACTGATATAACGTAACACTGTTCTATTCTAACAATAATCCTGAAGATTCTTGAAAGAGGTTTGTAACTAATGCTAAGTGAAATGCAAAGTTCACATCCAGTATAGAAAAACAGGAATACTTGTGAGAAAAGCAAATATACAAGAGACGGAACAGTTATTTTGGGATGGTGTTATGGGTCATTTTTTTCTTTCCAAACTTTCCTTTAAATGTACCATTTTTGTAATAAAAATTTGCTACAGCCAACATTCATCTTCCCTTCATGTGGCTATATTTTCCATGAACAGTGATTTAGTGAGGACCAAAGCATAAAATGAAATTGTCTATTAAATAGCTATTGCTTTAGGATTTAGCTTTAGGATTCAAGTGCTGTCTCAAAAGGGCGGCGTATAAGGTAGGAGGTATGAGGTACAGGTATAAGGTGGAACCACACAACTGAGATGAGTCACTCAAGCAACTATAAATCGTCTCAGAAACTGGTATTAAGTAAGGAGACAGCAACCTAGAAAGGAGACAAAGGAGAGGATTTAAGGATGGCTACCTTCTTGGTAAGGGGATAGGAAATGGTAGAGAATTGGCTCACGAGGGTCTGTAAACTGTGGCCTGCCAGCCAAATGTCGCCAACTGCCCGTTTCTGTAAAGCTTTACTGGAACACAGCCAAGCCCGCTCGTTTATGTATCGTCTACGGTGACTGTCACACTGCAGTGAGTTGAATAGTCATGACAGAGACTGCTCGGCCCGCAAAGCAGAAAAGACTCATGATGTGGCTCTCTACAGAAAAGGAAGCATTTGTCCTGTAGTCCTAGATACAAGGAGGTTTAGAAACAGACACCCTATTTGGGTGTTGGGCCACCTTTTCCCATTATTTTTTCTTCAAACGTACCAGCCTAGAAGGTAGGCAACCATAGAATTATGGATGAAAAATTCTCGTCCAGATGGAGATACTTTTGAGAGTGAAAGGGGGTACTACTGAGACTATATTCCAAGACCATGGAAGTAAACCAGGACCATCCCAGACACGTGGGCCCCCTACCAGAAGGGCTAGCAGTGCTAGAGCAGGTTTCAAAGGGCACCCAAGATCTGCTTTTAGGTGTCTGAGGCAAGCTTAGGTGATTCTCCTCAGTGCTTTCTATTTTAACTGCCCTCAGATGCCTTTCTGCATCCCTCCGCCCCAGCTCTGGTTCTTGAAAAGTCCAGTCAGGGTTCAGAATCTCCACTTTCATTAGAGCAAAAGGAGAGAAGTTTACTCATCCCATCTAAATAAATTATTCCAAGTTAATACAAGTAAGTATTTTATTCCTGCAAATTCCACTTGGTTTAATATCAAGACAACTTCTTAAAATGCTATTTTTTTTTTAGAATTTTAGCTTTCTCCTCTCAATTTAAAAATGACTATTAGTTATTACCTTTATCACCATGAAATCCCAAACTAAATATAGTATATTACCCATTGATTTGAGCTTTTAATACAGACACCCTGAAGAATTATTTAAGAGTGACGTTTCTATCATTCCAGAATGAAAAACAAAATACCATATATATACTCCCTAACATATTTTTTTTTTTGTAAAAATTTTTGATGTTGTGGGGAAGGAAGGAAAACTAAAGATGTTTAGAATACCTTTGGTGAAGTCTAGGACGTTTTACACTGAGACTGTTCTCTGAACAATAGTAGCTCTGAAACCTCTGTGGATGGCTTTCCAAATATTGCCATCTGGTGGAATTTCAGTTAATTGTTCCTTTGTTCTAGGGAGCCACTGGAGGTGAATGAACCTTGAAGGCATTAAAGAGAGAGAGACTCAGAATACCAGTGGGAAATAAGTGAAGGTCAAATGATTGTGTCTGAAACACAAGCCCCAAATGGGGGGGGGGGGGGGGGTTTCTGAGTTGTCTCCTTCCCAAATATGCTTCACCCTCTTTTGTAAAGTCTGAGCAATTGCCTTGATTTCTTTATTATAAACAAATGAAATAAAAAATCATTTGTTCACAAATACCATGAAATGTCCTGAGGTTACTTCGCTACATCTTAATATTTTCTCCTTCCACTTATCACTAATAATATCTCCAAAATTAAACTTTAATTGGCTTGACCATTTTTAGAGGAATTGCTGATAGCAGTTAATTAGCCCTTCATACACATGGGAAATGGAATGTAGTCTGAAAAATAATGTTTTAATGGAGCATGTTTACCGGACTACTTGCTTTAATTGTATAATGGAATCTTGAAAATAAATTGTCACAAGGGCATTAATACTTCAATTTAATCTGTAGACAAGGGATTCTATACCATTTTAGATTTAAACCTTACCTTGAGCATCCAGGCTCTCTCCCTGCCTGACGAGATGAACTGTACCGCTGAGGAGGATGATACTGGGATAGTGGGGGGAAAAAAGAAAGAAAAAGAATACTTAATAGGATGAAAACATAGGAGCAAAGGGTTATAATGGAGTTCGTTAGGTGTAGTTAGCAATGGAAAGGGAAATCAAAGCACACACACAACATCAAAATTCAGTTGGTTTTATCACAGGAAAGAGATTAAGTTAGCCAAGCCACTGGGTTCTCAGTCTATATATCTATATTTTTTTAAATCAACTTTGAGGTTGATTATGGTTTGTGAATAGTATCGTGTCAGTTTTAGGACGACAATTTTTTCTTTTTACCTTTCTCCCTGATGGTCTGATGTGATGAGAATTCATGTATTAGCAGATAACCCCAGGAAGCAGGGCCTCTAAGTGGGATAGCAAAGGCCAACATTAAAGTATCAACTTCCTTAATCTTAGGTTTATTGGCAGATTTTATATCTGGCATCAACACAGGCTTATTCTAATCAGAAGAGTTTTAAGAGGATAGGCATTCTAAACAATGCCAGGATCAAACTTCAAAGTATACACACCAACAAATGATAATTTACTTTATGTGCATTAGCTCTTGCTCTTGAAAACATGCTCTGGCTAAGTGAGAAGTAAACTGATTGAAGGGCAGATCCAGTTCTCGAGGCTAAGAAATGTGTCTGAGCTCCAGGTTTTGAGGGTCCATTGTTAGGGTGGGAAGTGGATGGTCCTGGAGAGGCTGTTCATGGCTCACACAGATGCTGCTAAAAAAAGACCCCAAATGCCTATGTGCACGAGCCTTAATGCTCTTCCCACCACCCCAAGAAACAAATTAGAAGTGACTGCTGCCTTCTCCCTAGGCCCTCACCCAGCCCATTACTCTTCTAAAATTGTCCTGGAACAGAATACACAAATGCCTTTGGTACTTGGTTTTTTTTTTTTTTTTTTTTTAAAGATTTTATTTATTTATTTGACACAGAGAGAGAGATTACAAGTCGGCAGAGAGGCAGGCAGAGAGACAGGGAGAGGAGGAAGCAGGCTCCCTGCTGAGCAGAGAGCCGGATGCGGGCTTCGATCCCAGGACGCTGAGATCATGACCTGAGCCACCCAGGCGCCCGGTACTTGGTTTTTTTTTGTTTGTTTGTTTTGTTTTGTTTTTTGTTGTTTGTTGTTTTGTTTTGTTTTAAGTCAATTGCATAAAAATATTTGTGGCAGACCCAATGCAAGGTGATCTCCAGAAGTGTGTCTGGAGATGTTGGTCAGCGAATTTTTCTTTAAAAAGGAGGGAGGCCTTTTATGCCTTTTCTATAAGGCGAAGAGGAGATGGTGGGAAAAAATGGGAACAGGAAAATGGTAGGCATGGAGAGAATAAAAGTAAATGTGGGAGCTGATTTTTCAATGTTATACTATTCAGTAAGAGCTCCAACGTCATTTGTAAAGTTGACTTGTTTAAAAAAATGTCAGAAAATGTAATACAGAGGGTCTTAAGGACTGAACTCAGGTGAGCTAACAATTTTTTCTTCTGATAGAATTTCTTCATAGTCCAGAGAAGTTAATGTCATAGCTCTTTCACGTCTTTTCATAATTTAATGATAGTTGATAAAAATCAAATAAAAAATCTGTTCCTACCCATATCATTTTCCTAAGTCCTTCAGTCTTCCAGCAATTAACTGAATTACAATAGAATTTTCATTTCCTATCTTTGTTGAACTAGTACATAGTACCCATGTCACCGGGAAAAGTATTGGCCACCAAGCTAGGAAGAGTAGAAGTTTCCTTGTTTACCTATCAACTAGATAATTCACCCTTAGAAAATTCAGGATTGGCTATATACAATTGGCCTTTTTCTGTTGTCTGACAATGGCCCATTGCTCATTTTTCAACAGCTGTAATGGATCAGTTTAAAGAATGGGATCATTTATTGAAAATCCTTTGCACCAGTCATTTCACATATTTTATCTACTTTAATCTCCAAAACCTTAAAACAAATAAAGAAGCTGAGGCTCAGAGTAGTGGAGCAAGTGGCCCATATCGTGCATCGAGAAAGTGACAGCTTCTAGGAGTTGGACAGACTCTAGTGTCTACTCCATCTTTCATCCACACCACACTTCTGTAAAAGCCAGATCTTCGCTACAGATCTGAAACCCCTGGAGAATCTTTGCTCTGCTCCTGGTATATAAGCACTTGAGAAGGCATAGCCTGGCAAGGGTGGAGGCATAGGCTCTCCCACCAGTGGGGGTGGCAGGTAAGGCACTTTTGTCTGTGATGTTTGACAGTGGCAAGATGGTTCTCTACAAGTCTCACACTCTATATAAAAATTAAAAATGGAGCATGGGGGACACCTGGGTGGCACAGTCGGTTAAGTGGCCAACTCCTGGTTTCCACGCAGGTCATGATCCTCTGGGTGGTGAGATCGAGCCTACGTCTGGCTCCATGCTCAGCATAGAGTCTGCTTGAGATGCCTTCTCCCTCTGCCCCTCCCACTTGTGCTCTCATGCTCTAATAAATTTTTTTTAAAAGATTTTATTTATTTATTTGATGGAGAGAGAGAGATCACAAGTAGGCAGAGAGGCAGGCAGAGAGAAAGAGGAAGCAGAGAGCCCAGTGTGAGCCTTGATCCCAGGACCATGAGATCATGACCTGAGCTGAAGGCCGAAGCTTTAACCCACTGAGCCACCCAGGCGCCCTCTAATAAATAAATCTTTAAATTAAAAAGTGGGAAATGATATAAATTTAAAACAATACAGCTATGAAAAACACAGAAAATCTTTGAGGCCTGGGGCCTCGTAAGAGTTCCTAGCCTTGACACCAAAAACACAATCCATAAAAGGGATAAATTGGACTTTCTTGAAAATTAAAAACTTTTGTCCCTGTGAAATAGATGCAAATATGAGCGATAAAGTAGGAGAAAATATCTGCAAACCACATATCTGACAGAGGACTAGTTTCTAGAATATATAAAGAGTTCTGGAAACTCAGCAGCAAAAAAAAAAAATTCAGTTGGAAAATGGGCAAAAGACATGAATAGACATTTAGCTGAGGAGGATATGCAAATAGTCAATAAGCACATGAAATTATATTTATCATTAGCCATTATGTATGTGAAAAATTAAAGACCATAATGAGATATCACTATACGCTTAGCAGAATGGCTAAAATAGAAACAACATGAAACACTGAGAAGAAACTAGAGCATTCACATTACTTGTGAGGATGTAGATGGTTCTGCTACTCTGGTAAACTTTTTTTTTTAACATGCAACCACCAATTGTATATTTTGGCATTTTTCCAAAAGAAAATTTATATGTATAGGAGGTTTTTTTTTTTTTTCCCCCTTAGTGGTAGCCAAAATCAGAGACAACCCAGATGTCTTTCAACAGGTCAACAGTTAAGCCAACCGTGGCATACCCTTTTACCATGGAATGCTCCTTAGCAATAAAAAAAGAACTATTGATACACACAACAGCCTGGATCAACCTCCAGATAATTATCCTGAGGGACAAAAGCCAGTCCCAAAGGTCATATACCAAATGCTTACATTTATCTAACAGTCTTGAAATGAGAAAACTGTAGAAATGGAGCACAGGTTAACGGTTTCACGAGTAGGGGCAGCAAGGGAGGAGTGAGGGGAGGAGGGGGTGATCATCAAAGGGCAACACTAAACTTGAACATGTATCCTTGTCAGTATCCTGGTTGTGACAAATTCGTGAGATGTTACCATTGAGGGGGAAGAAGTGACTCAAGGGCACATGAGAAAGCTCCATGTGGTTTCTTACAACTACATGTTCACGTACAGTGATCTAAAAACCAAGTTTAATTTTAAAAAAAGATTGGACAACAACTAACTACAGTGGAGCAAAAATCTCTTACTTTCTTACTTTTCCAGGGGAGGACAAGAGCCCTGAGACAGTGGGCAAGATGGGGTTGGGAGTTTGCCCCACTTTGTACAGATCCTAGAAAAAATATTTCACCCAGGATTCTAGCATTGGGAAACCCCTACTGACAGTCTGCTGTCCAGTCTTGCCTATCTGAGAATTCTCCTGCTATCCTCTCTTTCCTCCATGTCAACCTTTCTAACTTTCATTAAGTCAAAATAGATACAAATACACTGAAAACCAAAAGGAACTTCAAAGTAGCGGTTTGATACCTCTGCATTTTCAAAAGGATCTCTGATACCTTCGAGTTGATTCTATGTAAGAATTTCCCCCAATTCTCACCCTTATTGGTCCAGGACTAGCATTTCCTCCTGCATGGCTCTTATGGGTGACAAGGCAGGTACGTGTGCTCTATTCTGAACTGGGCCACACTAAAGAAGAACATAACCATCCTCACCCCCACACAAAGAGGAGCGTGTAGAGTCTTCTTTCATGTTAGGATCCTGTTGGGGTGCCTGGGTGGCTCAGTGGGTTAAAGCCTCTGCCTTCAGCTAAGGTCATGATCTCAGGGTCCTGGGATCCAGCCCCAATCGCATCTGGCTCTCTGCTCAGCAGGGGGCCTGCTTCCTCCTCTCTCTCTGCCTGCCTCTCTGCCTACTTGTGATCTGATCTCTCTGCCAAATAAATAAATAAAATCTTAAAAAAAAAAAAAAGGAAAAGACCCTGTTGATTTTTACTCTTCCTCTTTTGAGCACTACGCAGCTCCTCAGAAAGCCAGTCCCTTTCTCTGGTTTGCTGGCTTTCACTGAAAAGACCAAGTTTCTTTGTTAGAATAAGAGTCACAACATGGCCACACTCTGTAACAAAGCACATTCTGTTGCTACAAAAGTCCATTTTCTCTTGTCCTCTGGACATTTCAAATACCCTTTCTTTGAACAAACTCAGAATTCTGGCATCCCACGTGTAGAGCACAGAACATCTGTCCTAGCTTGAGAGTCCCCCCTGTAGACTGCTTCCACGTCTAGTTATAAAGCCGTAGGTACATAAGAGACAGTAGAATGAAGAAAGGGTTCCAAAGATTTCCAATCATGCCCACCATTGAAAGAAGTTCTGGCTCCTCCTTCAGTGCCATGTATTTAGCCAGTGAGGTTTCTGACCAGCACAAGGTTAAAGCCTTTTCCTCACAAAGAGACAGGAATCCCTGCCTCTCCAATTGCTCCCTTTTCCAAGAAGGGAGCCCCACTGGGACATGAACAGAGGTTTTCCCCCTCAGGAGTTGACTAAACTTTCTTTAGAC
Source organism: Ailurus styani (assembly GCA_002007465.1). Lineage (NCBI taxonomy): Eukaryota > Metazoa > Chordata > Mammalia > Carnivora > Ailuridae > Ailurus > Ailurus styani. Next base: position 2,747,501 of record LNAC01000197.1, read on the forward strand.
CTTCAAAATGAGCGGTAACCTGTGAGCAAACTCCCTGTGGATGCTTTCAGATATTGAACCACTGCAGTTGCAGATCACATTTAGTAAGGGAGGGTCACAGCTTTCTAGGAAGAATGCAGTTCGTAAACGTTAACAGAAGGTCACAGGCTATTAGTCCTTCAGCAGATCCTACTCCATATTAGTCTTCTGGAGAGCTCTTCCCTGGCCAAGCACCACCTCAATTAGTGGCCTCGGTGGGCTGGGCTCAGAGCCTTCCCCAAGGCAGCAGAGGGAGGCCAAGAGCCAGCCCCGCTCAACTCCCCGGAGGAACTAGCGGCAGGATTGCCGGGAAGCACAGAGCTGAGCGCGCACCAGGAAACCAAAACCAAATGAGATTATCCGGCAAGTAAAGGAGGTCAAATTACACTGAATCTTGGGCACCGAGTGTGGTACAATGCATTCCTCTCCTTCAGCAAGCCAGACTACAAAATGACCCATATTGTATATTTAAGGGCTTTGAAAAATTATAGCCGGCTGATAAAGGGATTTTGATGGTTTACATTAAGGATGGTAATGATGTTATAAACTTCTTTTGGTCGTGTGATTTAGGCTTCTATAAAAATAAAGTATAATCCCCCCAAACTGTCTAAAGTCATAGCTATAATAAAACAGAAATTCAGTTATTTTCATAAAAACCGAGCCTCATCCCCCTCTTAGAATCCTCCTTTATCCATCTGTTACTTCCCATGCGAACCAGGATTAAAATAATTTGAGATTGCCCTTTCTATTCTAGAATAGAATATCCACCGCGCCAAAGGCACAAAAGTAAAATTAAAAAGACAGACTTGAGACAAACTACATGAGAAATACCCTGTGCGTTAATTCTGAATATTTTTAATAATTACTTATCCTTTGATTGGTTTTTAATCAGAGATCCTTAAAAATAGTTGGAATAGAAGAATGGCTCCTTTCCTCTCACATAAGACGGATAATGAAATGTACCAGAACGTTCACGAAGCAGGAAAGTAGCACAGTGATTGGGTTCAGATTCACTTTAAGAGCCCCGTGTCCAAATTTAGTGTTCAGGTTATCGTGGAAATGAAATCCTTGCTTTACACGTGTCCTATCTTTATCGTCTTATTCCTTTGACTGTCCAAAGAAGAAACACAGGAACAGAGTAGAAGTGTTGAAAGGGTAATAGGACACTTGCACAAGACTTTTGACTGTGGCAGGAGGCTTGTTAGGACACTGGGTATCCAGGGTTGCTAAGGCCGCCCACAAAAGATGGGTAAGCACTGTCCAACTGCAGTGTCCTGTGGGAAGGTCTTCAAAGTAACGTTTTCAGTAGTCTGTTAAAAGTGTGAAGTGGATGGAATCTATTGAAATATTCAGGATTATTTGCATAGCTTCTACCCCTTAGTTTTCTGTTGGGACTAGTGTGCACCCTAAAATGCTCCTGTGATAACCACCAACACTATTTTGGGGGGCTTTCTGGGGGACTTACAGAGGAGTCCCACTTACAAAATGTTTGGGAGCTGGATCAGTAATTATTTGATGGGAAATTTACGTTAAACTCCACTCACCTGGGTAACAATCTAGTGCTGCCCCAGAGCAGAATGTTGTCATGGGTAAAATTTGGGTGGGGGGTGGGAACAAAACCCCAACCTATTACGGGAAATAAACCCAGGCAAAATATACGCAACTTGAAATGTTTCTTTTCTCTCTTTTTAAAAGTTTTTATTTATTTATTTGACACAGAGAGAGGGCGTGCACACAAGCAAGGGGAGAGGCAGGCAGGCAGAGAGGCAGGGAGAGAAGCAGGCTCCCCATTGAACAGGGAGCACAACATGGGGTTTGATCCCAGAACCCAGAAATCATGACTTGAGCCGAAGGCAGCTGCTTATCTGACTGAGCCACTCAGGCCCCCCTTCCAACTTGAAAGGTTTCTTAAAACCTTCTCTTTAGGGGCACCTGGGTGGCTCAGACATTAAGTGTCTGCCTTCGGCTCAGGTCATGATCTCTGGGTTCTGGGATCAAACCCCACATTGGGCTCCCTGCTCAGTGGGAAGCCTGCTTCTCCCTCTCCACCTGGCTTGTGTTTCCTCTCTTGCTGTGTCTCCGTCAAATAAATAAAAACAAAATTAAAAACAAAACAAAACAAAAAAACCTTTCTCTTTCTGGGGCACATAAGTGGCTCAGTCAGTTAAGTGTCTACTTTTCACTCAGGTCATGATCCCAGGGTCCTCCTGCTGAGCAGGGAGCCTGCTTCTTGCTTTTCCTCTGCCCCTCCACCCAGCTCATGCTCCCTTGCAGTCTCTCAAATAAATAAAATCTAAAAAAAACAAAAAACAAAAAAACTCAAACCCTTCTCTTTCCATAATTATACAGGTCTATAGCTCTTTTCTTTGTAGTTTTATGGGTTATTAACACAAATATGGCATACACATACACCATCTATTCATTTTCTTCACTGTGTAGCCTGGCACTGGAATTGGCAACTGATGACCACCTGGGCTGTTCTTTCCACAGGAGCTTTGTGGTTCTTGGAGGAGACACTGTGAACAATCTCTTCACAGTAAGACCTGCTGCAGATCAGCAACACTCCAAGCTCCTTTGTGTTGTGGGCTAGAAACTTCCAGAAGCCATGGGACAGGACATGCTTGGTTTTCTTGTTGCTCTCATAACCAATGTTGGGCATCAAGATTTGACCCTTGACTCTCCTGTGTACCCTGTTGTCAGTATGGCTGGGTTTCCCCCAGTTGTGCTCAGTTTGACATATTGGTCTGACTGGTGCCAGATGAACTTCTTGGTCCTCTTTTTTTTTTTTTTTTAAAGATTTTATTTATTTATTTCACAGAGGGAGAGAGATCACAAGGAGGCAGAGAGGCAGGCAGAGAGAGAGAGGGGGAAGCAGGCTCCCTGCTGAGCTGGGAGCCCGATGCGGGCCTTGATCCCAGGACCCTGAGATCATGACCTGAGCCGAAAGCAGAGGCTTTAACCCACTGAGCCACCCAGGCGCCCTTGGTCCTCTTTTTTAACAATGCTGGGCACCACCAGAGATCAGAGGGCAGCCATGATGCCAAGTGAGGTTTGGCAGCCACCTCTGCAGGCAGCACCGAGGTGGAGTACAGCACTTCATTTTGTAAAATTGCTTCACATAGATCTCACCCTGATCTTGAAATCTTAATTCTATCTCCACGGGTTCACTGCGCTTGCCTTTTGGCTAGCTGCCTTTTATTCCTTTAGTTCTCTTCCTTAGGAACTCTTGTGTGATATGGACAGAGTTAGAGCCATCTAATTTTTCCCCAGATGATCCCTCTCATTCTTTGGCTCCCAAGGAGACTCTTTAGGCATTGCCTCCTGGTCAGCTCACTCCTTATTCCAAAGAAATTAAATAATAATGGGACACCTGGGTGGCTTAGTTGGTTAAGTGTCTACCTTGGGCTTAGGTCATGATCCCAGGGTCCTGGGATAGAGTCCCACAGCGGGGCCCCCTGCTCAGCGGGGAGTCTGCTTCTCCCACTGCTGAGAGGGCATGCGCTCTCTCTCTCAAATGAATAAAATCTTTAAAAAAAAATACTAAGGGATAGATTTTGTCTGTTAGGGTTGAGATTTAGAGGGTAACAAACCAATGCAATTTCTAAGTTGTATCCCCACTGAGAGTGCATGCTCCAATCCAACTGAACAAGCACACCATAGAGGGGTGCCTGTGTGGCTCAGTTGTTAAGTTTCTGCCTTTGGCTCAGGTCAGGATCCCAGGGTCCTGGGATCGAGCCCCGTGTCAGGCTCCCTACTCATCAGCAAGAAGCCTATTTCTCCCACTCCACCCGCTTGCATTCCCTTTCTTGCTGTCAAGTTAAATAAATAAATAAAATATTTAAAACCAAAACAAAACACGTCACAGAGCATCTCTGGGCTGAGATGTAGGAATACAATAATGAGCAAGGTGGGCTTTGACCTCCTAATTGGTCATTTACTTTTTTTTTTTTTGCATAACCCCAGGAAATAAAGAGTAATTATGGGAGCTTGTTTATCGTAGGAGATCACATAGCTCATAAAGGACAGAGCTGGGACACAAACTCTAGTCTTCTGAGTCCAAATCACATGCTTTTCCTATTTGTTCATTTTGACCCATCTTCCCTTTCTTTACCCTTATGTCAGGCTTTTTTTGCATATTAAAATTTTCTATTTTTGAAGCAACAAAACACCAAATTTTTATCTTCATAAAGTGTTTTTTATACAAAGTTCCTATCCATTCATTTGTTCAACATTGAGCACCTAAGAACAAGTTACCACTTATGTGCAGCTAGTGTGTGGGGCACAGTCCTAAGTATGTTACCTGTGTCAGCTCATTGACTTCCCACAGTTAACCCTCTGAGGGAAGAGACTTCTTATTCCCATCTCACAGATCTGTGGACAGAGGGTTGTGGCAGGGCTGAGATCTTGGCCTTCTGAGCGGGAGCTCATGAACACCCTGTGATGCATCTAGTATATCCCAGAGGCCCGGCTGAGGGCTGGGTGTCTAGAGGGCAAGCAATATACAGTGTATCCAGTGAGGAGCTCACAGACGCACTAATAACTATACCATGAAGGCAAACTCATTGACAGAGAAGTGAAGAACAGGGAAAGACTAATGACTGCTGTTCCTTTGGAGGAGATGTAGGATTTGAAAGCCATTTAGGTTTTCCTCATTCTGAAAATTAGAGGAAAAAAAAGTATTTTATCTCTTAGGTCCCTTTATGGCAGTTCTTTTCAGACTTTGAGTCTGCAGAGATTCTTAAAATTCACATTATGATTCAATAGGCCTAGGATGGGGTCTGAGATTTCACCTTTCTAGAAACTTCTAGATGCTGCTGATTTGGGGACCACACTGAGGGGCAAGGCACATAATCTGTTTTCAGAGCTCTTCCCACAATCTGCTATGTGGTAATCGGGCCTGCACTTAAGTCAGATGGGCCATTCACTCAGATGATCCCAAATGAAGTCAACTCATTTATAGCTCAGGTCTTGCTACCAAGGATGGACCAAAGCAAAATTAAGAAGCTAAAGTCCATTCTTGGACATTTTCCCTTGCTTCTCCTCTCTCCCCCACATTCCTAATCCCCCCGGTGGTCATGTACTCAATCCAGAGTTTCAGTTCCTTAGGCAAAGATCCTTGCTTTCCAAGATGTTATGTACTTAATTTCATCTGTGCAAATGTGTTGGGCAGTGCTCATCACAAACATGTCATTACTTCTCTGCTGACCTAAACACCTGGTTCTGGATCTTGCTACACTGGCACCCTCAATGAAGCCACTTGCTTCCCCTTGCATAGGAAACAGACTCAGCTGAGTTTACGACAGACATCCGTGTGTTTGAGAGACAGGAGGATGCTCAGATGAACTACCAAGTAGTCTCTCTAACTCAAAAAAGGAGCAAAAGCTCAAGAAATTTGCAAAAGCAGTATGCCTGGGTGTCTCAGTCAGTTACGCATCTGCCCACAGCTCAGGTCATGATCCCAAGGTCCTGGGATCGAGTCCCATATCAGGCTTCTTGCTCAGAGGGGAGCCTGCTTCTCCCTCTGCCTGTGGCTCCCCCTGCTTGTGCTGACAAAATCTTAAAAAAAAAATTTTGCAAAAGCTAGATATTTCAGTAAACTCTAGTATACCTGAACTATCATTCTGCTTAGAAGTAGCAGGTTAGGCTGTTGAGATCACCTACACTTTCTAACAACACTCCCGGACAAATCCCAAGGACTTCTCCAGGTACACTTTCATTTTCAAACTGAGGGAAAAGAAGGGACCATCGATGCCAGAATTTAGGAGTCCTCGTCTGTGCTGGGATACGTAACCAAAATGGATTTATCAACCAATGTTTCTGAGACCTCACGCATCTTTCCAAGGGAAATAGGAGCTTGTTACGATTCAATAGCTTTAGGAGTTAAAGAAAACTTTAAGGGCTACTTGGGGAATCCAGTTGTCCTTTGTAAACCTGCCTGCTGCAAAGAGCATTGTCCCTGGAGTGAAATTCCCTGGGGCTAAGGATTTCCCCCTTCACCGTGACTGTGGGTATACCACTTAAAGTCTGGGCTCCAGTTCTCAGGGTTCATCATCAGGATTTGAACACCTTTCCCTTGTCAACTGGATCTGAGTATTAGTTACAGGATGAGGAAATGTCAACGTAGAATCAACCCTACGGAAAACCAATGGCTTAGAAAGAATGGGAGAGAATGCCCATCTGAGGGGATCTTGTGGACGTGGCCTTGAGCATGACCCTCATAGGGCCCTTGTGAAGCCTATTTGCTGCCTCTTCTGTAGTCTGTGACCTCAGCAAACTCCATGGTTTGATCACTGTCTCTAAAGATTGGTGGGGGTAGGGGGAGAAAAGAACAGAACTATCCTTTGACAACAAGTAGAACTTTTCCTGTTGGCTTTAAGGTTGAATGCCAGCTAGCTCAAATTGTTGCAGGAATTTTCATGCTTTATAGAATTGTACTTAATGTAGGGCTTTAAGATTCTTGTTTCTTTCCAATCTTTCGGGTCCTCCCTAGAGAAGAGAGCTTTTGTGCCTTCTTGTTCATCCCCATCCCACAAGAGAGCTCGTGCTTCCTCTAGCCTTCCTATGAGCACCGTGTGCTTGAACACCAGGAAGATGCAGGGCTCTTGTTTCTGCCTGTATTTGGGGGCAGCTCAGTACAAACCCCTGCTGGACTGGGTCAGCAGTCCTGCTTTTTCCACGGCCTCCCTGCTCTCTAACAGGGGAAGATACAGGAGCTCTCCAGCCTAGGCCGATGGATGGACAGAATACAGAATGCTAACAACTACATGCATGNTATTGCCCCTGGAGTGAAATTCCCTGGGGCTAAGGATTTCCCCCCTCACTGTGACTGTGGGTATACCACTTAAAGTCTGGGCTCCAGTTCTCAGGGTTCATCATCAGGATTTGAACACCTTTCCCTTGTCAACTGGATCTGAGTATTAGTTACAGGATGAGGAAATGTCAACGTAGAATCAACCCTAGGGAAAACCAATGGCTTAGAAAGAATGGGAGAGAATGCCCATCTGAGGGGATCTTGTGGACGTGGCCTTGAGCATGACCCTCATAGGGCCCTTGTGAAGCCTATTTGCTGCCTCTTCTGTAGTCTGTGACCTCAGCAAACTCCATGGTTTGATCACTGTCTCTAAAGATTGGTGGGGGTAGGGGGAGAAAAGAACAGAACTATCCTTTGACAACAAGTAGAACTTTTCCTGTTGGCTTTAAGGTTGAATGCCAGCTAGCTCAAATTGTTGCAGGAATTTTCATGCTTTATAGAATTGTACTTAATGTAGGGCTTTAAGATTCTTGTTTCTTTCCAATCTTTCGGGTCCTCCCTAGAGAAGAGAGCTTTTGTGCCTTCTTGTTCATCCCCATCCCACAAGAGAGCTCGTGCTTCCTCTAGCCTTCCTATGAGCACCGTGTGCTTGAACACCAGGAAGATGCAGGGCTCTTGTTTCTGCCTGTATTTGGGGGCAGCTCAGTACAAACCCCTGCTGGACTGGGTCAGCAGTCCTGCTTTTTCCACGGCCTCCCTGCTCTCTAACAGGGGAAGATACAGGAGCTCTCCAGCCTAGGCCGATGGATGGACAGAATACAGAATGCTAACAACTACATGCATGGGGAAAAGTGAGCTCAGCAGGATGGATGCTCTTTAAAATGTGCCTGCTCTTCCAAACATCACACTACTTTCCTATTTTGAGCTACAATGGCATTCTTCATATGTTAAACGGAAGTCTGAATCTTACCACTACTGCCCACTGCAATTCAAATCATTCCATGTGCTACTGTACTATCAAAATGATGTATTTTCCTCATGTGTTGAAAACCTTATGGAGGCTTTGAGAGAAAAAGTCCAGTTCCCATTACATTTTCTATTCCATTTTATTCTAAGAAAGACGGATGGACAACGATCTTCTGGAGCTGAGATTCCTCATGAGGAAAGCAGAGGTAAAAGGCAAGACACCCTCCTGCTGAGGCGGCTAGAGGTCACACATGGTTTGAGGGTTTTGGACTGTACTTTCAGCAGAGCTGGGATAAGGCCCAGGTCCTCCTACAATCAAGTTAAGTTGACTCGTTAATAAGAATAGCAGGAACGGTGTGTGCTTAACTTGCAAAGGTTTTAAAAGAAAATCATTGTTTAAGGGGAGAGAGACAAGCATCCTTTGTCTTGACTCCTAAATCATGCTTATTTTTCTTTTGAATGTTTTGGTAGAGGTTGCTGCTTCCTCTTGATGGGACTATCAATTCTCTAATACATTAAAGCTTTGCAAATGGAATTTTAACTTCCTCTTCATTTTTTAATCTCTAGAGGCTCTATTCCTGATCATTAGACAGTTGCCTAGTTTTTTCAGATAGGAAAATCAAAATATAAAAGTCTCCCAAAGGCACACAAAATTAACGACAAAGTTATTAACTACTTAACATTTAAAAACAAACTCCCCCAAATGTGAAAAACAAAACAAAAAAGCGCTCGGCTTTCCGATTCCAAGAGTGAGGCTTACGACACTAAACTTCACAAGAATAGGGTGTTCAAAGTCTCGTTCCTTTGGGACGGGCCACAAACCCCGTGGGAAAATATGACTCAACCGACTTAGGCCTGAGGTCACAGTGTATAGAACACGATTGTTCTTCCCATCCTGCATGGCTCACCTGCGTCAGATTGCTCAACAAGGTACACTCTGAAAGGTGTCAAAGGACTCCTAAAAACCACCCAAGCTCCCTGTCTGGGCGAATTACTGCGAATAGCATCAGCACAGACACTCACATAAGCAGCTTAGGACAGAAAACCAACCTACTGCACCCTTCTGCGAGAGAAACCGACTCAGATTCATAGCTCGGCTTGAGCCGGTGTCCATGGAGATGGGTCGGCACAGCGACAGGCTCCCAAAGGGGAAAAGAAGCCACACATTCTTGAATATAGTTATACTCCTCGTGCTCTGTGAGGCTAATTGTGAGAGCCATTGGTAAGCAGTACCAGGAGCCACTCGTTCCTTTCAAATAAGACAAACAATAGCCCCGCAGGACAGACACTGCTTGTTTCTGGGTACAACTTGATTCCGAAACCCTCATCAGTCTTCTGCTAATTCAAAACAGCAGGCTTCTGGGCTCAGCCTCCCTCTGTCAGATCGTCCATCCTCGAGTTCACAACACGTTCCTTCCATGATGGAAGGACCGACTGATTCCTGAACACAGAGAAAGCTCCTTCTAGTTCAGCTGTTTAATTTTAGTAGGAGTTCAAAAACCTCAGTGTAGAAGGACCTGCAGTTTGTCGACAGCTAAAACCAGTATCTGGGAGAAACAAACAAACAAAAACCACCAAAAAACCCAGGGTATCAGTGGTTTGCTTTGAAAGGAGGACTCGATGAAAGTCAGGGTGGGCGGGGGAGGGGGAGGCGCGTCCTATCTGGAGATTTGTGTAGATAACATCTTTTTTTTTAATGGAAAAGCAACCTATGGTAGGATTCAAGAGAAAACCTATTTTAACATCTGTCAGGATTAGAAGTTGTTTTGTAGCATCCCACCATTTAACTGCCCTAACACCTACCAGAGCACCCTATCTTCTCTCCTCAGAGAACCATTGTCTCTAGGTCTTAGCAAACGCTTACCAAAATCTGCCCTCTCCTCAACCTCTATGTCAGGTGTAAAGTGTAGGTTCTCCCAGAGATATTGGTCACAGATATTCAATACCTTAAGCAAAAAGGATCAAATTCCAACAGTGGACTTTCAGAAATTATTCGCAGAGAGAGAAGCATTTCTTTCCCCAGACTCCCAAACTGTGGACCAGTGACCCAGAGAGTCCTACCTGACCACCCACTTTCCCAGCATGGAAGACAATTTTCACCTGTATTTTTTTCATCTACAAAGCCTTGGTGTCAGAAAAACGATAAAACAACTCCAAATACTGAAGCTTACGTGCCAAGCGCCGTGCTCGAACCGGTGACGTGAAGAGCAATACGAGTCCCGCCCCATCTCCAACCAATTTATGTGCTGGGGAGGCCCATGTGTGGGGAATTAAAGGCAAACTGCAATGAGTCATGGGACCTATCCGGGACGCAAAGTGGGCGGGCCTGTGGGAGGTGGGAGAGGTCACGGTTGGGGGGGGCGGTTCAGAGAGGTTTTCCAGAATAATCTTTCTCAAATGTTAATCCGTAACACCTGAAAATCTTACTGCAGTACAGATTCTGATTGAGAAGGTCTGGGATGGAGGCGTAGCTGCAGCATTTGTAGGATGCTCCCAGGTGCTGCAGAAGCCGCTGGTCCGTGCAGCGCCCTCTGAGCCACAAGGACCTGGAGGAATTCACACCTGAGCTAAGACAAAGGCTGAACCTGACTTCACTCCGGAAGGAAAGACGTCAAGACGTCCCAGGCAGAAAAAAGGTGCAAAGACACCGAAGCTAGAAACATCAGGCTGGATGTGGGAAATAACATTCAACATGCTAAGGAAAATGTTTATGTGAAATATTATTTTTTTTTATTTTTTTTATTTTTTTTTTTAAGATTTTATTTATTCATTTGACACAGAGAGAGAGATTACAAGTAGGCAGAAAGGCAGGAGAGAGANAAGACGTCAAGACGTCCCAGGCAGAAAAAAGGTGCAAAGACACCGAAGCTAGAAACATCAGGCTGGATGTGGGAAATAACATTCAACATGCTAAGGAAAATGTTTATGTGAAATATTATTGAATGTGAATACAGGCAAGAAGAGCTTTACACAAAAAGAGAAATTCTATTTTTTTATAGTTGCCAAAAGGTAGAAATATTAGAAGTGGCTCCCCTCACGCCCCTCCCTCATCTTTTTCAAACTATCACTAATGTGTCTTATGTTGTATTTATTTATTTATTACGTTTAGGTTTATTAAGTATGATTTATTTTTTTTTATTTTTTTTTAGAGAGAGAGTGTGTGTACCCACGAGAGGTGGGGCAGAGAGGGAGAGAAAGAATCTTAAGCTGGCTCCATGCCCAGATCAGAGCCTGGGGTGGGGCTCCGTCTCACGATCCTGACATCATGACCTGAGCCTGAATCAAGAGTCAGATGCTCCACCAACTGAGCCACCGAGGCGCCCCTTACCTTGTATTTATTAAAACAATAGCAAAAGGATAATCAGTTTCTCCTCCAAGTGCTGGTGGGCAGAATTCTGTCCTGGGGTGTCTTTTGACAAAATGACCACGTGGCTTCCTCCAGTTTGGGATTATGTGATTGGATAGGGATACAGAGCTACTTGGTAACTGATTGTGACAATCATGTGACTCGGTTATGATCACCGCCTAAAGATGTGTGTTTTTGAAGGATTACTATTTTAGAAGAAGAGGTGAGGAATTAAAAATATCGAAGCATGTTTTTATAATCTATTAGTAAATGTCACCTGGGGGAAAAAATGCAGGAGGAATCGTACAGAATTCTGACAGAAGAAAAACCACCAAACAGTGTATCTTTTGACTTCGCAGAGTGAGGAGGAGCACCCTGACGAGGAATTCATTGCTGGGTGTCCCAGAGCCCGTCACTGTCCCAGGCAAGAGGGAGAAGTTTGCGTTTCCGAGGAGCAGAAGGAAGGTTGTGGTTGCTGAGGACGTACAGCCATGAGCTCTAAGTCTCTGAGATAAATGCTCTGTGGTTCCATTCCTGGTGCATGAATGGAACTCTTAAAATTAAGATCACCTTTCTTCCAAATTAGGTGTGTTGCAGGAAAATACACATATCATATTTAGCCTACTGCCAGCCCTATGTGAAAACCGTTAAACAAATCTTATGACTGTGTCACTATACATAATACAGTCCTCATAAAGGCTCACACGTTATCTGAGTCTTACAAGAGTCCTGTGAGACGATGCCAGACTGCACTCTCTCTATTTGACAGATGAGAAAACTTAATCTGAGGGATAATTAAGGACGTTAAGTAACATCTCCAAAGACACCCCGTCAGTTAGCAGCAGAACTAGTTTCAAGCATCAGGCTTTTCTGAGGTTTTTGCTCAGGTTCCAGAATTTTTTTCTGCGATACAACACTGTAACTTTTTTTTTTTTTTAAGACTTATGTGTTTATCTTGGGGGGAGGGGCAGAGAGAGAGGGAGAGTCTCAAGCAGACACTGTGCTGAGTGAGGAGCCTGGGTTGGGGCTCCGTCTTACAGCCCTGAGATCACGACCCCAGATCACGACCTGAACTGAAACCAAAAGTCGGTTTGCTTAACCGAGTGCCACCCAGGTGCCCCACACCACGGTAACTTTTAAAAAGAATAGGCGAGGGCGCCTGGGTGGCTCAGTGGGTTAAAGCCTCTGCTTCCGGCTCAGGTCATGATCTCAGGGTCTTGGGAT